>CM030363.1:272711186-273299817 GCA_017893485.1 Hemerocallis citrina
TGGGAAGGGGTGACAAGGCAAAAGACTTAAGGAAATAAGTCACTCTATATTGTGCATTCGTGCTCAATGATTTGGAACAGATGAACGGCTTCTACTTCAAAGGGCAGGGAAACGATAGCTAAGCATTGAAGCACAGGTCAATCTCTTAAGGCGAGGGCTCATAGCTATTTAAATGCAAGATCCAATTTCCAAAGTGAGCAAGGGCCATGACATATGGGTACTGGCATAGAGTGCATGTCGATTTTGCAGAATGATTATTCTGGCGCCGCGGCAAGAATTTCTCTGCCCCAATGGTTGATGTTTAGGAGAGAAGTGGTTAGGAGAGCATGAGAGTATTTGGAGCAATAGCAGAAAGTTGGCCATGCTCACGCTTAATCGCTTATAACTAGAAGAAGACTCTTTGGACACCATCATATATACCAGGGGTGAGAATCGGGTCGTTCGGGCTGGGTTGGATCGAACACGCTTAGGTTGACCCGTTATTCGGGCGGGTCCGAGTCGGGTTGGCATGTGAACTGGGCCAGACCGGGCCCGGTTGGAGATCAGAAAGTTCAATCCGGTCGACCCGTGAACCCATTCGGGTCGAGCCTGTTTCGGGTCGGGCCCCGGGTTTCTGGTTGGCCCGGTGAATTAATTAATTTTTATAACTTAAACTTAAAAAAAAAAAAAAAATCATACAACAAGTAAAACTGAATAATTGTATAAGAGTGGAAAAAATGCATATATTATTCATTTCAACTTCTATGAATTTTTTACAAGTTTTTTTTACATACTAATACAAGTAATAGAAACTCATAAAGAACATACAATATTTCTTAAATTACATTTACATCTTTGAGGGGATAATCAATCTAAAGTTCGAGATAACCTAGAGTTAGATTGAAGAGAGGGCATTGGACTACTGTTGTGCATCTCTACTTAACTTAAACCTAGGTTCTCATCGACCTAAATTTCCTAATCTTGTTGTTGGATTTCAGGCGAGTTGCTTCCACTTGTTGAAGTAGATGCCACTTTTCCTTGAGTCATGTCTTCAGCCTTCATCTAATCTTCGGTGCACACGAGCATCTCCAACGAATCTGGCTTCAAACGATTCATGTAATCTATTAGAACCCTGCCAGTTGTAGAAAAAATAATTTCTGAAGCAATGTGGAGACAGGAAGAGTTAGTAGATCTCTAGCCATATATAAAAGAATAGGAAAAAAGATTTTCATGTTATTTCCACCACTATAGCACTTCAATCTTAGTACTAGAACTTTCACTACCATATTGATTATACCAATTTAATTCATTGACTATTAGTCCATTAGTCCTATGTTTTTTTTTATTGAATACGAGCAAGTAAATTAGCAGTGACATCTTCTAATGTACTTTTACCCTTACCTCTAGAAATAGAAGAAGAAGTAACTATACTAGTTATACTACTAGATGCAAAAGTTTTATCATAATAATCATACAAGTTATTCAATGTCGATTCATATCTAGCTAAAAGTTCATTACAATCATATTCAGAATCATCTCCAAGTAAAGTAAAAAAATATTTGTATCAAACTTCTCGTACCCGCTAATTTGATACGAGGATCCATAACAATAGCAATACAATACAACATATGAGGAGGATTAAAATACTTCAAAAATTTAGTATAAGCGGGAACAACAATCTCACTAATGTATACGTCCGAAATCATGTCTTGAAAAGTTTGCATCATAGTAATTATTGAAATGAAAATACTACTAGAAGTAGAATCATAAGATGTAGAAAACTTCACAGTTGCGGTTTTAAAAGGTTCCAAAAATCGTAACAAAGATTCAGCAAAATACCATGATTGGGGGGTCATTTGAAATTTTTTAATGTTTTTTGCAAAACAAAAGTGTTCATAATGTCTTTGTATTGAGTAACAACATTTAGTAAGAAAGTAGAGTTCCATCGGTGTTTAACATTTGTAAAAAAATTTCTAAAACGTATCTTCATAACTTTGCACCATTCTTTAAATTCTTGAAGCATAGTACCACTCAAAGCAATAAAATGTACATAATTTCTAATTGCAATTATATATGAATTGACTACTTTCAATGCATCTTTACACATAAATTTAAAATATGACACGCACATCTAACATAAAAAATTTATTACATAGAGATGCTAATTGTGTTATTAATGTGTTAATCGAAGCATTGTTGTTAGATGCATTATCAAAACTAATAGTAAAAATGTGATCACGAATATGAAATAAATCACAAACTTCTAAAATACGTGTTGTGATAACCAAACCACTATGGAGGTACGGCAAAGCGGCAAGTGATATGATTCTCTTTTGAATCATCCAATCATTATCGATCCAATAACAAGTTATGTCCATCATTAGAATATCGTTACAACTTTTTCAACAATCAGAAGTTAACGATACTCTACAAGTCAAATAATACAACAATGCAATTAAATTGTCTCTTATTTTGTTGTAAAGTTTAAAACAGTCGGATTTGAGTGTGTTTCTAGGAATTTCTCCAAAATGTGGATTTAGTGTATTTTGGTTAAATACCTTTGCGTTCCTACTCTTGGAATAGGAAAAAAGTAACTCATCCTTAATACCTAGTCGGGTCATTTTCCGACGAACATTTTTCGGATCATATGGGTGGCTATCTATTTGTCCGGTCCTGGGGTTGATTTTTTGTTTGCCTTATTGTTCTTGTACTAGTTTGGGGTGTACATTTTGAATGTGTCGTTTAATAGTACTTGTTTCCTTACCCTTCTTCCATTTGTATTTTTTGTTACAAGTTATACAAATCTTATGTCCTACATCGGGATTTCCTTCGTCAGGGATAACTGTATAAAATTTGTGTCAATCACTAGTTTTTCCTCTAATTTTTCTACTACTAGTGGGTTGTGTGGTTTCAGTTTGTTGTGTTTGTGTCTCAATATCATGCATTTCTTGTTCAATGTCGTGTAGAGGAACCTCGTGAGAACCTATGGTTAACCTGAGGTTTTATTTGGGTTTTAATTGTGGGATTATTTGAGGCCGACGAGAAGAACTAGTGGAGGCCGACGAGAAGAACTAGTGGAATCTTGTCCACTTTGACTACGGCCGCTACCTCGTGATCTAGACATGATAAATGATTTTTAGTGGTAGTAGTGTATGTAAAAAATGATTTCTAGTATTTTAGTAGTGTATGTGAAAAAATAAAAAACTATTAGGCGGTATATGTTGAAAAAGAAAATCTAAAAAATAATTCGAGGGTTGAGAGATAGAGAGAATCGAAAACCAACAAACAAATATGATTCAAAAAATTAGAACTACTTCAAAAATAAAGAGTTGAGAGGGTTGTGAAATTTTGATATCATACTTCGCGAATAATCGTATATAGAAATGAGTGAGAAAATAATAATAGAAGTAGACGTAGTCCGGTAGTCGATTTAGAAGTGTAGTAGACGTATTCATGTTGTCGTAGAAAGAAAGAGAAAGCTTCTTTGTTGCGAGATTTTGTAGTAGATGTAGTTGAAAGTGTTGAATCAACAAGAATTCGATACAATTGAAATTGTTCACTTCTTTGTTGCTTGCTTCTTTGTAGAAATTAATTGTATTAAGTAGTAGTAGTAGAGAGAGTAAGAGAATAAGGTGTGAAAAAAAAATTGATTGAAGTTAGAAAATTTTTATAGGCAAAAAAAAAAAAAAACAAAAAACAAAACAAAAACAAAACAGCCAAAAAAGAGCAGCCAATGGTCGACTGCTGCTTTGTTTTGACCATTCGACCCGCGGAAGGGGACTATATATATATATAGAGAGAGAGAGAGAGAGAGAGAAAGGTTCGGGTGAGAACCATTCCCTGGGGTGAGAACCTAAGGGCCTATCCCAGCCATCCATCTGACTAATATTAACGGTCTAGATGTTATCCGTTATAATTAATTAGATTAATTAATTTTTGATTTTAGATGTCAATCCCTTTAATTAAGCGTGGGGGACCGCATAATAAAAGGAATGAAGATATTAGACAGATTTTTTAAAATTAAACAATAAGATTAATTAATTTTTGCATTAAGATGTCAATCCCTTTAATTAAGGGATGGAGACCATGTAATAAAAGGAATGAAAGATCACAGATTATTAGGCAACATATATTGCCTTTTTTATTTTATTTAAAAGGAATGTAGATCACAGATTATTAGGCAACATATATTGCCTTTTTTATTTTATTTTCAGCCGAACCACAATCTTCATCAGGATGAACAACATATATAGCAACTGTAATACAAAATCAAAACAGAATATTTTTAATATTGACAAACATACATTATCATCACTTTAATCTATGACATTTTAATGTAATGAGTAATTGCATAAGAATTAGACTACAACTGAATATTATCAAATTAGAAACTCAATATTACATGTAAATAGCAAGTGCATAGCAATTAATTAGCAACTGCATAGACTCTAAAAAAGTGTAATAACTATTTCAAGTAAATAGCAACTGTAATAACTATATTTCAAGTAAATAGCAACTGTAATAACTATAAATAGCAATTGTAATAACTATAAATAGCAACTGTAATAATTATAAATAGCAACTGTAATAACTATAAATAGCAACTGCATAGCAGTTAATTAGCAACTGCATATCAACTGCATAAAAACTCAAAACAAAATAGCAACTGTAAATAGCAATTGTAATAACTATAAATAGCAACTGAAATAACTATAAATAGCAACTGCATAGCAGTTAATTAGCAACTGCATATCAACTGCATAAAAACTCAAAACAAAATAGCAACTGCATAGCAATTAATTAGCAATTGCATAGCAACTAGATAGAAAATCAAAACAAAATAGCAACTGCATAGCAATTATTTAGAAACTCAATTTTTCAAGTAAATAGCAACTGCATAGTAATTAATAGTTATAAATAGCAACTGCATAGCAACTGCATAGTAAACAAAATCAAAACAAAATAGCAATTGTAATAACTATAAATAGCAACTGTAATAACTATAAATAGCAACTGAAATACATATATATAGCAACTGTAATACATATATATAGCAACTGAAATAATTATAAATATAGCAACTGAAATACATATATATAGCAACTCGAATAGCAACTGTAATACATATATATAGCAACTGAAATAATTATACAGCTACCACTTAAACAGCAACTGTAATAATTATAAATAGCAACTATAATAAACAGTAACTGTAAGGAACGAAATGGTGAATGATTCTGCAGTTGCTATTAATTTGGGAAACAAAATCTTCTCCAATATTTTACGGGAATAAATTATTTCTCTCTCCAGTTTGACCAAATTTGCCTTAACCGTCGCACACAAAAAAAGGCAATTTATAATTATTTCTTTTATTACGCAGTCCCCATCCCTTAATTAAAGGGATTGACATCTTAATGCAAAAATTAATTAATCTTATTGTTTAATTTTAAAAAATCTTGACCGTTAAGATTACACAGATGAATGGCTGGGATAGGCCCTTAGGTTCTCACCCCAGGGTTGGTTCTCACCCGAACCGACCCCTATATATATATATATATATATATATATATATATATATATATATATATATATATATATATATACTAGGTATGCCCGTGGGACGTGCCTACGGCACGTATTGGGACTGCATGTAAATTTAGTTAGATTTATTTGATTGGGTTGGGTGAACTGCATATAAATTTCTAAAAAAATTAAAACATTTTAAAGTGGGTGTAAACAAAAAAGGTGGGTGTAAACAAATACACCCACCTTTCTAATACAATCAACTACTCTATACGGCCTCCTCTGAAATTATATTGCTTCCTAATAGTTTTCTAATACGACGTCTTTAAAATGTTTCATACGGCACGTTATCGCGACGTCTTAATTTTCTTTAAAATGTTTAGTAAATATTTCGACAGTATTATTTAAAATTTTACAGGCAGGATTGTAGTAAAAATTTCGATAGAATCTCTTATGAAATATTATTCCTTTGAGAGCAATTCCTTAACATCATAGACAGTCACATTGAATCCTCCCTAGCCCAATCCAAGCCACATTACACAGTCATAATATATATTAGGCTCTAGGAAAAAAAAAACTTTATATGATTAAAGATATAGTTTGGAATCATAATAGATTTTAGGAAATTTTCTGAAAATTTAATTTTGACAGAACCTCCCTTAAAATATTAGCCATTTTACAACAATTCTTTACGAAATTCTGCTCACAATTAAAAATTTATCATCACAGTCAAGAAATATAAATCCTCCCCAGGCCAATCTAAGCAACATCACATAGACATTCTATATATAGGGCTCTGGGAAGAAAAAAATTTCATGTGACTAAGATACAAAATAAAAACCAAGATATCGTTTGAAAACATAATAGATTTTAGAAAATTTAGTAAAAATTTTGACAAAACCTCCCCTAAAATATTAGCCCTTTTACAGAAATTCCTTACGAAATTCTGCGAACAATTAAATATATGACATCACAGGCAATAAATATCAATCCTCCCCAGGCTCAACCGAGCAACATCACACAGGCATCATATATATAAGGCTCTTGGGAAAAAAATCAAAATATAATGCAAAATACAAAATAAAAATAAAAAATTCGTTTGAAAATGTAATAAATTTTTTGAAAAACCTTTAAAAAACCAAACACAGAACCCAATACTCCACAAAATTGTGGGTACGGGTATTAACTTAACTATATTATATCATCATTTTATACAGTTACTTACATCATCTCCCAAAATGCTAAATATTACAATTATTACAATTATTACATCCTCCACCATACTAAACACCAACCAACTGAATGAAAAAAACAAAAAAAAATTACATGGTTGTAGGAGAACACAATGGTTGAAGTCTTCAAAAATAGGACCAAACAGTGAACCTAAAAAAACAGTTAGAGTTTTGAATCAAATAGTAAGAGTTTACAATAAACAATTAAAACAATAGTAATAGTTTTGAAACCATTACCTTTCAAACAGAACAATGGCTTCAACCAAACATGTTCCTCATCACCCTACAAAAAGTTAAACTGTCAAAATGTACATGACGATTTTGAGTGTGGACGACAATCTGGGAAAAAAAAAAGAAGCATTAAATTAGCAGCAATTAACGGTTTACATAGGATGTAGTTGTAGTAAATATAAATTTACCTTATTGCAATCTCAATTCATCAATGTAGTTGCATTTATAAATTTGAGGTCCATGTCAGCTGCTTCCCAGTTCTATTAAAGTTCAAAAGTAAAACAACAATGAAAATAAGTTTTAGTAAGGTAAATCTATCGTCTTGTTTTATCGTCTTGTTTCGTCTTGTTTCATTAAAGAAAAAATAATAAGTTAATAGACGACCCTCTTTCTATTTTTTTCTTCTTATATATGGTGTCAATATTTCATTACTGATAAGTTAATTGATTTGAAGAGTTTGCTGGCTCATTATTGATTTAATGTTTGCCATCAAATAATTGTTTGTTATTGCAACTCCAATTGCTATATAGTTGAAAATTTAGCATCGTCTTGTAGAAAAATAAAGAGAGTTTCAATATATATATGCTTATGTTTAAGATAACCATAGTTATATTTAATATCCATCTCTATGAAATAAGTAAAGAAGTTAATCTGTTACAGATAAAATTGGAGTCAATCTTGACGACATAAATGAATTTATCAGTATGTAATCCTTGAAACCAATTCTAAGCAAATTTTGTCATGCTTGTTCCTGAACTCTAACCTGTCAAACAACTGCTTTGACAAACACGGGTCATTCTAGTCTTAAATCCTCTTGCAAATGTCATATGTTTGTTTATTTATTATCTCTGAAACATCATTGGAGATGCAGTGAATGTTATAATTGACTCTAATTTTATTTCTACAAATTTTATCCAAAGTCATAGTTTTTTCCAAGGAAGTGTTTATGTGCATTGTTATTCATGGACATAATTTCTCTGTCAATCTAAACTTCTTTTTTCTGTGACAGAGCAATGGCTAATGTAGGGATGGGACCGGAAAACTCAATGCAGGGAAATACGAAACCAACTAAGCGGAGGGTTCTATTGGCTGCTTCTGGAAGCGTCGCTGCTATCAAGTTCCAGAGTCTTTGTCGGAGTTTCTGTGAGTGGGCAGAAGTTAAAGCAGTTGTCACCAAGTCATCCTTGCATTTTATAGATAAGTCATCGCTTCCTCAGGATGTGACTCTTTACACAGATTATGAGGAATGGTCCAGTTGGAAGAAGATTGGAGATGGAGTACTGCACATCGAGTTAAGGAAGTGGGCAGATCTCATGGTTATTGCCCCATTATCGGCAAATACCCTTGCTAAGGTATTTGTTCTCTCTGGTCTAATAATAATGTTCTTATCATTGCTATTATAAATTGAGAAGGGGAGAAGGGGTGTGTTAAGTCGTCTTGTACCCGTTGTTCTAATCCTCAAGTGCACATTGAGTTTGAGAATTATAAATATCTTTCTATGTCCCAAATTTCCTGTGTTGCTTGAAATTGTTGAAGGAAACAGAAAGAGTGCACGTGCAAATAGATTTAATATCATTCAACTGACTTGATGGAGGAATGGAAGAGAAGACTTGGGCAGGAGATGTGAAATTCAAGCAAAACCATGAAAATTGAATTTGTTTCGACTTTAAGAAATTTGTAATAACCAACTAAGTGTTTTTTTTCAAACAAACAAAAAAAAAAAACCCAACGAATTGTTCATAAAATTCCTGCCAGCTCTGAACTCTCCTATGCTCTCCTTGATGAGGTTGGTTCATGTAATCTAATGAGATTATGAGCTCTTGGAATCCCATTTCTTCAAAGAAATCAGGTAAAAGTGCAGGTATGTCTGCCTTTACGTTCTGCACTTCTGCCTTGCGTCTAGTGTTTCCCATCCACACTTCAAAAAAGGTCATTTCTTATAAATTTATTTTTTAAGGCAATTTGTTGTCGACCCTTAGCAAAGTAGTGCTAAATTTCTCACCGTAGAAATTTATGAGCAAGAAAATGATTACCAAATTCTTACTACTTAATTTAATTTTATAATCTTAAAGGCAAATTAGTAAGGCCATTTTTACTTTGTCACATATGCTGTCAATAAATTAGCAATTTAGCACCGACACCCCTGAGTGAGTTAACCCTTAAACATTGTTTATGTGGTACATTAGAAGGAACAGTTGTTCGAGGTAAACATTCGTCAGTTGCGTCTAATACTCGTATAGAGCACATTTCAAGTTTCTCTCGTTCGAGGTAACATGAACATTATGAGCCTAAATTTGTGAAAATGAATCGTTATAAATGACTGTTTAAGAGGAGAACCACTTACTTATTTGAGAATGTATTAATTTTCACAGTGTGAGGATAAATAAAAGAAGCAGTGTGAGGAAACATAAAGAAAAAGTATTGTAGATAAAGCAAGATAAAGAAGCAAGATAAGCATATACCGCACTGGACATTTCATTTTCTTTTCCCTTTCCCTTGCCAGAATAACTTGTTTCCTTTCTCTACATTGGGTGGTTAAAAAGTAGGAATTAATAAAAAATCAATATTGAGCAAAAGACCAACCAAGTAATAAGGGGTGAAGCTTACCTTACGAAGAGATATTAGATTAAGCTCGCGTTCATCTCGAATGGCAACCCCGACATTTTTTTGTCGAATGAATTCCACCTACAATAGAAAAATATATCAATTTTGAATGTAAGTGGACAATTAATTAATGTGCTAAGAACACAATGAAAAGCTTAACTTACTGTTTTTTCCAAGTCGACATCAACCTGTAAGGTATTAAAGTAAACATTAAAATGAGAGGAACTTATTGTTATATCAAGAGTTGTAGACATTATATAGTGATGTCATCCATTGCCATATATAGTAAACATTAATTGGAGATACTTACATGGCCATATATAGTGATGTCATCCATTGCTGTTCTTTAATTGGAGCAATTGACCTGTATATAAAGGAGGGGAAATATATAAAGGAGGGGAAATTATTTTAACAAACCAATTGACGTTCTTTAATTGGAGCAATTGACGTTCTAATTATTTTAACAAACCAATCAAGAAAACGTATTAACTACTATTAATTACTATGATCTATCTTCTTTGATGATTATAAATTATTTTTAAAAACGTATTAACTACTATGAGATATGGTGTTTAGTCGGGTGATCAAGAAAGATGAACAGGATGTAGAATGACTAAGCACAGTTTTTTGGGAGAATCTCACTAAATCCCAAGATTCCATATCTGAAGATTCTAACGATTTTTTCTTTCAAATTGATTGTGTTTTGGGTTAAACATAGCAGTTTTGATGTGCTTGTGGTATAATAGAATTGCCTTCAATTTTTTTTTTAAAAACTGATCTTTTTTATTATTCCTCAATCAAGATTGAAACTTTTTTAATGGGTTTTGTTTATTTCTGTGTTTTGTGATTATGTTGAATTTTGGGGGGTTGAGATTTGGGCACTTTTTTATTTATTTATAAACTAACCATAGGTTGTATCAAGTTTGTTGATTCAGTTTTCTCGGGGGTTGAGATTTGGGCACTGTTTTGTGATATACCCTAAAGTTGGTTGATTTAGTTTTCTCTTATGAATTGTTTTTCGAATCTGTCTGATGGAGTAATGGGTAGTACTAGAATTCTTGTTTAGTAGATAATTATGTACTCAAATTGGAAATAGTTCTTATTCGCGAAGCTTTTTTATCCTCCCGTATTATTCTCTGTTATAATAAATTAATTATGTTAATATTAGTTGGTTTAAATTTCTTTTCTTTAAAGTATGCTAATTGTGATCATTTATCTTTTGCAGCTAATTAAATCTTTTCATGATAACTGTGTATATTGCTGGTAAATGGAGATGAATTTCAGTTGGTGTTTTCTATAGTTGTAGTTGGCACTTGAAGGTTGGATTAGAAGCATGTCTATAATGTTCTTGGTGATGCCCAATCACTCATGCCATGATAGTACAACTTTCCTCAGTTTAGTACTTCCTTTCCTCTCATCTGACTACGTCCAAGTTAGTAAAAGACACTGCATAGCTGGTGTGGATATAATGAAGCATTCTATGTAATAAGCAAACCTAGAATAAACGCTATGCATTCTATGTTTGATCTTCATATTGTTTAATTAAATTAGGCAAAAATCACCACCCATTCTAAACCCAACTCGCCACATCCACAACTCTACTTGACGAAGCGATAGGAGTTGAAGTCATTGAAAATTTGGAACCATCCTCAGAAACACGATAAGCTTCCACACCTACAACACTAAGCCCATTGCCTACACCTACAACACTACAAACTCTACAATGCAAACTCTTCGAAATCAACAACACTAAGCCCATTGTCTACACCTACAGAATTATCCAGCATTTCCAATATCGAAATCAACAAAATTCCCAAATTATTCTGTCAATACCCAAATTAGTAATCTGTCAACACACAAATATCCAAATCTCTCTCAATACACAAACTTCCTTCAAGATATTTAATTATTCTGTCAATACCCAAATTAGAATACCGTTCCAATTAACTTTATGGGTGTTTTGCATTCACACAATACCACATAAACATTATAGTCATCCTGCTTCAATTTTATGGATAACAACCTCATCAATTCCTCAATCAAGTGAATGATCAAACATAAATAGTGAAAGGTATTTCTTAGTCATCGACATGAACCATACATTTAATTATTCTTTATATTTCTCTGAGTTTTGCATACCATATAGTTTGTTTTAATCTACTAAAAGCAAACCCTTTCCTCGGAACCACCACTTTTCTAGTTTAGAAACTTCTTTTTCTTGACTCAAACATGCACCATGAAACCTCATCTTCATTTACATATTAAGCTTATCCGTAACTAACGGAAAGATATAACAATCTATTTCTAATTTCTTTTAGTGAATCCCGAGATCCCAAACCACATTCTCCATAGAGACCCCTTCCCTCTTCCTTCCCCAAACTCTAAAATCTAAATACATCAATTGGCATAATATTGGTATCACATGTTAGAACATAAACACAAATCCATCAACACTCACATCAACACTCACTACTGTATTGGTTGGCAGGTTAACTTCCCCCAAGGCACCTATCATGTGATCTCTCCAACTCGAGTTCTTGGTCCCTACATTCATTATTTCATTTTTTTTGTAAATTGTAAACCCAAATTGTAAACCCATCAACCTATATTCAAAAAAAGGGTATGTCTATATATAAAATCCAAAAATCATGAACCAATGCAACGTTCAGCATGTAAGATGGTTCATATAGTAACAGATGTTTACATTATCCAAAAGTAAGAAATAGGCATTTTTGGTATTTGTTGGTTTAACTTCAATTTCCAGCAGAGAAAAGATAAAACAGTGTATAAGACCACTATGCTTTGTATATTCTTGCCCATAATTAGTCAGATATACTAAACCCCTTAATTGTATGATCTAATTCAAAATAGTGAAAATTTTGAACTCTATATAGTTGTCGCCCCTCGCTACCTAAAGTAACACAATAAACCCATTCAATGCATCCTAAACCATCTAGAAATTCATTATAACAAATGCTCATACACCCATTACTTGAAAAGTCACCCTCCTAGTTTTTCATCTTCCATTCTCACTGAACGCTAATCACCATTCACAACTCATAAAACTATTCAAAGAAAGTCTAAACCAAATCAACTCAGTATCATAATCAACAAAACAAAACCAAACAAAACAAAATAAAAGATCATAGCTTTCCAAATCATACCCCCTTTCTGCTCGATGGCTTAACGGGCAGCTCCCTCTTAGTGACGACGTGCCCTTTGTTCAATCCAACAAACAGACCGCTTTTTGGCTGAGAAGAAAATGCCCATTGATTTTTCAGTACTTGACTAATAAACAGATAGGGAAATAAAATTAAGGTTCCTATCGTTTGCGTTACCTGCGAAGAAAACGGAGGCAGCCGCCAAAGAGAAACCCTAGATGCCGAATGAGAGAGAAAGAGGGTTTAATATAGGAGGTTTGAAGAATTGTAAACCCATCAACCTATAGCTGTGAGGTGATCGAGATTTTGTATACCTGAGAGGTGAAATCGATGGTTGGATGGGGTCGAGTGCGATGGCGACTGAACTGTGCGGAAGGTGACGGGAAGGCGACGGGAAATCGATGGTTCATGGAGGAGCGAAGCTCGAACGGGGGAAGGCGATGGGACGGCGGAGTTGTCGAGGTCGGGGGCTGTCGATGGAGAGACGGCGCTAGGAAGCCGTCGATGGAGGTCGGGAAGCGACGGCAGGCAAAGGCTGGAGGTGAGAGCGGAGATCGGCTGGAGGTGGGTTAGGATCGGGAGGTGGGGGGGCGCTGAAGGGAGGAGGAGGGAGACAGTGAGAGAGCGGGGAGATAGAGAGAGGGAGACAGTGAGAGAGAGAGTGGGCGGGAGAAAGAGAGAGAGAATGGGGAGAAAGAGAGAGAGAGAGAACGGGGTTTTTTATTTTGGGGGAAAAAGAGAGAGAGAGTGGGTGTTTTTGAATTTGTGGAGTTTGAAATTTGGGTGGGAAAATATGTTTTGTGAGAGTAGATCTGGTCCATTGATTTTGGGATAGATTGAATGTGAGCCACTTGATAGCTTTCTTTGTGTTTTATTATATAGATATACCCCTGTGCATCTTCCCCCTCACAATACCCAAGTCGTCCCCTATCTCTCCTGCTCTCCCGATCCCCCTAAACCCCATACTCCCGACCTCAGCCAGCCCACGTGCCTCCTCGACTTCCCTCCTACTCGCGCCCCGTGCTCCTCCTTCCTATCGAGCGACGCTAGCAGCCAGCCAGCGCCACCCACAGGCGTAGCAACCCACCTGGTTCCCTCCTGCTCGCTCTCTCGTCTCCTCCCAATGCCACCACCAGCACCCCCTCCCCGGCATCGCGAATTGCAGCAGCATCGCGGTGCAGGCACCTCAGACAGCTCCCGGCGCCTGTCTCCCCCTTCGACGGCAGATAGCTACGGCAGTAGCAAGCACTGTGCCGCCCTCGCCGTTGTGTCATTCGGTCCGTTCCCTCGTGCACGCCCGGTCTCTTTCTCCCCCTTATGTGCGAGTGTTGCTTGGGTTGCATGTGATCTTGTACTTCGTGTGTTCGTTCGTGAGTCGCTCGTTGAGTTCGTACCCGAAAATTCGTTTCCGTTATTATCTTTGTATCGCCGTTTCTATCGTCGACTATAAGATAAGTAACTTGTATTAATTTCTGTTGCAAATACAAGTACTAAATATCGCCTGTAGTGTAGTTGTGTTCTAGTGACAATTCTTGTGCAAAACTCCTGTTATATTTTGTCTCTATGTGTTGATCCGTCCGTAGTTGTCTCATTACACACACGACATGAATTTAGACTTAGAGATAATCAATTCTTGTATACATGCATGTGTTCGTGATTATGAGGTGTTGTATGATCTTGTATGCATGATGTGTTCGATATAGTATAAATTGTTGTAGACTTGCTAAATAGCATATACCATATTGCTTGGACATCTAATACATCCTATTTCACATTGGTTATGATTTGGTTGTGTTACATATGATCTAGTTGATTTTATGCATGAAGAATATTTCTGTCTTTTCTGTTACCCTGTTTTTTTTAGTATTTTAGACCATATTAAGGTCAGTATATGAAAAATATTTTTGAATATGAATTATAGAGAATTCTGTCTACTTTTCAGAATTTCTGACATATCTCAATTTCGATTTATGAGTTGCGAGTTATGGCTATTTTACTACAGAGGTGTAGAAAATTACAGATTTGGTTTCATGTGAATTTGGGAGAGTAATTTGTTTTTATTCTGATGTTAAAGGTAATATTTTGATCCAATATTTTTCTTAGTATAACTAGACTTGATTGGGATTAACCCCTAATTTTTTGGGATTTAATTGATAACTTTTATAAAATATTCTATACTTGCAAACAACTACTGTACTTGCAGAATTTTCGTACTGTTCTGTAAAGAAACATAATTTCGACCTGATTCTATTTGTTTTTTATAAAAATTTTGTGAATATGAAATGTATAATACTGTATCTATTTTATCATCCTTTTGACAGATCTGGATTTCGATTTATATTTTGTAATCTATTGCTGTTTTACTACTGCTGTGTTGATGATTTCAGATTTACAAATTTGCCATAGCTTGCTGTTTTATGATTTTAATTGACTATACTATCTATGTTGGAAAATTATGAAACTTTATTTTCTGATATTAAACATACTAGGGAATACCCTAGATTTTTCTTGGATTTAATCAGTAAGTTTTCATGCCGTTTTCTTGTTTATGAATACAAACTTCTGATTTCTGGCTGAACATATTTTCTGGATACAATTCTGTTTTGAGTCTTGTTTTTGTGAAATACCATATGACTTATATATATTTGCTGGATTCGGCCGAGAGTTTATTTTCTAGATTTTTCGACAGATCCAAGTTTACATATTTGTGGCAACGAGAATCCCAGATTTGGTGCAGTACCGTCTTATTGTCCTGAACTAGAATTTTTATTGTCCTAATCTTTTATGCGTTGTCTTTGACCTGTACATATTTATCTTCCAATCTGAACCTGTTACTTGTTCATGCCATGTTATTCTTGCTCTGTTTGTGACACGTACATGCCTGTTTGATAATAATAACAAATAATCAAGCCGGGGTTAAGGAAAAGATCTAGTAGTGGAAAATATAGAAATGTGTATTTGGAAGGGGGCCCGTGTTTCCCACCTGATTATCTGTTACCTGTTACCTGTTATATAATTATGCATGATACTGATTATCTGTTTATCTGATTTCTGACTACATACTTCCTTTTGGGAAGGTGTACTCAGAAGGGGGCCCGTGTTTCTCACCTGTTACCCAACTACATACTTCCTACGGGAGGTTGTACTTGGAGGGGACGTAGTCCTACCTGATGCATGATTACCTGTTACATGATACCTGTACCTGTACCTGTTTACCTAACACTTGAGTACACGGCCCTATAGACTCCACTATGAAATCTAAACGCAAACTTGTTTGAACGTAGCAACCATATGGTAAAAATCTGGGACGCATAGTAATAAATAAAAGACTTGACATGACATAACATAACACCTGTTACATGCTTACCTGTACATGTTACCTGTTTACCTGCTTGGATGACACTTGACACCTGATACATGTTACCTGTACCTTGTTAGTATATCATGTTACTTGATTGTGTTTCCTGATTCATGTTAGTTATCTTGTTTTGTTGACATACCTATTCCATGCTATGTTATTTCCGTTGTTACTCTATATTTGTTTTTTTTTTTTGTACTTGTGCCTGCACTACAAGTGGCCCGTAACTTGCATTGACGGGCATTTTGTTTTCTTTTTCCTCTTCCTGTAATTTATTAAATTGCATATTATGGTGAGCAGTTGTCTTATGGAGTAGGTGATCTAAGATTCTAGTTCCTGGAGTTCTGGCTATTATTATTATTATTTCCTGTTGCTTATTTTGAATAAATGTAACTGTTACTTGGATTATTTGTATTGGGCAATGTGACCCAGAATTATTGACTTGTTTCCAGATCTGGTTTATTTGAGATTATTACATTTTGTTTCAAGTAAATTTCTGTTGGTGTATTGACTCATTTATGCATGCGTGGTTGGTTTCTCCTTTGTTATCTCTTGATTATTCCTGTGAAATGTTGTAAAGATCCTGATAGCTTATCAATGATGAAAATCATTCGCTGAATTTAGTCACGTATCCGTATTCCGTATTTCCTTTTTGGGAAGCGGGGCATGATATATGGCCACCCTGTTTCATTAATAAGGAGTTAATGAAACAAACTTAGAGTACTGAGCCAAGTACAAGAACCTACAATACAACAAAAGTACATAAATTCACTCCAAACATGGGGGGTGGGGCAAAAGAAGGTACAAAACATACATGCATCCAAACAAACAAAGTACATCGAAGCATCTACTCCCCCCAACAAAACCCTGGGGTGGTGGGGATCAATCAACAGTAAATGTCTGACAGGCAGGGCACATCACTCAGTCAAGCGTCGGCCCAATCTCGACTTCATCATCCTCGTACTCCTCCACCTAGAAAACGCTCGCGATCCTCCCTCTAGGACTTATTGCGGCAACAGTTGCCCAAAAGGAAATAAGATGTATAATGTGAGTCAAATTACTAGAAATACTATTACATGTCCCATGGAAGTAACAATTATTCCTGTCTAGCCAAAGATACTAGGTCGTACCGGCGATAGCGATAAACCAAGCTTCTCTCATCGTTCGTCTCTCAGTAGCGAACTTTGGTCCTACCCATAGATCCTCATACTTACTAGGATACTCATACGTCCCCAGGGTGCTAAGTACCTCCACAAGGACTACTTTGCTCCTAGGACATTCTCGAAAAAGATGGTCTCTAATTTCAGAGACAACATTGCAGAACCCACAGGTATAGTCCAAATTTGGTTGGCGTTTAGATAGATTCTCTCTAGTCAATATTGCGTCATTCAGCACCAGCCAGAGAAATTTTTTTACTTTCAGCGGGGTTTTCTCCTTCCAAACCACGTCCGGCTAATTCGGGCTACATCCCCTAAAATGAATGCAGTTATAAAGGGAGTGAACAGTAAAAGTGACATTCTTTTCCAGTCCCCAAAATTTTCTATCGGGACCCTGTGAGCATATAATTATGGTGCTGGTGATATAGGTTTGAAGTTCCACGAGCCTATGTTGGGAGCCCGGGTCAAGGGGATATTTAAAGGCTGATTTCCAGGAACTTCTTTTCCGGACTGCGATCACAGTGCAGTACGGTTGTGATGCTTGATCATACAAATCAGGGAATATGGCTCTAAGTGTGTGTTCACCACACCACTTATCCCACCGGAATCTAGTGAGTCTGTCATTTTCAATAGACGACGTCACACAGCTAATGAAGGGATCGTAGGCCTTAGCGATACCTCTCCAGAACCAGGAAACGCGTGGGGCTACCCTGAAACCCAGATTTCTCGTTTCATTCCCATGCAGATATGTCTGAACAAAATCTTGCCATCCTTCTCCATTATGGTGGAAGACTTTCCACCACCATTTTTCCAAGAAAGCCAGATTCATATCACAATTTTTCCAAGAGAGCCAGATTCATATCTCGCAGATCAATAATACCTAGTCGTTCGTGTATCTTTTTCATGCAAGTTTATTTTCTATCTGATGAGGTGATATCCGCCTCTATCAGAACTTGCCCCCTTCCATAGAAACCGTTTTCGAGTTCAGTCAATTCTCTGGATAACCCAACGTGGCATTTCAAAGAAGGACAAATAATAGGTAGGAAGATTTGAGAGAACTGCATTGATAAGTGTGACTCTTCCTCCCAAGGATAAAGCCTTACCTTTCCATCTAGCCAGACGGTTTTCCACACGGTTAATGATAGGTAACCAATCCGCCTTCTTTAGTTTTCTCGGTCTCAGCGGTAACCCCAGGTATTTAATGGGGAAACTCTCGATGGAGCAGTTGAGAATCGTGGCATGCTCTTCTGCCTCCTCTGTAGTAAGGGCAATGGGGATAAGAGCACTTTTGTGGAAGTTGACTCTGAGTCCAGACCAAGCTTCAAAACTATAAAGAATTCCTTTGAAAGTGGTAGTTTCCCCGAGATTGCCATTTCCAAATCGGAGAGTATCGTCTGCATATTGGAGGATAGAGCAACCTTGGCGATTGACTCCACTGGCCACCGGCGAACAACGGCCTAGGTTCATACAACCAAAGCGGGTATGTTTTCACGGGTCTGTGAAAACAGACCCGTTTTCAATGGAGCATTGCTATATATATATATAGTCTCAGATCAAATACACAGCGGAAAAATGACAAAGAAATATCGAAATCTAGCCATGGATCCATGCAAAAACCATAAATCGTGTTTAGAAGTTATACCTTAAAGACGGATCTGTTGTCTCCAATGAATGTCGATCACAACACTACAATATTTTTGTGCCTCTACGGTATCCACACGAACGAATCATATCAAGCTTTTCCTCATGCCGTGGTGCTAGCTGCGGGAAGGGGATGTTCCTCACGATCTCTCTCTCTCTCTCTCTCTCTCTCTCTCTCACAATTTCTGTGACAGCTATGGTTTTCTCATGTAACCTTTTTTCAAAGATATGTATCATATATATAGCTGCAGACAATCAACCCTAAGAGAGTAATGAGGCTGTTGGACTCACAATCTGACATGGTTCAGATTCGTGTGTGGGCCTTTGAACTTTGGTCAGCCTAATTAATCTAATTACATGTCCAACCAATGTCAGGAGTCCAAGTCTTACTTAGATCCCCAATTAAATTCATCTAATTAATTTAAATCATAATTTTGATCCATTCTAAGTGTGTGACCTTGTAGGTTCCCGTTGCGTTGACAGTAATACTAAAATCATATTCTAGTATTACAAATAGTGAGCAGTATCTAGCAATACATCACTGCTACTCAAGTAAAAGGAATGTCAGTGATTAGACATAACCTATCCGTGAAAAATGTTACCATGTAGTCTAGTATCTTTATCCAGATATCCTAATTAACCACAAAGCATAGAGCGCGTCACCCTTGTATAGTTCAATCTTTGATTTCTTGATGTCCGAGTAGACTTACTAAAATAAATGAGCTCAATATCTCATATTGACTCATTTGAGCATGACCATGCATTTTGCAGTCTCACTCAATCAAGGAGCCCATAGTTATCGCTCATATTATGTAAGAGAGACAAATCCTATTTAAGTCACTCACATCCCTCCACATGATTTGTAGTATATCCAATAACCGACTTTATAATCACCTTATTACAGGTAACGTTTGACGACATTAAAATATATAACTTCTCATGTAGGGAATCATAGTGACTTCAAGTCAAAGGACTACATACATCATGGTCACTGTGAGAACCGCTTATGATACTCACATAACGATCCATGCAGCGTTCTCATGGTGGGTCAGTCCAGTACATTATTACTCTAATATGTACCCATGTGAAGACTTGATATCTCATATCCATGACCCGTGGATATGGTCATCAGTTTACGCACATACTAGTCTCTATGTATTATTTTTTTTCTAATTCACAATAATACTTGACTAAGAACATTTAAGAATAGTGTTCTGATTACTACCAATAGGATCTCACAATCAGGTTATGCACTTGATATTCCATGGTATTGAGCCTACCATTCTAAGGACTTTATTATGTTCATTTAATCACAATGAACAACACAATAAATAAAATGCCTTACATATGAAATAAATATCATGATACAATGTAAACTAGTAATGTCAATACACAACTGGCCTCTAGGATATACATCAACAATATATATATATATATAGAGAGAGAGAGAGAGTAATGTTCTGTTGTGCATTAGGCCTCTGTGTGCACTCATGTGCACTCGGCCTTCCCGCCTTTGTATTGACGATCTGAACCGTTCACATTGATCTACAGATCTAAATTAGTCTAAATATGTAAAATCAAATTATTTGAAATTTATTTGCCCATCCATTGAAGTGTTACAAAATTGTATGGCTGAAAATCGTTGTTTTTTATAGTCATATGATGGATGGGCAAATAAATTTCAAATAATTTGGTTTTACATATTTAGACTAATTTAGACGTATAGATCAATATGAACCGTTCGGATCGTTGATACGAAGGCGGGAAGGCCGAGTGCACACGGAGGCCTAGTGCACACGGAACATTTCTCTTTATATCTATAAATATATATCTATATAATAAAACACAAAGAAAGCTATCAAGTGGCTCTCCTTCAATCTCCCCAAAATCAAAGGCCCAGATCTAACCTCACAAAACACATTTTTCCCCCAAAACTCAAATTCAAATCCCCCCCCCCCCCCCTAAACAACTCATTTATTTATTTAATTATTTCTCTCTCTCTCTCTCTCTCTCTCTCTCTCTCTCTCTCTCTCTCTCTCTCTCTCTCTCTCTCTCTATATATATATATATATATATATATATATATATATATGGGCAAAAGTCAAAGTACCCCCCCAACGTTTGGCCCGAGTACAAAATACCCATACAACGTTTGAAAAAGTACAATAAATCCATTTCTCCGTTAACTTAACCCCATCCGTTACGTTATAATTATTAAATTACTTTTTTATCCTTACCCTTTCATAATCAAACCTCATCTTTTTTTTTTTCTTTCTCTTCATTCTTTTTTTTCAAATCCCGATCGATCTGTCGATTGAATAAATCAGAGTTCTCAGAAACCCTTGCCATGGCCATGAAGCTCCTCATTCTCCTACTTGTGCTACCACTCCTCATTCTCCTACTTGGGGGGGGGGGGGGGGGGGGGGGGGGTATTTTGATTTTTGCCATATATATATATATATATATATATATATATATTAATGGGAGAGTTGGGATTGTAAACAAATAAACAATTTTTTATTATTTCTTAGTGTGTGTCAACACGTGCAGTGCACGTGTTGGTAGATTTTTTTTGTCCTTTTCCTTCCCCCTCCCCATTTTCCCCACGTGCAATGCACGTGTATAATACGTAGAATTTTTTTTATCCTTTTCATTCCCCCTCCCCATTTTGTATAATACATATTTTTAAAAAAATACATCGCACGTGCATCGCACGTGCATTATACTAGTATATATAAATGTAAGTCATCTTTTATGTGGAATGGTAAAAATAAATATTTGAATAGAATGTACAAATTATATTAAGTTGTACTGTAGTTGGTAATGAAGCAGAAACAGTATAAATAAGTGCATAAAATTGGTGCACCTATTCTCAAAGAGATTTGGTACGGTGTAATGTGCAAGTGAATTTGAAATTCTTCAGTGAATTACAAGGTTTTGTATGAAACGAGCATAGTTTTGGAAAGTAATTGGGTATGGAGTTAGCATGTTGTGGGAGGTTATATCAATTGTGGAGTTCAATTGCTGACGGTGATCATCTACTCTGTCTCGGCGCACATGTTGCTGGCTTTGAGGTGGTGTAGTGTGTTATATTTATCGTTGTGAGGTTGCTGTCAGTGGGTTGGATGTCTGATTTATTCATGGCCTATGTCAAGGGTTTCTAAGAACTCTGATTTATTCAATCGACAAATCGATCGGGATTTGAAAAAAAAAGAATGAAGAAAAAGAAAAAAGAAGAGGAGGTTTGATTATGAAAGGGAAAGGGTAAAAAAGTAATTTAATAATTGTAACTTAACGGATGAGGTTAAGTTAACGGAAAAATAGGTTTATTGTACTTTTTCAAACGTTATATGGGCATTTTGTACTCGGGCCAAACGTTGGGAGGGTACTTTGGCTTTTGCCCTATATATATATATATATATATATATATATATATATATATATATATATATATATATGTATATATATTATAATAATAATAATAATAATAATAATAATAATAATAATAAAAATAAAACACAAAGAAAGATATCAAGTGGCCAAGTGGCTCTTCTTCAATCCCGATTTTTGGGGGGATTGAAGAAGAGCCACTTGGCCACTTGATATTTTTCTTTGTGTTTTATTATTATTATTATTATTATTATTATATATATGTGGGGGGGGGGGGGGGGGGGGGGGCTTCGGTTTAGCACTACTTTCATGAGCACTCGCCCTTCCGGCCATTGCATGGATGATCAAACCGTTCACAATGATCTACACGTTTAAATTAGTATAAATATGTAAAATCAAGTTATTTGAATTTCATTCATCCATCCATCATGTCTTTATAAAAAAAAGGATATTCGGTCATACAATTTTTGTAACACTTCGATGAATGAGCAAATGAATTTCAAATGACTTGATTTTACATATTTAAACCAATGTAGACGTTTAGATCAATGTGAATGGTTTAGATCATCCATACGATGGCTAGAAGGGTGAGTGCTCATGGAGTGCACACGGAAATGAGTGCTCAATGGAAGATTTTTTCCAATATATATATATAGAGGCTTCTTCGGTTGCAAACGGTATATATATTGAAACATGGACTTTTATACCCTAATTTATAATTATTTTTCACTATATACTAATGGAAACATGAACTTTTATTTTCAGCTAATTATTGTTATACTATTCAAACTTCAGCTACATAATTGCTGATTTACTGTTTACAAGACTTTTCATATGCTGTATCGATCTGAAGACGTGTCGTAGGCACGTGGCCACGGGCAAATCTAGTATATATATATAGAGTGATCTTCCATTGCAAACGGGCCGGAACGGGTCTGTTCGCACAGACCCGTGCGAACTTCGATCTGGACCAGATTATTTTTGATCAAATCTTGCCTTAACCCGTCGTTGGGAAGGACGGGTTAGGGAAAAATTTTATTTTAAAAAATAGCCTTAACCCGTTCTTCCCAAGAACGGGTTAAGGCTATCGATATTCAATTTTATTGACATACAGTTCATCTTCTTCCGCGCTCTTCTTCTTTCTTCAACGAACCCAAACCCAACGGGAAAAAAAACTCTAGCTCCGACATCTCCGTCCGCTCTCCCTCTTCTCTCCCAACTCCGTAGATCGAAACCCTACTCTTTGTGGAAGTCGAACTCCGACGATCGAAACCCTAGCTTCTCTTCCCCTCTTCGATACGAAATCGAAACCCTAGTTCACTTCCAAATCGATTGCTTGGCTTGATTTGGACCTATCTTGTAAGGTATACACTATTTCTTTATCCCAATAATCTACATTTGTATTATTTTTTTGAATTTGTGTGTAGTAATTTATTTAGAAATTGGAAAAAAATTTATATGCGTTAGTAGATTTTAGATGTAGAATCGGGTTGACCTCAAGTATATTCAATTGCCGAATTATGTTGCTTGCATTAGTAACTTGTAGAATTAGAATTGTATATACGAAATTAGTTAGAAACTTTTCAGTGCGGTTATGGTTGAAAATCCTGCGAACGACCGTAAAAAATTACGAAACTTTCCGAGTAGGTTCGTCTCACGTAGTACAAGCCACACCAACTTATAGAAGCGAGTTTCGACTCACGGTTCGAGAGATACAGCCGCGTATCGCTTTCGGTTGAAAAAACCAATTATAGCGGTGCACGGTCGTATATCGCAAACCGTGACTCGAAACTCGCTTCTACAAGTTCGGGTGGCTTGCCCTACTTGAATTCGACCAAGTTGGAAAGTTTTATAATTTTCGGATGCCGTTTGTGCGGTTTTGCTCAACTTCTTCGCATGATAGTTTTTTGACTTAGAATTTTGTGGGTGCGGTTAGATTAGATTAGAAAACCCTTCAAACGACCTCCAAAAAATACGAAACCGTGCGAGTTGGTTAGTGTCACCTACGAGAAGCCAAACCAACTTGTAGAAGTGAGTTTCGACTCACGGTTCGAGAGATACGGCCGCGTATTGCTTACGGTTGGAAAAAAACCAAGTAAAGCGGTAGATGGCCGTATCTCGCAAACCGTGAGTCGAAACTCGCTTCTACAAGTTCTAGTGGCTTGCCCTACGTTAATCCGACCAACTCGAAAAGTTTTAAAATTTTCTGATGCCGTTTGTGCAGTTTTGCTCAACTTCCTCGCACTACAAGTTTTAGATTTAGAATTTTCTCATTGCGGGTAGATTAGAAAACCCTTCAAATGACCTCTAAAAAATACGAAACCTTGGCAGTTGGTTGGTGTCACCTACGAGAAGCCAAACCAACTTGTAGAAGTGAGTTTCGACTCACGGTTCGAGAGATACGGCCGCGTATCGCTTACGGTTGGAAAAAAACCAAGTAAAGCGGTAGACGGCCGTATCTCGCAAACCGTGAGTCGAAACTCGCTTCTACAAGTTCGGGTGGCTTGCCCTACGTGAATCCGACCAAGTCGGAAAGTTTCGTATTTTTGGGAGGTCGTTTGATGTGTTTTCTAATCGGCCCGCACTTAGAAAATTCTAAGTCTAAAACTTCTAATGCGTATCGATTCGAGAGATACGGCCACGTATCGCCTGAGAGTGGTGAACATGCACATGCACATGCACATGTAGGTGACCCTGTACAGTGCACCACAAAGGGGAGGCCTAAAGGGAAACGGTTGAAGTCTGTAAGAGAAAGTCAAAAAACGAAGAGGCCAAGACTTTGCAGGACATGCCTTCGTGTCGTAGGTCACGATTCACGGAATTGCCCAAAAAATGTAGCAAGGTATTATATCAGAGATTTTGTATTTGTTAATTGGACTTAATGAATGTTAATTTGGTCGGTACTAACTCATTCTTCTTCCTTATTTAGTGGATCGGTGGGGAATGAAGAAGCTCCAAACGCTGTAGAGAGTGATGATGACGAAGGCAAAGATTCGTGCTAGGGGGTTTTAAGTACTTTAATATGTATGTCAAATCAAACTTTCAAAATAATGACCGAATAATTGCTGAATTTTATATTTATTCGTACAGATATTTATTAATTTCGACTGGATTGTTAACTTTGTTTTTTTTTTAATTTCCTTACATACGTCCGGAATGAAACAAAGAAAAACGCGCCCAATGGAAAGAAGCAATGCGTTGAAAAATACATGGCTTTTGTATTGTATATTTATGTGGATAATTCATGTAGGCTTGTTTGGTACAAGTAAATTAATGATGTATTTAATCATAATGTAATGTCTGTATGTCAGTTTATTTTGTGTATTTGTGAACAAAAATATGTTACTATGGATCTTGACCAGGTATTTGGGTAGCGAATGCTTATTTATGTCGAAAAATGTGAAATTGGTAGATGTGTGCAATTTGGGGAACTCGTTCTGTTTGTGAATTTTGTGTTAATGAAAATTGTCTGCATGCCGATGTGAACAGATTTGTTATTTGTGTTGGAGATTGTGTATTTTGTGGATGATAGATCTATATTGTGGAAAATTGTGAAAATGTATGCAGTATTCACAAGAAGAGATGCTGCCAGATACTGTATACCTTAATCCGTCATTGAGGATAACGGGTTACGATACCTTAACACGTCTTCCTCAATAACGGGTTAAGGAAATAGATATTGGCAGTCCTTAACCAATACTTCACATATAGGGGTTTTAGTTCGGCCAATATCTCTCCACTTAAACCGTTATTGGCGTTGACGGTTTAATATAACCTAACCCGTTATCGGCAATGACGGGTTAAGGAGATAGATATTGGCAGTACTTTGGTCCAATACTTTACATGTAGGGGATGAAGCTCGGCCAATATCTCTCCACTTAACCCGTCATTGGCGTTGACGATTTATATCCCATAAACCGCAATTGGGGATAACGGGTTAGGTTAAGAATTCCTTACAGTGCTTTCAACTTTGTGGACTATATCTTCTTTTGTTGATACATATACATATTTGTTCATTCTCCGCTTAAAAATATACCGAATAACTTTCACGGGTGTTGGACATATCTTCTTTTGTTGATACATATACAAATCTATTCATTCACAACAAGCCATTTGCAAAACAAAATATATTCATATAAAGGAACATTACAAACTGGCAATAACATATTGTTTAAAGAAACATAGAAAATTGTACATGATCCGCATGCTAGTTCACATTACAAAGTCATCCTTTGATACTCTACTTTTAAATTGAAATTAATTTAGTATACAAGTACATGCTTGCTTTCTTCTCGAATTGGAAGGAAGGATTGCTGACTCTGCCTTTTTTGGAATGCATAAGTAGCCAGTTGTACCCCCTGCATACAATTTCGTTCACTACTATTACACAGAGGTAAAAATTCTCCGCTTCGTCGGATAGAATAGTAGTGGGTGTAACCGTATATTCAAAGTACTTAACAACTTCTTGACACGCACTCCTCATATTCGTACTATTTGTTGCACGATTGTGAGGTGTGCATGCCAAGAAGTCGAAAAGTACCATGAATACACTGTGACACCCACAACTACCCAGTCCGACGAAAGCAGAGAATTTTTACACTCTATGTAACAATAGAGAACGAATGTGTATGAAAGGCGTACGGTTGCCACTTATGCAAACACATCTAAAAGCTAAAAAAATAGAAGACTAAGAAAAACACTGTGGGAAAAAAAGGCAGAGCCAGCGGCCCTCCCTACTGCTTGAGAGAAACCGAGCATGCACTTGTACACTGAAACACGTCTCTCTACTCCTGCATCTTCATACACAAGAACAATTGTAGGCGACCATCCTTGAACTCAAATTTCTTCTACAACTCAAACTTCTTCCTCCCTATTGTCGTTGGAAAAAGAGGTCTTGAAGAGAAGAAGAGAACATTGATTCCTCATATTTTTGAAGAGAAGTAGAGAAAATTGAAGCCTCTCATTTGAGTTCTCTTGAAGAGAAGAAGAGAAGACTCATTTGAGTTGATGAGTCTAACTCTCTCAGTTATAGGCAAGGAAAAAGAAAGAGGGGAGCATGATATGATAGCCCACTTGGGTTTCTCACTGCTCATCAATAGGTAATGTATAGGGATTAACACAAGGAGAAGGCAATATGGATCACTGCTCATCAATAGGTAATTGATATGGGTCTCTCAGTTATAGACAAGGATTACTGAAACATGAAGAAAAAGAAGACAATAAGGATAAACCTTGTTAGTCAACAAAGACATGATACAAGCCTCGAAAAAAGAGCAGTAAGGACAGTAATTGTCTCAAAATGTATAGTCGATGCGTGTAAATTACACCTGGTTAACCCGCTGTTGGTGACAACGGATTAATTACATTAAACCCGTTAGTACCAAGAACGCGTTAAGTGTACTTCATCATGTTCCAGAACGTGGTCTGTACATGATGAACCACTGCCAATCTTTATCAATGTAACCCGTTGTTACGGATAACGGGTTGCGCTAAAGAAGATCGTTGTCACCAACGACGGGTTAAGCACACTTATATTGGCAGAAGTTTATGGCTACTTGCATAAGTAGATGCCGAAATATACGTTAACTTAAACCGTTATAGACGATAACGGGTTAAGTACTTGTAACCCGTTATCGTCAATAACGGGTTAAGTGTACCTAAATCGGTAGTACTCATAATTATTAACTCGCATGTAAAAAAATGTGTAAACAAGTTTGTAAATATAACTTATAGTTTACTTAATGAAAACAATTTATGGGAAATTATTCATTAAATACGTTAATATTTGTAGGTGGGAGATGATAGGTAATAAGTTTCCAGTAAAGAGTTTATAGATATTTAAGTTCTATCATTAATCACATACGCCTCTCCACTCTTTACGTACATTGCCTTCTGAACTCTACAAAATAGACAGTCATATGTATGTTCTTTGTTTTTTTATATATTTTTTTTATTCCATTCCTAGCCACATAACTAACCAATATAAAATTGATATCATCAAATGAATATTAAAATTAACACAAATTAGGGTTGGATTCTCCACTCTTTTTCTCTTCGTAGCAGACACTTTAATATGGGAAAAACCTAAAGTACATAACCAAATATAGATCCCCACATGTAGCCTATATATTGGCTACATCCACATGTAGATCCCCAAATGTAGAGTATCCACTCTTTTGACTAACCGAAGTGTCTGCTTTGAGATTGAGTTCTACTTGTTTAGCTTGTTATGGAGGGAAAAACCACATGTAGATCCCACATATACCCTATATGGGGGAAAACCCACATGTAGATCCCACATGTAGTCTATATGGGTGAAAAACCACATGTAGATCCCCACATGTAGCCTATGTATGGGAAAAACCATATGTAGATTCCCTAATGTGGATACATGAGGGATGCACTTATTGTGGAAGGACTGATAAGAATCATTTTAGGCTTTCTTGTTGGTCCTCATTCTAATTTGCCGTTGATAGAACACATGTACATCCCCACATGCTGAGATCCCTAATGGAAAAGCCTAACCAGATGCGTCACGTGATCCGCATCTCGTCATCAGATGAGATTAATTAGCCATTAAGAACTAGATATGTACATAATAATCTAAAAAACAATAAAAAAACCTAAAAAACAATTAAAAAATGTTGTATGTTAGGGTTAGGGTTAGTTAGGGTTAGTAGGTTAGGGTTAGGGGTTAGGATTAGGGTAAATGTAGCGTTAGACTCTCCACTCTGCTTCTCTTCATAGTAGAACAAGTTCAATATGAGAAAAACCTAAAGTACATAGCCAAATGTAGATCCCAACATGTAGCCTATATATTGGCTACATCACGTGATCCGCATATCGTCATCAGATGAGATTAATTGGCGATCAAGAATTGGATCTGTACATGGGATCCGCATCCCATATTAAATAGTGTCTGCGATAATAGTAGGCGGGTGCTGAGTTATGCTTGTTTAGCTTGGTGTTTTTTCCCACTTAGGTGTATGTTCAAATTTTTCTGGCTTGTGCTGGTCACTTAGCTTAGATGACAACACCACTTCTTCGGTGGAGACAACATGTAGATTCTCACATGTAGTCTATATGCGAAAAACCACATGTAGAATCCCACATGTAGCCTATATAGGGAAAAAACCACATGTAGATCCCACATGTAGCCTATATAAGGGAAAAACCACATGTAGATCCCCACATGTAGCCTATATGGAGAAAAAACCACATGTAGATCCCACATGTAGCCTATATGGGGGAAAAACCACATGTAGATCCCCACATGTAGCCTTTATGAGAGAAAACCACATGTAGATCCCCACATCCACGTACAAAAAGACCAATAACGGGTTTGGATCAACTGTGATGATGATGGTATTCCTAATGGAAAAGCACCTCTGTGTTATTAGAACGCAATGCCACCAGATCTAATTACTTAGCTAACAAGAACTGGATCTGATCACATGTGGGAGCACAAGTTCACATGTAGTAGCACAATAAAGACATGTAGGAGAAGATATATTTGATTAGCCATGATTTGAACCTTCAATTTGATTGACTGATGGATGGATGGATTCATTAGTGTGAAAATTTAGAACGGCCTGTTAATGTACTACAAGTTAACGACTCGTACCACAAATTAAGATACTTGCCATGTTTTACATGTGGTTCCACATGTTACAAAGTCAAATATAGATGTGGGGATCCACAAATATGAACCTAATTAATCAAAACAAAAAACATACACTCACCAATAACCCTATCTTAACCTAACCCTAACCCTAACCCGACACTAACCCTATCTTAAACTAACCCTAACCCTAACCCTTGGTACAAAAATCTCGTAATTTAATTTTTTTACTTTCACAAAACTTATTATGGTAACAAATTTATAGTGGTTAGTTACGAGGTAGTAAATGGAAATTAATAAAAAATTATAAACAATTTATGGGCATATTAATGTCACCTTGCACACTTCAGGAGACAGTTCTCGCAAAGAGTGAAGAGAAATTTGTAGAAAACCCAAAATTTCAAACGCCCTAAACCGTTATTCATAAGAACGGGTTAAGTAACCTTAACCCGTTATTTATAAGAACGGGTTAAGTAAGTAGATTTTGGCAGTACAATTTGAAAACTTGGATAGGATCCTGGCAATAACTCTTTACCTAACCCGTTCTTGTGAACGATGGGTTAAGGAACTTAACCCGTTATTCCCAAGAACGGTTTAAAGACAGCGATATTGGCAGTACTTTGGTCTGTAGGAATTAAATGACTGCCAATATCGCTCTACCTAACACGTTGTTGTGAAGAACGGGTTAAGTTCACTTAACCCGTTGTTCACAGTGACGGGTTAAGAAGATCCATATTAGCAGAACTTTACGAAGACATGGTCTGTAGGCTTCCAAAGGACTGTCAATAACTCTCTACCTAACCCGTCCTTACTGATAACGGGTTAAGCTAATTAACCCGTTATCGTCAATAACGGGTTAAGTATAGATATTTGTGCAGCACTTTTGTATTTTTTGGGCTGTGTACATTTTTCCTGATACAGAAACGACTTCATCAAATGTTGTTCACAAATTCACAAATGAAGGCACATCAAAGTAAATAATACAACAGATATCTTCACAAGAAAGTTGAAGGCGTACAATGTACAATGTCAACCAAACCACTTAATTACTTGAAATAAATTCAATATTCAAAAATTTACACCAATATTATACATATCAGGTTGCACATGGCCAAAAGACAATTAATTACAAATGAAGGCGTTCTCGACTTTGGCTTGCACACCATGCCCACAAATTCACCTACAACAGTTTATCAACGTAGAAACAAACAATATGTTAGTTACTGCAATAACAAAATCACCAACCAAAAGATACGCTATTACAGAGTATTAGAGATTACTGTCTACAACCACGCCGCTTGCCACCACTTGGTGTGAATTGATTGGGAGGTTGCTGCTTCCTTTGAGGATTTCGCCGTGTGCCATGTGTCTGGGGAGAATCAGGATCATCCGACGACTGTTCCTCATCAACATCTTTAGGATTTGGCTCTTCTTGTACTTGTTGTGGCTCGGCGATTCGAATTCCCCTACTCACAGTTTGTTTTCGCCTTAAACTTGTTGGCGGCAAGTTGGCTCTCAAATAGGCCTCAACCTGTGGACCTTCATCCAAGTCCTCCAGAGTACGACGGCACGGGGCTAACATCTCCCGGATTACCGCCTTGAAGCTGTCGGGTATCCTAGTCTTCAGGACGCGAGCAGCTGTTCGAACAACCTCCCATGCGTTTTCAATCTACAGTTGGTGAAAAATTCCAATTTAAACATCATTCATAATTAGCGGCATCAATTAAATACAGTACATGCGTACAAACTATATGAAATTTGACTGACCGTTTTTCGATATGTCTCAGCCCTTGGTTGGTACATCGGCTGGGAGGAGGAATATGCTGGAAGTGGTTCTACCTGGGTAGGGGGAATCGGAAGTTGCACACCAGCTGGTACGGCGGTCGTTGGAGAAACATACAACCGGGTTATTCGCTTGTACCACGTCATGTATGCCTACTGGAGGGAGCCATCGTATGGTATCGCGACGTACATCATATTCGGTGTCATTTGCCGCCGCATGGTGTTCCAGTTGGCTACATGATAACGATGGTAATCAGCCCAATCGAAGTTGGGCACCCGTCCCGTTCCCCTGACCTCGTGCAACTTTTTATCATAAGACCTGACCTCGGGAATCTTCTATTGATATCCGAATTGCCGCAAGACCATGTCAGGATACTGGAACTCCACAACTCCAAAGTTCACAAGAGGTGCAGCCGTCAACCAAAGGGATCTGTCTAGGCAGACTGGAGGAACCCGTTGCAACCTGTCGGCCGAGTACGGTTTCCAATTGACGAACTCGTCCCGCAGGTTGTCCAACTCATCTCTATAGTAGGTTAGAGATTGGCGGTGGGTTATCGGCCCACGTGTGCCGGCCGGCCCAATATGCTCCTAGAGGAGGTAAAAACTCCGCTGCCCCCGGGTCGGCCAACCATTCCGGTGTAAGCTCAACAATACGGGGACGTCCGATGTGGATGCGTTCCCAACTTCATATCTGCAGTAGAACCATTGGGCCACCCATCTGTAAGCCACCTAAAGAACATGTGCACAAATTCTTGTATAGTAGCGCCAGTGCGCACTCCCCCAACTAAAACGACCCGCATACCGAAAATCCTCCAACAACCGTAGGTACATTAGCGGCACGGTTGATCCGGATGAGTTCGGAAAGATAAGTCCCCCTATCAAACTAAAAATGTATGCACGTGCATAGTACGTCAGGGTTTCCTCGTCCGAATTAGCGTCCAAATATTCCTCCTCGAACTGAAATTTTAACCAGCTGATGTACAGTGATGTACCATCGAAAGCGTCATCCATCACTTCTTCCTCCGCTTTATCTTTCGCAGCTTCTATTTGTTCATTCAATACATCTTCATCAGAATCTGCGGGGGCATTTTCGCGGATATCTTTTTCGGCGGCCTCTTTCCTTTGGAGAACTACCAACTGCAGGTCAATACCGAGTAAGTCCCGAACAACTTCAACTCGATCGAAGTCCATGTTCTCCGTCACGGCAACCCCATCGATTGGTAGTCCTGTTATCATTGCCACATCCTGTAGGGTCACAGTCATCTCACCCACTGGTAGGTGGTATGTGTGGGTCTCCGGCCTCCATCGCTCGACTAGAGCTGTAAGGAGTGGCCGATCTAGCTTCACAGAGTGAATGAATCTTGCTCCGTAGAAACTGGCATCCACCACATACGGCGTGATACGGTCACGGTCATCAAAAGGAAGAACTGTGTGCTTCCGGAAATTACATTTTTTATCGGACCCATTCCACACGGCTTCCGATCGGTGTTTGGGTTGCAGGGTGAGTACGCTTGTGTCCACGGGTCCGGGTGATGTAACCGAGGACGACGGACTTGCCTCAGCCGATGTGGATTGACGACCACCAACCTACACGAATAAATATAGCAAATGTTATTATTGAGATGATGTTACATGTTCGTATTTAAAACCAATAATAGTAATCAATCTTACCTCAGTAGTTGGTGCGCCACTAGTGTTACCGGACGGGCTTCTCGGTTGCCTTGTTCTAGCCATTTAGCTATCTGACAAAAAATTTAAAATGTGGTTGATAAAAATGACAACAAAACAAACACACCGAGATTATACTGAAAAATGCACGAATGAAAACAAAAAAATCTATAAAACTTTCCCAATTGGTCGAATTCACGTAGCGCAAACCACCGAAACTTGTACAAGTGAGTTTCGACTCACGGTTTGCGAGATATGACCGTATACCGCTTTATTAGGGTTTTTTTTCAACCGAAAGCGATACGCGGCCGTATCTCTCGAACCGTGAATCGAAACTCACATCTACAACTTGGGTTGGCTAATCATAGGGGACACCAACCAACTCGCAAAGTTTCGTATTTTTTGGAGGTGATTCGAAGTGTTTTCTAATTGGCCCGTTTTTTAAAAATTCTAAGTCAAAAACTTCTCTTTTGAGAAATTGAAGCAAAACCGCACAAACGACATCCAAAAATTATAAAACTTTCTGTCTAGATGGAATTCACGTAGGGCAAGCCACCCTAACTTGTAGAAGTGAGTTTCGACTCACGGTTTGCGAGATACAACTGTATACCGCTTTATAATAGTTTTTTTCAACCAAAAGCGATACGCGGCCGTATCTCTCGAATCGTGAGTCGAAACTCACTTCTACAAGTTCGGGTGGCTTCTCATAGGGGACACCAACCAACTCGCAAAGTTTCGTATTTTTTGGAGGTCGTTTGAAGGGTTTTCTAATCTACCCGCACTTAGAAAATTCCTAGTCTAAAACTTATAATGCGAGGAAGTTGAGAAAACCGCACAAACAGCATCAGAAAATTTTAAAACTTTCCGACTTGGTCGAATTCACGTAGGGCAAGCCACCCGAACTTGTAGAAGTGAGTTTCAACTCCCGGTTTGCGAGATACGACCGTATACCGCTTTATAATGATTTTTTCCAACCAAAAGCGATAAACGGCCGTATCTCTCGAACCGTGAGTCGAAACTCACTTCTACAAGTTGGTTTGGCTTCTCCTAGGGGACACCAACCAACTCGCAAAGTTTCGTATTTTTGGGAGGTCGTTTGAAGTGTTTTCTAATCGGCCCGCACTTAGAAAATTCTAAGTCTAAAACTTCTAATGCGAGGAAGTTGAGAAAACCGCACAAACGGCATCCGAAAATTTTAAAATCCGACTTGGTCGGATTCACGTAGGGCAAGCCACTCGAACTTGTAGAAGCGAGTTTCGACTCACGGTTTGCGAGATACGGCCGTCTACCGCTTTACTTGGTTTTTTTCCAACCGTAAGCGATACGCGGCCGTATCTCTCGAACCGTGAGTCGAAACTCACTTCTACAAGTTGGTTTGGCTTCTCGTAGGTGACACCAACCAACTACCAAGGTTTCGTATTTTTTGGAGGTCGTTTGAAGGGTTTTCTAATCTACCCGCAACGAGAAAATTCTAAATCTAAAACTTGTAGTGCGAGGAAGTTGAGCAAAACTGCACAAACGGCATCAGAAAATTTTAAAACTTTTCGAGTTGGTCGGATTAACGTAGGGCAAGCCACTAGAACTTGTAGAAGCGAGTTTCGACTCACGGTTTGCGAGATACGGCCATCTACCGCTTTACTTGGTTTTTTTCCAACCGTAAGCAATACGCGGCCGTATCTCTCGAACCGTGAGTCGAAACTCACTTCTACAAGTTGGTTTGGCTTCTCGTAGGTGACACTAACCAACTCGCACGGTTTCGTATTTTTTGGAGGTCGTTTGAAGGGTTTTCTAATCTAATCTAACCGCACCCACAAAATTCTAAGTCAAAAAACTATCATGCGAAGAAGTTGAGCAAAACCGCACAAACGGCATCCGAAAATTATAAAACTTTCCAACTTGGTCGAATTCAAGTAGGGCAAGCCACCCGAACTTGTAGAAGCGAGTTTCGAGTCACGGTTTGCGATATACGACCGTGCACCGCTATAATTGGTTTTTTCAACCGAAAGCGATACGCGGCTGTATCTCTCGAACCGTGAGTCGAAACTCGCTTCTATAAGTTGGTGTGGCTTGTACTACGTGAAACGAACCTACTCGGAAAGTTTCGTAATTTTTTACGGTCGTTCGCAGGATTTTCAACCATAACCGCACTGAAAAGTTTCTAACTAATTTCGTATATACAATTCTAATTCTACAAGTTACTAATGTAAGCAACATAATTCGGCAATTGAATATACTTGAGGTCAACCCGATTCTACATCTAAAATCTACTAACGCATATAAATTTTTTCCCAATTTCTAAATAAATTACTACACACAAATTCAAAAAAATAATACAAATGTAGATTATTGGGATAAAGAAATAGTGTATACCTTACAAGATAGGTCCAAATCAAGCCAAGCAATCGATTTGGAAGTGAACTAGGGTTTCGATTTCGTATCGAAGAGGGGAAGAGAAGCTAGGGTTTCGATCGTCGGAGTTCGACTTCCACAAAGAGTAGGGTTTCGATCTACGGAGTTGGGAGAGAAGAGGGAGAGCGGACGGAGATGTCGGAGCTAGGGTTTTTTTTCCCGTTGGGTTTGGGTTCGTCGAAGAAAGAAGAAGAGCGGGTTTGGGAGAGAAGACGAACTGTATGTCAATAAAATTGAATATCGATAGCCTTAACCCGTTCTTGGGAAGAACGGGTTAAGGCTATTTTTTTAAATAAAATTTTGCCCTAACCCGTCCTTCCCAACGACGGGTTAAGGCAAGATTTGATCAAAAATAATCTGGAGCGTTGGATCAAAGATCCAACGGTCCAGATCGAAGTTCGCACGGGTCTGTGCGAACAGACCCGTTCCGGCCCGTTTGCAACGGAAGAAGACTCATATATATATATATATATATATATATAATAAAATACAAAGAAAGCTATCAAGTGGCTCACCTTCAATCCCCTCAAAATTAAAGGCCCAGATTTAACCTCACAAAACATATTTTTTCCCCAAAATTTCAAACTCCAAAACCAAAATTTTTCTCCCAAAACTAAAAAACTCTTACTTTATTATTTTTTCTCTCTTCTCTCTTCACTTTTTCATATTTCTCTCTTTCTCTCTCTCCCTATCTCTCTATCTCTCCATCTTTCTTTATTTATTGAGAAATTTAGATTTTAAGATTTCAGATTTGTAAATTTTCAAATTTTTTATATTTTTTTATCGTACATGTTATATTGAAAATAGAAAATATCTCTTCAACAGTTAAATTTCATCATTTTCCACACTTAAAGTTCTAAAAAGTTAGATTTTACACCCTCATTACGAGTAAAAAAAAACACCCTCAATTATAATTATTTTTCAACATATACTAATGAAAACATGGACTTTTATTTACAAATAATTATTGTCATACTATTCAAACTTGAACTACATAATTATTGTTTTGCTGTTTACAGACTTTTCGTGTTTTGTATCGTTTTGAATACATGTCGTAGGCACGTGTCCATAGGCAAATCTAGTATATATACATGTCCTACTCTTCTATCGTTTTTTTATTGCACATTATGCATTGTGATACGTGCACTAGATTTTGGTATGCCTACTGCAAATAAAGTGTATATCCTAGAGTTGATATATATATAGACATCACTTTATTAAGCTTTTAGAGCAGGAAAATTTTAAGAGTCTAATATATTCCAAATAACGTTACCCCTAACCCCTTCCCTAACGTCCCGAGGGTTTTTCCCATATCAACCAAAAGGCATGTTTGTTTGATGCAATGACTGTAAGGTAAAATTTATTTTTTGGTTTTTTTTTTTTTGTTTTTCTGCCTTTTTGTTTTTTTTTTTTGTTTTTTTTTTTGTTTTTCTGTTTTTGTGCAATTTACCCCAATATACAAGGAATTTTTCCGAAATAGACCACTTTTTGAAACTAATTACCAAAATAGGTCACTTTTGAAACTAATTTCGAAAATAGATCACTCGCGGTTCCCAACTGCGGCCTCTGTTATTTTTAGGCAGCAGTTGGGAACTACGGCCTCTATATAACACATTTTTACTTAGAAAAAGTTGTCCAAGTCTCAAAGTCACTTAAGGCAAATATGAAATGAATTAAGGCTGGAGTTCCAAACTGCGACCTCTGTTATTTTTAGGCTGCAGTTGGGAACTGCGGCCTTTATTTGACATATCTTTACTTTGAAAAAAAATTCTAAGTCTCAAATTCATTTTAGTCCAAATATGAAATGAACTAAGGCCATAGTTCCAAACTGTCGTCTCTGTTATTTTTAGGTCGCAGTTAGGAACAACGACCTCTATTTAACACATCTTTACTTGAAAAAAATTTTGTAAATCTTAAAGTCACTTTAAGCCAAATATAAAATGAAATAAGGCCGCAGTTCCCAACTGCGGCCTCTGTTATTTTTAGGCCACAGTTGGGAATTGCGGCCTTTATTTATCTTTTTTTTTTTACTTGGAAAAATTTATCTAAGTCTCGAAGTCACTTATGCCCAATATAAAATGAACTAAGGCCGCAGTTGGGAACTGCGACATGAAAAAAATCCATTTTGAAGAGGTCACGGTAGGGAACTGCGACCTCACAATCGAACAGGCCGCAGTTCCCAACTGCAAGTGGTCAATTTTCAAAATTAGTTTCGAAAGTGATCTATTTTGAAAATTAGTTTCAAAATTTGGTCCATTTTAGGAAAAAATCTCTTCGCATTGGTAAGGATTGGGAAATAGATTTTTCTTGCGATAGACCACTTTTTGAAACTAATTTCCAAAGTAGATCATTTTCAAACTAATTTCTAAAATAGATCACTCGCAGTACCTAACTGTGGTCTCTTCTGTAACAAGGTTGCAGTTCCCTACTGCGGCCTACATACAATATACGAAAAAAGTTCAGATTCCAAAACTTGTTTAAAATTTCTCAAGTCCAAAGAAGTCAAAGAGAGATATAACTGAGTCCGCAGTTGGATACTGCGGCCTCGATAATACGTAGGCCGCAATTGTCAACTGCGGGCTCCATTATTTTAATTTTTATAAATGTTGGAAACTGATTACATTACAAACTGATTAGATTAATTCCATTGAAATTATAGTAATGCATACATTACAAACTGATTACATATAGATTTGATTAGGGACAACAATCACTTTAGTATACAAGTACATGCTAGATTTCTTCTCAAACGGGTAGGAATGACTACTGATTGTGCATTTTTTCAATGCAGAAGTAGCAGTTGTACTCCCTGCATACACTTTCATGCACCACCATTAGACAGAGACAACAATTCTCTGGTTAGGAGGTTGAAGTAGTAGTGGGTGTGGCAGTGTATTTATTGTACTTTACAACTTTTTGACAAGCACTCCTCCTATTCATGTTATTTGGTGCATGAATAGGATGTGTGCATGTCAAGAAGTTGTAAAGTAGTATGAATACATTGTGACACTCTACTACTCTATCCTCCAAACCAGAGAATTCTGCACTCTGTCTAATAGTGGTGCATTGAAGTGTGTAAAGGGAGAAGAATCTGCTACTCATGCATTTACAAAAGAAAGAAAATAGGCAGAATGAGAAGTCTTCCCTACCCATTGAGGGAAGCCCAGCATGTACTAGTATACTAGTATGAACATGCATTTATCTCCCTTCTCCAAAAAAATTTCTTTTTTTTTCATCTTTCCCCCCCACTAGATCGTGTTCAAGAGGAACATGATGTTCAAGAGAATACTTCACTCTTGTATATATAGGAGTTGAAGATAAATTTAAAATTGATTTGACATTGTTCATTGATTTGGCATGTGAATCATTGATACACATTCCAACAAAATACTGTTTTGGCAGTTTGCATTGATTTTTCATAAACATCATTGATACACATTCCTAAAAGCCAATATTAGCACATAAAAAGTATCAGCAGAGGCCAATATCAGTGTTGCGGCCTCGACAATACTGATGCTGCAGTTTATTTTAAATTTTTTTTTAAAAATAATACGTTTGGTAGTTTGCATTGATTTGACATAAACATCATTGATACACATTCCAACAAGTCAGGTTTGGCAGTTTGCATTGATTTGGCATTGATACACATTCCGAAATAGACCACTTTTGGCATTTTGTATTGATTTGGCATTGATATACATTTCAACATAGACAACTTTCAGCACATTAAAAACATTAGCATAAATAGCCAAAATATGACCGAATTTTTACTGAGGCCGCAGTTGGCAACTGCGACTATAGAAACTTCCAAATGTCTAGAGAGTTGAATCTTTGATCTGTAATGTGCAAGAAATCTAAATCTTCCAAAAAATTTAAAATAACGTAGGTCGTAGTTGTCAACTGCGGCCTACATATTATCGAGGCCGCAGTACCCAACTGCGGCCTAAGTTATATCTCTCTTGGACTTCTTTGGACTTGAGAAATTTTAAACCAATTTTTGGAATCTGGATTTTTTTGGTATGTATGCAGGTCGCAGTATGGAACTGCGACCATGTTACAGAAGAGGCCGCAGTTCAGTACTAGTGATTCATTTTGAGAATTAGTTTGGAAAGTGATCTATTGTGGGAATTAGTTTTAAAAAGTGGTCTATTTCGGGAAAAAATCAAGGAAGAAGAAGAAGAAGAAGAAGAAGAGAAGCAAAAATGGACGCAATCAGAAGCAAGGTGAGGAACTTTGTGAGCAAACGAGATAACGTGGTGAACACTTTCTTATTGGGTGCCTTCGTCGCTCTTGGGATCCGATCCACTAAGCAGCAGCAAGAGATTGAGGTTCTGGAATACGAGAAATCGACCCTGAAATCAAGAAACAAGGCCATGTCTTCTTCCATGTGGGAGTGGAGGCAGCACCTCTTCAGTTTAGTTGAATCCGACCCGTCTTCTCTGCCCATTTCGATATCGAAGCTTCGGAAAATTTATGGAGAGGATGAGCCACTCATTACTCCAGTCTCTGGTCATGGTACGATTGATTTATTTGCTTATTTGTTTTGGAATTGATTGGTTTGATTTGAAAACCCATTTGATTGGTATAGGGGTTTCGTGTAATAAACCCAAGATTTTGATTCCAAAACCCATTTGATTTTTACTAGTTTTAATTCATGTGGTTTGGTGTAAGGGTGATTATAGCCTTTGCTTTGATTGTTTCGGATGAGGTTAATGATGGGTTGTGATTGAATGAAGTTAGTTCTAGTATGGATTGAAACCCATTTAAGTGAAATTTGATTTGGATAGCTATTAGGTGAGGGACTTACCTGAAATTGAGCTTTGAGCAAGTGATGTAAATGGTGGGTGAATGTAATGCGTTTCAGGTTTGTGTGATGATAGAAAAAGCTGTATTTGAAAGATGAAGTTTAGTGCACGATGTGTTGTTGATGATAACTATTATTGTGGTGTTTGAGTTAAGGTTGACAAATACTAAACCCGTGACAAATAAAACTTCGAAGAACTAGAACAGCAAATGTGTTCCTTGCCCCTTGTGATAGAGAATTTGGACGTCCTTTCTTTTGGTTAGTTTTGTTAATGTGAGAAATTGGGATATCTGACTGGAGATGTCCCAACTGGGCCAACTCAAGCCATATTGTAATTTGAATTTGTGGGAGAGGGTTGGGGCTTCAAAATGTAAATGGGAGTGTTTCTATAGGACATGCCATTCCTGTAGTGCAAATGTCCGGATGTCATATATTCAAGCGGGTCGGATGCCATAGCTGTTCTACCTGTACCTTGGTGCGTCTGATAGGGTACAACTGCTGGGTTGTATGGGTGCGTTTGGGATTGGTCCCGCTCATGTTTGACTTGCGTATAGAAGACACTGTTAAAGGAGGATGGGGTTTTACCCCGGTCATTTCCCCTCTGATGCCTAAGTCAGCATTTCTAGGAGTAAAATATATTGAGAGCTTTAGAGCTTAAAATGTAAAGATTACCGTGCTTGGAGCACATATGGGGGCTACTTATAGGAGGGGGTAGGAATACGCACATAGATGTAAGGCAAGTGTACCTCCATGATTGTGCTACGTGTGATGTGGAGTGTAGTCCCAAGCCTCTTCTCTTGGTCCCCAAGTTTGCGTCAGTTGGGCTTTAGAGATGTGGCCTTGCTTGTGCGTATATGTCTGAGGGATTGTGGGGTTGATTATAGGTCACACAATAGCAAGTACTTTCAGATTTTAAGGAAACTAGTATAATGCACGTGCGATGCACGGCTATAAAAAAGTTTAGTCATTAAATTATATATATATATATAATAATAATAATAATAATAATAATAATAATAATAATAATAATAATAATAATTATAATAATAATAATAAGGAAAGAAATAGTAAAGCATTTAACCGCCAAAATAGCAAGCCATCTCAAAAATTTGTTATGAAAAATAAAGAAAAATGATTAGCAATTAAGCCACAACAATCTCCATTGTGCCCTTATTTTTTTCTATGTAAGCCTCTCGACTATAGTCCCTTTCTATTAACATAAGAAAGTTCAAAGTAAAAAGATAAAAAGATAAGCATTGACATATACCACAGTTTACTCAAACCATCTAATACTGACAATCATTCATCACGCAAAATTTTGTAGCGAAGCCTTCATATGAAGCCTATTGTTGAAGAATGATAAGACTTATCCAAAGCATATACTCAGACCTTTGTCAATAGGTAACCAACAACAATGGCTAATAGTCTAACACCAATGTTTGAGGTTCATTCTCCCCTAAAAATTATAATGCAACTTATCTAACAAAAATTTCAAAATTTTAATCTAAATACAACAGTAATGAACATGCAATTAAATCATATAAAGAAATGAAATTTATACTCATTCTTAAATCTCTTTAAAGAAAGAAAATTTAACAGGAAACTTGCACTTAGAATAGCTTGTTAGAGCATCCACAGTCGTTTGCTATTTTTCCATTTTATCCAAATTATAGCTTTTTCGACTTTGCAGTTGTTTTGCTATTTATTCATATTTTGGCAAAATCGCTACAGAACAATGCTATATATGAGAGCAAATATGAGAATATGCATATTATAGCGGACGAATCTTTAAGATCCGTCCCAAATAAAAAATTATTTTTTTATTTTATCAGACGAATCTTTAAGTTCCGTCCCAAATAAAAAATATTTTTTTTTATATGGGACGGAACTTTAATTTCCGTCCCAACTAAAAAAATAAAAAAAGATTTCACTATTGCCCTTGGACGGATCTTTTAGATCCGTCCCAAAAATTTTTTTATAACTTTTTTTAATTATTAAAATTATTAAAATAATCAAATTAATTATTAAAAAATGCCCCATTTTTTTTCGCAGGACGGAACTTAGAGTTCCGTTACATTTTGGCTATATTATAGCATTTCACCACTGCAACAAACGTCCGATTGCTATAGGTATAATATACATTTTGCTATTTTTAAGCAATCACGACTGTGGATGCTCTTATGCATGAATCTATACTACAATTAAGGTATTAATCTTCCATGCTATTAGTATTCATTTAGGAAGGAAAAAGGAGGGGGAAAATGAAAGATCTTCCAAGTTTTTGTCAAATATCGAAAGAGTATATTGATTAGTGTACAGGGGGGAGTAGGTACATATATAGATCAATTAACACCTTTGAAAAAACCCTAATTTGATGCATGAACTTTGTGTATAAATGGTAGGATTGAATACTTTCACATGCATGTTTACTCATCTTGGCAACTTTGAAACAACAAGACTTCCTATGATTGGAATTAGCCCCAAAAAATCTTAAATAAATAAAGAGCAGCAAAGTATCAAAAAATGTCTAAAATTTTAAGCTTCTAAAGATATTACCAATCATAATCATGCTTTTCAATCCTAGCATCCAACAGATCCTTCATTCCCCTTCCAGTTCTCGTCGTTCCAAGTGATATCCTCTCCAATCTAATCGACTCTGCAACATAAAAATCCCTCAAAATCATTTCAATTTATTCAAAAATCCAGTCTTTTTCATAAATTCCCCCTTCCCCCCTCCAAACCCCAAAAGTTCAAACCTTTTTTCAATCAAAATTTTTCTCATTCTCACTCCAACTTCAGAATATCAATGCAACATCACTAATTATGCAATCCCACATTAATCAAAAATTAATTTTTTCTTTTTCAAAAAATCAAAAACCAAACCTCGACATTGCAATTACTAAACCTAGAATGGTTACAGTGAGCTTACCACCGTCGGATTTGTTTGAGCTCGGCACGCCGCCATCGGATCTCCGAGTGCGCACGAACAGATCCAATGTGTCCTTGTCTCCGCCGCCGCCGCAGGAGGTTCGTAACTGGTGGAGGTGAGATCCGACGGAGGTATGGCGGCCGCTCGCGATGGACTCGATCACAATCTGGTTCATGGTGCGCGGATCTCAAAGCAACGACACAGATTTCAAAGGGCTACGGGGTACGGTGGGGTCTACGAGGTGTGTCGGAGGCTACGAGGCGGTGGGGTGGCGCGGTGGGGGGTAACGGAGCGGCGGGGAGAGAGAGGGCCGGTGGTGCAAGAGAGAATGAGAGAAACAGTGAGGGAGATGAATTGATGCGGAGGCGTGAGGGAGAGGAATAGATGCGGAGGGGTTTGAATGTTTTGATTTGGGTGACACGTGTGGTGCACGTGTATATTTGTTTGATTTAGTTTGGACGTATATTGCACGGGTTTGTTTGGTTACAAACTTAGAGTTTGTTTGGTTGCAAACCCCAAATCTACCATTAAAATAGTAGAGATATTTGACTTTATGGTTTTGAGCATCTTATTCAGAAAATTGCACCATGTTCCTATTGATCTAGAGAAGGCCATCAAGATTTTGGTTTTGTGCCTTACAAGGCCAATTTATGTAGCCCAATCTGTGCTACATAGGTGTAAATCATAGGCTACTCGTGAAAGTAGACCACCCTTCTGCATCTTTTAATGCCCACTAATTCCTGGATTTAGGTTGGAGATTAGTGTTAGGTTTTTCTTATTTCCAGGAAGTTTTACTTTGGTTCCAGGAGATTTAGCTCAAGATTGACACAGATTGGGTATCTGGATTTAGGGGTCACTATCCCAGCTTACTAATTCAAAGTCATAATAACTTATTTTCGTGATACTTTTGGATTTGGTGGCTTATTGATGTAGATCAAAAGGATTACTCCTAACAGTAACTTTGCTAGTAACTTTTACTACAGTAATTCTGGATTGCTACACTACCATGAAGGGTAACTTTTATTTATTTATTAATCTATTATTTTTAAAGGTTAATAAGTTTGATTAGGATTCATATTTAGTTTTTTAAGACAGTGATGGTTTAATTTAATTTGTCTGTTGTTATTTCAATTCAATATTTGGATAAGATATAATAGTTAGGAAGTTGTTATTTGAATTGAGTTTACTTTATCTTGTAATAACCTATTTAATGGCTGAAGTCTATTGAATAAAGGAGACAATGATCTATTGAATGAAATTTAAATGTTGAAAAACAAGAATTCCATGTGTATTGGATGCCTTGAGTTTATGAATCCGAGTGTCGGATGTTTGAGGAGTGATTCCTCGTGGAGTGATTCCACAAACCTTACTCTTGTCTTGATCTTCTTCTCCTTTGCTTTTTCTATTCTGCTGCCCGTTCCTCATTACTTATTCCCTGTCGTAGTTTGGAGGTTTTTCGTTGATTTCATGTTCTTTAATTTCCTTGTAAACAAGATAGGTTTACCGTCCATATATCAGTGTTCAAATGTCTTATGATATATTGGTTTTAAAGGGTCTTTCCACTAATATTGTCATTTAAAATCTCATTTTATTTTTGGGGAAATGTATCAGACTTGCCCGGTTGAATCTGCCAGTTACATGTCTCTCAACCTGTAGAGCTACGGGTCATAAAATTTTCGCAAGTGTTTTTATAGATAAGTTTGGGTATCCATCCTAACCTGATACAATATATACACCATATGTATCCATTTGGTGGAGAACTATAGCTCAAACTGATCACCAACTCCAATGTCCAATGTTTAGATACTTGTATAAAATAACAAAAAGCTTTTTACCTGTTGAAATATTTGTTCCTAAAGAGGAATGATAATCTATAGAAAATCATGTCATATTACCTCTTTCCCTCTTTTTTCTGTATATTTCTTTTGGAGGGCATAGATTGGGTGCAGTAGGCCCTGCTGGGTCCTACGTATGTCTGCATGGTAAAATTTGTCGTTTACCCAATTCACGATTCTCATCTCCGTGTCTGATCCATGCAACCAGCCATTTGAATGCTCATTCTTCGTTCCTTTTTCTGTATTCATCCGCAAGGTTCAATGAGATATATTTGTTACCACCCTATTATTTTTTCTGTGATTTCTGCACTGTTAACTGTCTTCTTCTGCTGATTCCCCAGATCACTTCATTCTCTTGCTTGCTCTTATTTACTAAGAGAGAGGGGCGCCAAGTGCCGTTCTTCTTGGATACCATGTGAGTACTATCTGTTTTCTTGTTTTGATTGAAGTGAGGGAAAAGGCCTCACTGTGTTCTATTAGAAAATATTAATTGAACAATCATGAAACATAGATTCAAGTACATCTAGAAGGAAGTGTTATTAATTTTTGAGTAAAGAAGGAAGCATTATATGTTGTCGTCAACTGTTATATAAAACACATTCCTCTCTTACACCACCATTATTAGATAGAGTGATAGACCATACCCTTAATTTGGGATGAAGGCTTTTTTGTTAATCCTGTTGCCATTCCCTGGCTACGTGCAGGCTTCTCAATGTATAATTTCTCAGTAATTAAAATCTCGTGAATAGATTCCTCTAGCTCCATGCTTGGAAAAGTAAGAACTGTTAAACAATAATCATGTTCCCGGACAAGTATCATTTCTGTTGTTGTGGTTTGTTGTGATTCTTTCTTGACCAGTCAAATTTAGACGCTTGATGTGCCGTTAGGATTCTCTGGCACATATGAAAAGAGCTTGTTGAGGCACATTGGTACGACTAGGGTAGTTGGATTGAGTCCCACCCTCAAACAATGCTCCCTGTTTTAAGCTCTTTCTCTTGATCCCAAATGCGCTGTGCAAAATAAGTTAAACAATTTATTAAGCATAAAAGGTGGCTTAAGAACTTCACAATCTGTTAGGTGTTATTTTTGTTCTTTTTCATTTCTTTGTATCTTCCTATTACTTTCAAAAAAGTAGCAGAACATATATGCCTTTTATCATACTGTTTCTACCTTACTCTCGACTGTATGTGCATTCTCTGTAATATCATTCGTGCTCTGTTTGCAGGCGTTTCAGTCGATTCAGAGGACGACTCAATTTCAATTGCATAACTTGAACAAGCTCTGAGCATGTCATCCAAAATATGCCGCTGAAGCTAGACATATCCTTCTGAAATTAATTTACCAATCATAGACAGTTAAAGAAGAAAGCTAGTCTAATAAGTTTTGTGATGGTATCATGATAACAGTATATTGTTTCCCAGATTTTGCAAATTGGGGAACCTTAATTTTTTTTTGTATTGAACAAAATTGGGGTTTTCTCATGCCATTTTTTTATTTTTGTAACCTTGTTTGTCTAGCAGGGCTAGGATTATATGAAAACAACCATCACGAACTTGTTAAATGGTAGCCCAATTGTCGATTGCTTGAAACTAGGGCCATGCCCTTTTTATCATTCATTGTTATAATTGATATCTAGTTTTCTCCATTTGATCTATCTACATGAGATGCTGGTGTAGGTGATTGTGCTAAGCCTGTGGGATAATGCTTACCAGTTAGTAGAATGTATGTATAGTTCCAGAAGGATGTGCGTCCTCGTTGCAACTGTTTTATACTTTCGACTGTGATGCCAATTTTATCCCAAAAAAGCTCGAGTGAGCTTCAAAAGAGTCCAAAGCTTGGATTGATCCAAAAGCACTGATGATGGACGAGTCCTTTAGGCCTACCCGGAGTCCCTTCGGCTCATTGACTTGATTCAAAGTGCTAATTAACACACTGCATAGTCAATATGAACAAGCTCGAGCAAGCCTCAAGTCTTTTCAAGCTCCTTTTTTACTTCCCTATGCTACCACTAGTTTTGAACAATGCAAGTGACAGAAAAAGCAAAAATATATGCAGAAAATATATTATGTTGCATTATATTTGTTGACTTGAAGGATTATCCAAGTCTACTCCCAATCTTGAGTTGTTTCTAACCAACTCGTATCAATGTAAAATTGGCTCGGCCCAATGACTACTACCATGTTTGGTTCTTTCCTTGAGTAAACTATTCTTCACAATGTGGCAATTAAATTGCTTCATTCTCACAATCTATGTACAATGCATGTACAATAACACCCACATTCACTAAGCTGAATAAAAAATTGCAAGTCGTGTGGATACACAAAACCGAACCAAACATTCTGAATCCCTAAATGAAAAGGAACATCACACCGGATTCATACAATATAATAGGTCAGATTTCATTTTGTGAAGTATATCAATACAGAATCATATACGCACATTTACTGGATGGATTGGTAGAAGACACATTGGACAATAAGCCGTTACATCTCATGTTTCATACAACAAAGGAAAATGTTACATTGTAAAAGATAATCCATCCATCCCTTTAATAACCAACTTCTGCGCAGTTAACGTACTGCGCCGCCTTTGAGAAGTATCTTCTGGTAAAGTTTTATCTTGGGCTACTGTGATTCTTTGGTTTACATTGTTAGTTAAAACAAAAAAGATTACTGAAGAAAGCTTCATAGACTTGTTTGAACTCCCCAACCAAGCTAATATTCCCTGCATGATTAACATATAAAGAGATTATATGAACTGTCAGTTGAGTGCAATTGTCAAAAATCCAGATGGCAGAATATATATGACGAATATGCCAAGTATTAACCACAAGGACAAGGCAACATGGTCAATCTCATATTCGATAAAACTAATACCTAATCAATGAAAGCATTCAAATTCTTTTTAGAATAGATGTATATAAACAAAAAGGAGGCATTAGATGAATAGTATTTCACTCATCAATCCATATCGTACCTTAGCATTAGCAAAACATATATAAAGTGTGAAATTAGAAGTTATGTTAGACTGACGTTTGTTATATCTGATAAATGCATTCTCAATCCAGCCTTATAACTAAAATGTTAACCCCACAATTCCACAATTTTTCTGGTCAGGCGCAAGGTTAGAGCATGAAACTGAATGAACATGTGATCCTGTTAAACAAAACCGAAATTGTACTTGACAAGACAATATAATATTTTAAACAAACTTAAAATAGCAGAGTGAAGTCCATTATTAAACCACCATTCTACCATTATACCATATAAGAAACAGCCACCAAAAATCACTAAACCTATCTATATTGCACTTCGAAGTTCATTTCTTTTCTCAATCCCTCAATTGCTGATTTTTTCAAGGGAAGTGTTCTCGAGCAAGGATATTAAAAAGAATTATTACCTGTTTATTAGAGTTTAAATGTAGCTGCACTTAGGAAACCAGCATTAGCTGTTAAAACATTACGCATATAGCCATATATGTCTTTTACATGTCCAGGTAAGTACTTTTATTGACTAATGTGAGAAAGTAAGCATATCTATTTAGGGAAAGACCAAGACAAGATTTCCTATGATTACCCAATTCTCACTGTTGATGCTCACACCAAAAGATGAAGAAAGATCTAAAACTAAATACACAGTGTCCATCGGTGCTTTAAATCACTTCTGACTGCCTATTTACTCAACTATTAGAATAGATGTACTGCTTTGAAAAACTTTGCAGTATGGTGTTTACTTTACATACCTTAAGCCCACTGAACAGCTGATTAATTTAAATGCTAAATTAAATATTTACCAAGTTACAATAACAATATTCAATTTTTTATAAATTGAAGAGGAATATGTATGCAAAGTCCATTATATACTAAAAGTTGTAGTGTGTAAGATACTACAGAATTCTCAAATGAAAGAAGTGAAATTGTTCTAAAAATAGTCAAAAAAAATGAAGCGTTATGACCAAAGCTAATTGCAGACGAATGCAACAAGCTGGACTGTGGGCTCTGATCAGAATCTCTTGAAGCATACTACTATTACACAATGTTCCCGGGTTCTCCCACGCCCCCTCCGAACCACGATCCGGATCTTGCGATCCGATTTACAGTGATCCACTGGGTTCTCGATCAGGACCTCTTAAACTAGCGATCCGCATACAAAGGAACACATTTATTCAGTAATTCACTAATTTATCTCCAAACTCTCCTCAATTCGTCATAGAGTTTAATTGATTAATCCTCTTAATTTTCATAAAGCAAGTAAGCAATGTATTTATGGTCTAATTTTCTATCTTTGTCTTTATTCCACACATACATCTATATATATATTATTAAAATGAGTACCCAACTCGTCCTACCCCCTCCGTACCATGTAGTACTCAGGGTAGCGTACCGCGATCACATACCTGTTCCACGAACCAAAACGTAATACAAACCTGGTAATACTGCTACTACATACCCTGAAGATAGTTGGATAGAATGTATGCTTGGATCACATCATATCAACAAAATCATATCATTCATAACATGAAGCAGCTCACTGTAAATTGTAAAAACCAACTTGACCAAAATGAGATTACACACCTGTCAATCTTGATACTTCTTAACCAGAGCATTATGCTGAGAATAAAAGGAACCATAGCTAAACAGACGTGCTCTAAGGAGTGGCCACTAATGATGTAGCGATTTACACTATAAACTTTCTTATCAGCAAGGGATTCAATTCTCGATAGAAGGTAAAACCCTGTATTTTTAAGACGAGAAATACATCAGATGATTAAACAAAATAGGTAAAGATGCTACATACAAAAAGATGACGCCAATTGAAAAAAAACCCTAGTGTTAATGTAAGTCTCATCTTATAGTAGTTTTTCAGAAGCTTTGATAGACTATTGGAAGCTGCCAAGTTTAATGTTATTTCCGATTCCACGGCTGATTCAAACTTATGATTAGTTATGTTCCACAAGAAAGACCGTAATTAAACCACAGAATAAGTATTATCGACTCATTAAGTACTAAATAAGTGCTCATTACATTTGATACAAGATGGTGGTAACTTTCCAACCATGCCACAATAAACAAAACCTAACAAGGAAAACTCATTCCAAGCTCAATTGAAAATTAATTTTGTAAAAAAGTCACGGAATACATAAATGAGCAAGAAAATTTAATTCTGAATCCTTGTTATAATTTAAAAGTAAGCATTTTCATGTACCTTAAAAGTTTTGATGAACAGTGATTAATTTTATTTTTCCAGAGATCGTATTTTTAAAAGTAAGCATTTTTTTCATAACCTTGAAGTTTTGACTTATTAGTGTTTAGTTTCTTTTTTGAAAATTAGTTTTTACTTTCATTTTTCGAATGTGCATTGCATGTGGGCAATACACTAGTGTACTAAAATGTGTTCGTTTTTTATTTCAATGATTATCAATATGTAAGTTCTCGGTAAATTTGTTTTGCGTTCTAGAGAGTTGATAAGTTCTACACTAGAGTCCCAAGAATACTCATAAATATTTCTAAACATTACTGCGTCCCAAAGTTTTTTGATCTCTCGAGTTCACACCCGATAATACCCAGAGAGTATCTGCACTCAATACAACCTCTGGAAAGTACCAACGCTTAAACCAAAATAGTCAATGTACGCATTATATCTGTGTTAGAATTAGGGATAGGAAAATGTTCTTTATTATTAATTGAATAAAGTGAATACAACTGGCTCCTATATATAGGAGAGAATAGAAGACTAAACAAATACATTATTCAATGTGGGACTAAACTAATCTATCATCTAACACCCCCTCTCAAACTCAAGTTAGTTCAAGCAACAAGAGTTTGGAATACTGACGATGTTGATGTGGAAGGAACGACAAACTGTGATGTAGAACACGGCGCTTGATAGCACATGTGACGGAATTGAGAAGTAGACTGATGGGATCTCACCCCTGACTTGAGATATAGTCGATGCTGGGATCTCACTCCTGAACTAGAAATAGACTGATGGGATCTCACCCCTGACTTGAGACATAGTCGATGCTGGGATCTCACCCCTGACTTGAGACATAGTCGATGCTGGGTGGTCGATGATAGGATCTCACCCCTGACTTGAGAATTGTCGATGACTGAGAACTGAATGCTGATAACACTCCCTCTCAAAATCACGATCGGTCAACCGGAGTGAGTTGACGATCTGGATGTAGAAGCACAAGAACACGTAAGAAAGTGGGTTTTTTTTGTACTCAAACCTGAAATTAAATGAAAACTAAAAACTGGTGGTGATTGGGTTTTGTGGATAAACCCGTTCAAACCCCTCTCTTCCCAGAATCAAACCAGATTCCAATCTGATCACTCGCATTCCTCAAATCCCGACTCTCGAAACTGGAAAAGTTGGCGACATCCAGATCACGACGCTGGAAAAGTTGGGTTGCATCGAGAAGGCGTGAGGAGAGGGAGTCGGCGACAGGACGGGATGGCGGTGGCTGCTGTCATCAGGTTCGAAGTTGGAAGTTGGGGTTGGAGACGAAGATGAGGGTGGAGTTGGAGTTGGAGTTGGGTTTCGGTGGATGTGAGCGGAAGAGCTCATCTCGTCGGTGATGAGGAGCATGGAGGTAGCGGGACTAGTCGTCGATGTTGGTAGTCGCCGGAGTTGAGAAGAGGGGTTTCGGGGATTGGGGATGTTGCAGCCGATGGAGTTCGGGTTGGGAGGTGAGGAGAAGATGGAAGGAGATGGCGCTTTTTCTAGGGTTTTGGGAGGAGGAAGAAGATGATGTTTGCACTCGGGGTTGGGGGGTGTCGCCGATGGGTTCGTTGGGATTTTGGGGAGTTCGTGGTTGCTGTTGAGGGAAAGGGGTTGTTGTTGCTATTGTTGGTATAGCCGTGGCGGCTAGGGTTTGTGTTTGAGAAGGGTTTTGATTTTTGGAGATTTGGGATTAGGGTTTGAGAGATAAGAGATGACGGCTAGGGTTTTTGGGGCTGTTGATTGAGAGAGAGGAGATTAGGGTTTTGATATTTGATCGGGAGCGGAAAAGAGATGTTGGGAGGTGGAGTGATTCCGATGAAGACGAGAGTCACTCCACCTCAATAACGAGGATCAAATTAGTAGACTGATACCATGTTAGAATTAGGGATTGAAAATTTTTTGTAGATTTGGAGGATTTGATTGGGATTAGGGATTTGATTGGGAAGGGAAGATGGTTGACGGCTAGGATTTTGGAGACTTGATCGGGAGAGAAAAGAGATGTCGGGAGGTGGAGTGATTCCGATGAAGACGATAACCACTCCACCTCGACGACGAGAATAAAATTAGTATAGGCTTTATAGGATTATTGGCTCTGATACCATGTTAGAATTAGGGATAGGAAAATGTTCTTTATTATTAATTGAATAAAGTGAATACAACTGGCTCCTATACATAGGAGAGAATGGAAGACTAAACAAATACATTATTCATTGTGGGACTAAACTAATCTATCATCTAACAATCTACAATCACCATAACAAAATCCATCACCAACTTTAATAAAAGGATTAAGAGTCAAACCTGTTGCAACAAACCAAAATCTTGAATGCGTATACTTTGGTGGAAACACTAATATCAGAGCAGGAATTGCAATGCATGGAACAAAGTGGAACATTATGCACAATCTTAGATCATTGAACAATCTGCAACCAGCTAGATGACATTGATGAAAGTATATTATATCTTAATTGAAGTCTTTAGATCTCACACAGATACTTTTGAGTTTCAAATGAAATTGATCACCTTTCACAAGCAATGCTAACAAGAACAAATGTCAGGAGCGAAAACAAACAAGTTATTCCAATCTGCTCATCCACTCTCTCAATAATCAAGTTAGACAAGAGGGAAACAATGGCAATCATCACCTGCACATATGATGAATGGGCTATTAGAGACAGATAAAAGTACAATATAAATCATAGAGGCAGACTAAATAAATCAGAAGTAAAATTTAAACTAAAGACTACAATACATGGCCATCAGTACACCTTTCAGGTTTGTTAACGCTTTAATGGTTTTGGTAGAATGTTTCGACTCTATCTCAGATACAAGTATAAAATTCAGATAATATTCACACAAGACCAATCTAGAAGAAGTATATTCATCTATAGGCAAATGAGAAAAAAGACTAGAATATGAGTTCTGCAGAATCTCAAATACCCCTATGACAATATGTGCAAAGTTTTGTGCCAAGACAGTAATACTTGGAACAATCTGAATAACCACAGACCAAAATTGAGCCAGAATAGCCAAATGTCTGCCTCCACAACTTGAAGTTTCCAATTGGAGTTCAACACTTTGACGACAAATACATAGTTATAGAGTGGGGTTTTGAATTTTGTTATGTTATAACTCTTACAGTTCTTCTCCACTTAAGGAATCTCCTCCTCTAAACATTGCAACCATTTGATTAAATGACAGAGCACTTAGGTTAAGGGGTTAAAAGATAGAGAAACTACATCAAATGTGGGCCCCAATTAGATTGATAGTAGTTAGTACAGTGTGAACGGAAGGAATGACAAAGGAGAGACCATTTTAGATTATCAATCCTGAAAGGGGCACAAAAATGCACATATTTATTTTAAAACAGGGAACAATAGCAACTGCATAATTCGGGATTGGAAAGTTTTTAATTGTTGAAACTAAAAGTAGTTCCTAGTTAACATTGTAATAAAGAAAGTTGAAATGATGAGGAAATTTACGGAACTAAACTTTCCTCTTTCTCCAAAATAGTAGTTACATTGTATACAACTACATTAGATACTGTTCTCAGGACAAGATATATCAGGCCTAAAGATGAATTTTATGTTTAAATAGTCAGGATTTAAGATATTCAATCACAAATAACAAAAAGGGAAACTAGAAAAAAATGTATAATTCAGAAAGGAAGGCAGACTTACTTATACAATTTAAACATAAACAAACTACGTTTGATCGATTTCAAACAGTTATGTTATCCGCAAATGAGTCTGTTAGAAGGGGAATAAAACAGAAGAAAAAAGCATACGTTTTCAAAATAAAGATTACATTACAATTTGCAACAACATGCACAGGAAAATGTTTGCACCACTAACCCTCGCCCGGAACGGGCGCGCTCCTTACGAATAACTATACATGTGAAGTGCAATGTGCAAATACCCAGAGTGAAAATGAACCCCGCCCTTGCACATGAAAAATGTGGAGTGATATACGCATACCACATCATAAGCCCTTCTTTCATTTGGTTAAGCCAAACAATTGACTTGCAGTATTACTTGTGCAACTTCCTCTTCTTCTTATGAGGTTAAGCATCCATATAAAACACCAACTTACATATGTGGTAAAAAAAACATCAGATAACCTATTTAACAAATGATTTCACATTCGATATAAAAAATAATAATAATCTTTGTACCGTGCACTCCTAGTGTCACATAGATCATGTATTCAATTTCACATCGTATATCTGTAACAACTATCTTCAATAAAGTAATATAATAACTATCTTCCTATTTGTTAATAACTAGTGTCTATTTTCTTCTTTTTTTTTTCTTCTGAAATTAGACAATGTACTAAGTAAAATCTCCCAAAGTCGAGGCCTCGCATCGCATAGAACTAACTTACACAACCATTTCTTCCCAAAACAAACACAACCACTTGTCCAATTTCAATAACAGTACATGATACAAGAACATAAACCCAACACAGCAATTGAAAATCTCACCGGCAAAACTTCCCAAATAACACGATCATCGTCAGGCTTGAGATGGTAATAAGCAGACCCAAATGCAGCGGCAGCGATCCCCGCATAAAACAATGCCCAACCCCACACCTCCCCTTTCAAACTGCCCCCACCAAATTCAAACAAACCCAACTCACAAAATAACCCCCACAAACTTTTAAAATTTATATATATATATATAAAAAATCGCAAACCTGATCCCAAAACAAGTGCGAGAGAGGCACAAAACCAGGCCCGGAACGCCGAACAGAAGCAGAGGGTAGCATGTCAGCACATTCAAAGTATTCGGTACCCCTAAAGAAGAAGAAGAAGAAGAAGAAAAGAATCCCCAAATTAAAAATAAAAAAATTAAAAATAAAAATATAAATATATATATATATATATATATATATATATATATATATATATATATATATACCTAGGAAGTTGCGCATATCGGCGAAGAGGTGGTGGGAAGGGGAGTGGGGGATTTTGGGGGTTGTGAAGAGGATGAAGGCGGAGAAGAGGAGAGAGAGTATGAGGAGGGGGAAGCGGTTTTCTCGCCGGAGAAGGTGGTGGTGGTCGGCCGTGGGCTTCATTGTCGGAGGTTCGGTGTCTGTCTGAATTTTGATTGAACGGGGTTTGAATTTTGACGAAATGGATGAGAGGAGAGCGATGGTTGTGGAGAGAAAAGGCGTTGGTGGAATAATAGCCCATGGGCTTGGTTTGGGCCGGCCCGTAAGCCCCGAACCGTGTCATGGTTAGTACACTACATAACTGATCGAGGCTGATCAGGCTAACACGACTAACTTTGTGTTTGTTCATCAACTGATAGGTTTGAGTCGCGCGCATTACCTATTTTAGGTGCCCGGAGAGAAGTGAATTCGTATTTTACTTGAGAAGTTAACACCCGGACATGCTATATGCTATGCATGTTTTCTAACAGAAGAGTACAAACACAAGGCAACACGATGCTAACGTCCAAAGATTACACCTACAAGATTATCATTTTTAAGGACACTTGAGTCATCCCGCAGTTCAATAACAACTGCAAAGAATCTAGTTGCGTGCAACACGCATATGATCAACATCAATTACAAGAGAGATTGAAGATTCAGACACATCAATAACGTTAAATTCCTCGGTTCCCATGCATATTTCTAGTAGAATCAATAGGGATGACAAAATTAAGCATTCGAGCTAGTTCTTGTACTCAAAACTTGCTCGAGTAAACCTGATGACTTCCTGTGCTTTTCCTTACCTAGATATCACGGTCATCATTTCCTGACCAGTTAAACTCAAAGTTACCATTTCTCAATTTCATGTAAATCCAAAATAAGGCAAGGGATTCTCTTATGACATATACATGGCAGCATTACATAGTAGTCCTCAAACAAACTCATTGCTAAACTAGTAATCAACAAAATATAGGAAGAAACAACAGAGTACATTGACTAGACCCAGCCTTGCTTGTAACGGCGGAATAGGTCCTCGGTCTGGGCGTTCTTGAAAGCACTGCATCCAATGACATAAACAAATATCAGGGCTACAGCAGCGACGATAAGGGCGATATTGGCCTTCCTCCATTCTTTTCGGAGGTTTCCAAGGGTCCCAGCCTTGCACGAGTTGCATCCATAGCAGAGCTGTCTCTGGTCGTTGCTCCATGCGTAGCAATCTGGATCTGCTCCCTGATTGCCTGGGTTAATCCACAGTGTCGGGTTCACGTAGGAGAACCCACAAGCTGTCGGTGGTTTGCAGCACCCTGACTGCATATGGAATATACAACAAAGTTCATATGAAAAAATGATGACTTGCGGAAAACTACACATGGACATATTATTCGATTTTCAATATTTCTGCTACTTATATATGTATATATGTAACATTTAAGATTCAAAACCAACTGGACTGAAATGGAAAGCAACTTTATAGTATATATATTACTTGAGGGAAAGAGATGATTAGATTCGTATAGATTATTAGAGTGAAATATGAAAGCGAGATGCATGCTGTGTTCCCCAATCGCCTTCTCAGTGCAATGTGCACTTTCACCTCTGCAATGCAATGGGCTAGATGTCGCTTGAGAGCAACACTACAGTGTCCTCACCAAACCCAAATCACCACCCAACCTCTAACCCACCCACCTCCACAACATTGCCAACCATTTCTGAATACAGTACTCACTATTAATTCTGGCATCACTATCAAAAGTGCTCCCCCGAAATGAGGGCATTCTCAGCTGTGATCCTTTCACAGGCTCACGCAGCTCCAGTTTCAGGAATCTGAGTTTGTTAAGACTGGGTGTAAGTCAAAAGTAACCATCAAAATATGTTGCTGTACCACATCAGTTAGATCATATACACATCTTTAATGAAGCGCAACTCGCCATCAACGGGCTCACCACTGGGCGTATCACACACCTTATTCACAATGGTACAGCCCTGCTCACAACTTGAACCAACATGGGTCATTCAATTTTATGACCGGATTTCTGAAGAGTCTTCCTGATGAAGTATGGTTTTTCAGTCGATCAATCATGTTTAACTTAAAAGCTCATTGGCTCACCCAGATTATTACCGAATAATGATTCAACTATATGCTTTGACAGCCAGTTCAGTAAAAATGCAAAAGTGAAACCCGCAGCGGTTTTAAACGTGTTTTCTCTGCGATGACTATCTCGCATTTAAAGGCATAAATCAGGAATCGTTTTGGTAGAGCACATCCTTTTGAAACATTTTCCTGGAAGCATAATTTTAGAGGTGGTATGGGGGCAATTCATAATGTTCCTTCAAACCAGCCAAATCCTTCATTATTGGTTATGATATATTAGATAACCTTTGAGCATTGATTCCAGATCAGGGAACCTTGAAAGAAACTCTAATAAAGTTGATTAAAGTTATTCTTTCTAGTCTTTCAAAGAACCCTGCTATTATTTGACTCTTCTTTCATATTAAACCATAGCAGTTAGCACCTCAAACCTCAAAGAACACCCTAAATAAACCAGTGAATTGTAATTATTTGCCATTTGCCATGTCAAATATGAGCCATTTTCCATTAGAACCTTTGTCCAAATAAGGGATTTCCAACAATTATTTGTCGATAAGGTGGTTGTACCAACTGCTAAGAGTCAAAAAAAAAAAAAAAATTTAAAAAAAAACCTTATTGTACCAACCAAGGAGATCCTTTGCACATCTACAAGTGATCTGCACATGCAATACACGTCTTTTTTTATATATTAAAGGTCTTAACTCTTCGTAAATTATCTTTCGGTGGCATCAATATTTATTTTATATGAGCAACACTTTTGAAAATAATTATGCCGTAAATTAAATTTGAACTTTAAAGATATTATGGTAACTGACAACAATTGAGTAAATAGATGGTTAATATAACTTCTACTTAAAATCATTGGGTTGAGAATAGATTAATTAAGTTGATTTGTCTACAAATTGTACATCTCAGACTTTGGAGTTATAATAGTAAAGAAGAGAGTTAGAACAGTAGAGAAGAGATGAGTCTATGTGAGATGAGATGAGATGAGGTGAATAAATGGTGCATTGATGAGTTTTGGAACATTGGGCGTACCAACAACTGACCCACTCGCACTCACTCAACACTCGTTTCCAGTTTGCCAGCTAATAAACGTTGAAACTGGTGGCAAAAACAAATGATCTATTAAGATTGTACTGGGGAATAACGTTGAGTTGTACTAATTGGAGTTATATATATCTAAAAAATCTGAGGTGTTCTGAACATTGCATTGTCCAGGGAACATTTAAGTTATCTGTAACTCCCCAGATCTTTTTACTGTTAATAAAAATAAAAATAAAAAAGGAAAAAGAGGTATGAGCAACTTGCTCATTTACTAAATAAGCAATTGATGATGTGGCATGCATGTGATTGGAAAATCTTTAAAATGATTAGTTGTCCAATGTATCACATGCATGCCACATAAACAGTTGCTCATTTACCAAGTTGTTCATATCCTTTTTACCCAAATAAAAATAAAAAAACACTATATATAACCAATCAAGTGGCAGCAGCAACAAAGTCCAAGTACGTGTCCAGCTTCTGGAAGGTAGCATCCCACACACTAACAGTAGTGTAGTCGGCAGTGTCAATTCCGTAATAAAGTCCACCTAGAATAATACTAAATACGTACAGTAAATTTTTATAAAAAAAAATTGACTTGCCTGAAGCGGCGAGAGATCGGACTGAAAGAATTGATCGGCCGTAAAATAAGCATCGGCCGTGGCCAGCTTCCCACACACATCCTCACCCCTCAAACACACCTGAATCCTTTCCCAATTCTCGCTTTTCGCCACGTAATTCTTCAGCCATTCGGAAAATCCATCAACACGATATTCGTTATAGGCCCGACCAGGGACCGGGTAGGCGCCGTCGGGGCGAGTGACGACGAAAGCGAAGACGAGGAAGATGAGGAGGAGGGCGATGAGGGCGGCCATCGCGAAGAGGTAGGTGGCGAGGAGGCACTGATGGTTCCAGTAGGCGCCGACGAAGCCCGCAAGGGAGACAAGGAGGATGAGGACGCCGAGGAGGATGACGGGCCAGCGGGCGAGGTGGACGCAGGTGTTGTCGGGCTTGTTGGCGAGCCAGATGCCGGCTGAGATTATGGGGATGGAGCAGAGGAGCGAGAGGAAGTTGAGGATGGCGATTATGATGTTGCTCATTCCCATTGCTTTTCAAGTTTTGTTTGAGAAAGTGAGAGAGAGAGAGAGAGAGAGAATAAGTGAGTGTGGGTTTTGGTGGAGAATTTTTTTTCCGTCGTAGGCCACTTTTTAATAGTATTTGTATTTTTGGACCAGCTGCCCAACTATTAGCGCTTTTGGGTTAGCCTGTACCACGTCAGTAGCGGCCGCTATTCCCAATAGCGACCTCTTCATTTTGAGGTCGCTAATGGGGTCGCCCATTAGCGACCTATGTTTTAAATTTTTTTGAATTTTTTGTTTGCCGTCGCTATTCCCACTAGCGACCTTAGTATAATGAGATTAGTCAGCTCGAATGAATATATTGAGACACTTAGCGATTCCTAAAAAGTTTTCCCCAAAAATTTAAAACTAAGGTCACTATTGGGAATAGCGACCTTAGTATACTAAGGTCGCTATTCCCAATAGTGTCTTCAGTAGGAAACACAATCTACTTATTCTTTGTAAAGTTTGCAAAATTGTTTTACAACTAAGGCCTCTATTCGGAATAGCGACCTTAGTTAATAAAGGCCTCTATGTTGATTCTTGATTTTGATGATCACAACACAGTGCAACATGTGTCTATGTTACACAGCTAACAATGCAGTGCACATACAAAAGACAGTTCTAGCTGAACAAATGAACAAGCTCAAAAGGATACAGATGAAGACTTCACTCAAGACAAGACTCAAGACAAGACTCAAGACTCAAGACTTCAAGCTCAAATGTGTTATATTGTTGCGTCTTGTAAACATTGTATTTTACTTTCTGTTGAGTCTTAGTCTGATGTAAAGCCTTGTCAACACACACACACACACACTCAAAATATTTCATAATGTGTGTTTCTTAAAAACCCCCCAAAAAGAGTCAAAACAGTTTGAAGAATTTTAACTCTTGAGTACCAGTCGACTTAAGCTTCTGCCAGTCGACTGATAGTACAAAACTGTTTAAAATTATTCAAACTCTGATCAGTCGACTCATATGGCAACCCAGTCGACTGTTCGAGAGCTTTTGATCGTTTTCTGTTTTTCAAAATCGAATTTTTTCAAACTCAAAATTTCAGATCCGTTGGTTGACAGTTGTGTAACTGTTTTTCCCAACGTTCAGAAGATCAAACTCTTTATATAGAGTTTCATATCTCACTGAAAAGAACCACATGATTTTCATACACTCGAGCATTCTTTGTGAAGAACATTCTAAGTGATTTTCTGTGAGAAACAAAGCTTTCAAGTTCATACACTTTGGTTCTCTACATTCAGTCCAGTATAGCATTGAATTCGCTCTGGACTGAGTATAGAAGTCGACCTATTTCGTTAGCCATGTGCATCAACACATACAACAACAAGGCTATAGGTTGACTGTAAAGTATTCTTGTACTCTTGCTCTCGGTTGGAGAGTGGTTTTGACTCTTGGTTGTAGAGTCGGTGTCTTTTCACTCTTGGTAGTAGAGTGGGTTGCTTTCTCTGGTTGAGAGAAAGGACTACAGGTTAGACAAGGTTGTTGTCTTAACGCCGTAGGGGATTCTTGTAATTTTTCAAGAATAGTGGAAATCTCAAGTGGGTTGCTTGGGGACTGGATGTAGGTCGGGAGGACCGAACCAGGATATATCTTATGTACTCTGTGATTGATTATCTTGTGTTTGCATTTACTTTTGCTTATTTAAGTTCTGCAAAACTTGTCTGGCCAGTCGACTCAGCTTCATATCAGTCGACTGATCAGTCTTGTATTAGTTGTTCTCTTTGTTTCAGCAGTCGCCTGCCTGATCTATAAGTCGACTGCATCGAGAGTTTAAATTTTCTTTATTTTGGCTATATCAGTCGACTGGTTCACCGCTAAGTCGACTGTGCCGAGAGAAATTATTTATTCCGCAATTTATTTTTGATAAACACTATTCACCCCCCCTCTAGTGTTTGTTGCTTCGCCTACATGATCCAACACTCTATTCCGAATAGCAACCTTAGTTTAAAAAAAATTTGATTGTCATTTTTAAGAGAGCAAAAGCTCTCTAGATTTTGCTAAGTGCTAGAATACAACTCATTAATGGTCGCTAATCCCATTAGCGACCTCATTATACTAAGGTCGCTAGTGGGAATAGCGACAGTAAACAAAAAATTCAAAAAAAATTAAAACATAGGTCGCTATTCCCATTAGCGGCCTCGAAATGAAGAGGCCGCTCTTGCGAATAGCGGCCGCTGCTGACGTGGCACAAGCTAGCCTAAAAGCGCTAATAGTTGGGCAACTGGCCCAAAAACGCAAAATCTTTCAAAAAGTGGCCTATGTACGAAAAAAATTCTTTTGGTGGATGGGTAGGGTGAGAGTGGGGTTTTTTTTAAAGATAATAATAATATGGAAAAATTTGCCGTGCTGCCCTTTTTTTTGAAAATATTTAGCGACTTGCCCTACTTCCCAAAACAATTAGCGATATGCCCTTGTTTAGGACACGTCAGCAACAAACGTTATTGGAAAAAACGGCATACGTTATTTCGATACCGTTCTTCCCAATAGCGGCATCTCTTTTTTAAAAAAGTGTCGTGTCGTTATTGAGAATAACGGCATGGGTTATTTTTGTCTAAAGATCGAACAGTATCAATTGTGACTCGAAAGAGAATTGCAAATTGAAAACAACTGATGCCGTTCTCTCAGAGAACGGCATCGATTATACTGATGCCGTTATTGTGAATAACGGCATCAGTTATATTCGTTTTGCACAGCTACCTATAATCAAAAACCCTTCTCCTTCCCCTTTTTGCCTTACGATTATTTCCTTCTTCTTTCGGACTCCGAAATCCCTAAACCAAAAAAAAAATCCTAAAATCCCAAGTATTTTATTGATTTGTAGTTACACTCTACTCTTCAATCTCTCATTGAGAATTCCAAATCAATCGGAATCCCAATTTGTTGTAAGTTTTCAAAAACCCTAAATTTTTTTTTGCAATGTTGATTTTGATATATGAGAGATGTGTGCATTGGTAGTATAGTACAAGTGATGTAGATTTGTGTTATTTAAGTAGTAATTTTGGAAAAGTACTATGGATTCTTGGTGATATAGGGTTTACAAAATGTTGAATTGTTGAGAAATGAGCAATTGTTCAAGTTGTTAGGAAAACAAAGAATATAGGGAGATACTTTTGGGGGGGGGGGGGGGTTGGTTCGGTGTCATTATGATGATTGCAAGTAGTTCAAAATTCATTCTTAGTTTATAAAATCCATTTTTTCACAATGTGATGAATGATTTGGATTTGAGGAATAACGAGTTTGTGATAAATTATACTTAGTTTATTTTGAAAATTCATTTTCGAAAATTGTTGTTGATTAGTGTTTGTTATTGTTGACAGGCAAATGGATCCTACACAACCATCTTCTTTCCATGATGTTGGTGCTTCATCTAGTTCTTCGTATGGACCATGGGAACATTCGGGTCCAATAGATCCTACCGTTCTATATCTGCAAGAAGATCACAGATCACAGGCGGTTTGGAAAGGAGATGTAGAAAAGATGAGTTTCCGAATGCACACCATCATGCCGGCGCACCCCCATATTCAAAATTACTTGGTAAGCAGCAGATTCTACGGGATGTCGAAGCTAGCAAAAATCAAATGTGACCACGCCCTACTTACCGCTCTTGTGGAGCGATGGAGGCCGGAGACACACATGTTTCACTTACTGGTTGGAGAGATGACGGTCACCCTATAAGATGTAGCCGTGATTGCGGGTCTTCCAATCGATGGGGTGACCGTCACCGGCAACTTGATGTTCAATAAGGTAGCATTAGTACGAGATTATCTTGGGCTGGAGGTGCCTAAAGAGGATAAGGGAATATTCGTTGGGGAATCAATTAGACGTTCTTGGCTTGATGGGGAGTTCACTAATCGAATGCCAGACGTACCGACAGACATCCAAATCCAGAATTATACCTGCGCTTATCTGTTGTTACTTCAGGTGATGTAGTGCACCTCATGTACCTTCCACTCATTGCTGACCTACAAACAGCCGACCGATATAGTTGGGGAAGTGCGGCTCTGGCCTCCCTCTACCGTGCTCTTTGTAGCTGTTCGATGGGGTCGATCCAAATGACCGGATCGATGTCTATATTTCAAATATGGTGTTGGGAACGAATACACCTCGGCCGACCCCATGTCACGGTACTATTAGAAAGTTGGAGAGTACAATAGGAAAATCCTTTGCTGAGAGCTCCTCTTGGTGCCTACTGGACGGGGAGGCTTACATGGAGGGATAACTCACGTGCTGTCCTCACCTATTATAGGGACGAACTTGAAGAGTTCGTCCATTGGATCCCGTACACAGATGATAGGCTACAACGTCTACTACCCATTTGTACTGCCAATAATCAGTTGTGGTTGACATTAGCTCCACTTGTAAACTTCTCAGTTGTGGAGTTTTATTACCCCGGCCGTATTCTCCGCCAATTCAATGCACAACAGCCCGTCCCCGTAAACTCAATGTTCGACCGTAGACTTTATAACATCACGGGTCAAGGTCGTTTACCAAATATGGATTGGGCCGATCACCACCGTGCTCATGTAGGATGTTGAAATGAGCGGAGGTACGAGTTGGTCGTAGAGGGTACTGTGCCGTATGCCGGATCAATGCAAACCACATATATGGTATGGTACCGTCGCATCACAAGGTTGTATGTTGCGCCGAAAATGGATCTTCCCGCGGGTATCCAACAACCGATACCCGCGCACCAAGTTGAACCACCACCCGCACATTCATCATCGCAACCCATGTATCAACCGAAAGCTTCCTCATACCGTTTAATGGTAAATTATTTTTTTTGGTCAATTAAATTTATTTCAATGGATTTTACTTATATTTGTTTAATGGTAAAGTTTGGTTTACTACTAATAATTTATATTCCTAATATAGATCGACAACACATGGGACATAGCGAGGAAATGTGCGAGTGTCTTGAAGAGCAACGCCAATAAGGCATGCAAGGAATTGGCCCGAGATCTCCTATGCACTTGTCGTACTTCTCTTGAAGAGGTTGGAGATGGTTCATGTTTCAATGACCTTATGCGGTCGACCGAAGTACCAACTCAACAGGTCCGACCTAGCGTTAGCCAAGTTCCACCTCCACCACAACAAGCAGTGGAAGCAGGAGCCCCCCGCGCACCTCAAACTCAACCATAAACTCCGTCACATCATCCACGAAGAGGTAAGACAGTGTCGCTTCCCTCCTACGCAAAGTGAATTGGCAAATCCCGAGATTGAAGTAGGAGGAGGTGATGAAGTAGAAGGAGTTGGTCCTAGTGCACCCGCAACTCAAGAGACCCGGGAACGTTGGAGGAAAGTCCCGGTTCGAAAGAGGAGACCACCCCAACAGTATACGCCGAGTTAAATTGTACAATTTGCAAATATTATGTCTATCTTATCAAGCTTTAGATGATGTGTTTATGTATTATTAGACTTTCTTGTTTTTGAGTAATTATAGACTCTATGTTGATGTTTATGTAATTGATGAAGTCTTTATTATGTTGTAAATGATGAAGTGTTTATTATGTTTATGTATTTGATGAAGTGAATTGAATTTTTGATATTTAATGTGCAATTATATTATATGGAAAATCTTCGTTGTTGAGTTGATGAGTTCATGAGATTGAAAATTGTATGAGGCATTGATGTGGTTTATGCAATTACCCAAGTATGTGCATGTTTTGAAAGATGTGGTCTGTGCATGTTTTGAAAATTTGACAACCAAGATGTGGTCTGTGCATGTTTTGATGTGAAAAACATGATCCAGAGATGTCGTTATTGCAAATAACGACATCTTAATCCTGTAACGTTATTGCCAATAACGGCATCAGCATAAAGGACATATTAGCAAAGTTGGAGATGGCTGCCAATGTTTCTGTCTTCACAGTTGTTATCCAAGATAACGGTATTCTTAACTGATGCCGTTATCTTGAACAACGACATCTTCATAGAATCCCCTGGCCTCCAAGATAACGACATCTCCTAAGATATACATAAGTATGCCGTTCTCCAAGATAACGACAACTTTTAATCCTGCCGTTTTCCACGATAACGACATCTATTAACTATGCCGTTCTCCAAGATGACGACATCAGTTAAGTGTCAAAAATCCAAAATTTGAGAATTCTGCCATTCTTACTGTCTTCACAGTCGTTCTTGCGAATAACGGCATAGAAAGAAGATGTCGTTATTCGCAAGAACGGCATCTGTTGTTTAAACAGTTGTGAATGTTTTCTGTGCATGTTTTGTGATGATATATTATTTACAACAAATTTACCCATATCCACCAAACATTCATACCACAAATCTGATTCCAAACAATTTAAATGCAACTTAATAAATTCATACAAACTTAACATAAAAATGCAACTTAATAAATTCGTACAAACTTAACAAAAGAGAAGACATTACTAAAATACAATAACAAGAAAAATATTCAAGTGCGGATAGATTGTGCAATCCCCACACTTTGTACATTCTTACAATTCCGTCTATTGTGTCCACTCACTCCACATTTCGAACATACTTTTCCACTACTCCCACCTTCTCGAGCATCCATGTCATTGCGGATGCGAGTACTCTTCGGCCTCCCCTTCACCCGACGAAGACTTGAATCAGCTATAAGTACCGGTGCGCTTTGGGTAGGCCAATAAGATTCATCTGATATAGGATTGAAACTTGGTGCCCATGTTTTTGCTAACGAATCCGTAGAGTAGAAGACATCAATGTATGGTTGATAATCAAGCGCACGTGAAGCACATACCGCTAGCACGTGAGAGCATGGAATGTGAAATAGTTGGAATTTGCCACACGAACAAGTTCGGCCCTCGAGATCCACCGTGTGCCAATGTCCACCTTTTTGATATCCACTGTCCATTCTAATGCCTGTTTTCATCCCAAAAAAACACCATCTCGATTATTAAACATTATTTCCTCGTGTAAATTAGATTTTTCACGGCGGACATCAATAAGGTCCTGAATCTGGGGTGCCCATAATTTACCTTCACTGATAAGTGTCTGTGCGGCCTCACGTCGATCATTAAAGTACATGTTTAGACGGAAAAATATATGTTCTACAATTACGGTGACAGGTAAGCTACGAACACCTTTTAGAACCGAGTTGAACACTTCGGACAGATTTGTTGTCATTATACCATATCTACGCCCACCATCGGCAGTAAGTGCCCACTTCTCGATCGCTTTTTCCTTCAACCAGTTAGCCCCATTAGAATTGCTCGCTTCAAGTTGTCTCATCTTTTTCTCGTACTTTTTCCACTGATTTTGACACACAATTATTTTCAACTTATTCATCAAAAATTTGCAATCAATTTTTTTATAGAAATTGCTAGCAAAATGCCGCATACAGTACCGATGATATGCAAATGGTTCCCTCCACGTACCGAACTCATTTCTCATTGCTGATAAAATACCGGCATGTCGATCAGAAATGACACACAGACCTTCACGATCTGTGACAAAGCACCGAATACAGTTCATGAACCATATCCACGTTTCTATGCTTTTACCATCAACTAGTGCAAACGCAAACGGAAACAACCTCCCGTTTGCATCTGGTGAAATCGCAATCAACAAACAGCATTTATATTTTCCGTATAAGTGAGTGTCGTTTACACTTATAACTAGTCTACATGACTTAAATCATTCGATGGAAGGACCGAATGCCCAAAAAACACCCTTAAATGTTTCTATGCCCGGACCGGTCGCAATCTTCGCCCAATGTACAGCCCGTACCCGGATTTGAAGCTTGAATTGCATTGAGTAGATATGACAATTTAGTGCACGCTTTTTCAAATGAACCATATAGTTTCTCAATTGCTTTATGTTTTGCCTTCCAAGCTTTCCAATATGATATTGTGTAATAGAACCTACCCTTCACTAATCCAATTATGGCTCTTGATGTTATTGAGAGTTGTTCCTTCACAACATCCAATATGACCATCAATACGACCACCGAGTCAATTTTGCTGTGATCCTGAGTCAATATAGGATTCACACATGTGTGTACACTTTCAAGCTTTTTTACTACAAAATAATTACGGCTTTTGGGAACAATTGCACACAACCGCCATGGACAACCAACTACATTTTGAAGTGATGGATTTTCTGCAATCTCCTCAGCTGAATGGTTGATAGGTGCGTATTTACATTTCACATGGTATAGACCACGATCTGATTTTACCGTCACGAATTCTCTATGGTTCTTCACGGCGTACATCTTTACTTGATGTTGTAGAGCATCTTTGGTTGGAAATCTTTGACCTATGAAGAGTTCATCCAAGTTGGAAGAACCAACGGAAGACTGCCCATGTTCATGTATGGTAGCACGAGACATCCATTCATTGGATTGAGATCCACGCATCGCTGCACTTGTGTCCTGACTTGGCAACACGCGGACATTGTTAACCAGCACATGAACATTGACATCAACAACTGGAGCTTCAACGGCAATCTCCTCATCATCTTCCTCGAGACCGTGTTCCTCATCTTCTTCCTCTTCGACCAAGTCATTATTTACAACGGCGTTGTCAAAGTCTTCCATAGCAATGCCAGCTACCAAAATATTTTATGGAATGGGGTAGGATGTACCTGCTCGTATTCGGAGGAAACAGGTTCCTTTGAAGTTGTGCTAGTATCTTCATCTGTATTTGAAATTCTAGCTTGTGACTCTGCAGATGATTTCAAAGTCCTTGTGGGCCTTGGACTATCGATAACAACTCGTGTAGTATTTGGAAGCCTCGTTTGATCAATATATAACTCAACTATATTCCAACCACAATTTGGATGAAGTGTCCTAAGCAACAAAGACCTCAGAGAATTGTCACTGACTATGGGTACCAACATGAAATACTGCACATCCCCTTTACCAGCAAAATAACGGGCTCTGAGTTTCAGACTCATTTCACTTCTATCCCAATTGGTGACTTCATATATCTTATCTATTAATTCTGCGTACGTAAAGTTGGGGATAGCCCAAATAATTACCGGTTCAACATCACTATAAGAATATCCACTCTTTGGATCCTTAATTACTTCACCCCTATAATATAACTAAATAGGGATATCAAATTCCATACCTATGCATAAAAATTCAAACATATTCAAGTCATTCACTACTCACAATAAGCATAACATTGGAATACATATCAAATATAAGGCACTACAACACAAAGAAGCTACAGCGGCATATATTCCCCGACGGTTTGTATATCGCGCCGGGGTAGAGTCGGACCCTGAAAGGGGCGGATAATCCGAACGATATACACCGGCATTTTATGACGAACGCCTCCGTAGGGTAACATACGTCGGCGTTTTTTTATATAAACGCCGGTGAATGTTGGGGATAAAATATCACCGGTAACATACGGCGGCATTTTTGTGGCCAACGCTGTTGATATATCCTACACCGGTGTTGTCGATTAAAACGCCGGTGAATGTTGGGGATAAATTTACCCCATCGATCCCCAAATCATTAATCGATCCCCAATTCTTTTTTTCCCCCAAATTTTTCTCGCTCTCTCTCCCACGCTCTCCCACCCCTGCTTGGCCATCATCGTTGTGCCCACCGCCGTCGTCCCCGCCGTCTTTCGTCGTCCCCGCACTCGTCCCCGTCGCTGTGCCCTCCATCGCCGTCGTTGTGCCCTCCTCAAACGCAAGGTAACCCATCAATCTTCTAGGGTTTGGTTAGATTTTTAATGGGTTCGGAAAAAGAGAAAGAAGGAGTCGAATCAATCTTCTAGGGTTTGGTTATAATTAAGCATAGATGGAGATCCTTTAACTGGATTGTATTAGGAAGTGGGTTTGGGATTCATTAGTCGAATCAAATGCAGTGGACAATGAATGGGATTGGTGGTCGAATCTTTGTTTGTTTGTGTTATTGCCAACGAGAGATTGTTGGTTTAAAGTTTGTAGTTTGTGGGGTTGACCATGTGTTGTTTTGTTCGTTAAGGTTGATTTGATATATATGTATAGTCGATTAGGAAGTAGATTTGGGATGGACATTGTTGTATATAGACCGATTGCTGAAACTTTAGCATGATGGTTGAAGAGGCTTGTTGGTTCTTGTTGGTTGTTGTTGATTTCAGCTAAAACTTTAGCAAAATCCGAGCATGATCGTAAATTAATAAAATAGCATTGGTTCTTGTTGGTTCTTCTTGTTGATTATCGGCTAAGCTAGCTTCTTGTTGGTTCTTCTTGTTGATTTTTGGCTAGGCTAGCTTCTTGTTGATTCTTGTTGAAGCTAGTGTTTTTGGTGAACATAGTATGGTTTACTCTAACTCGTTTGAGTTTGCTTTCTTATGCATTAGGAGATGGGTTAGTTGCTTTTGGAGATGGGTTATTATGCATTTGAGTTTGAAAATGAGATTGCTTGGGTTTGCTTGGATTGCTTGGGTTTGAAAATGAGATTGTTCATGCTTGTTGCTTGGGTTTTAAGTGAATTTGGAGATGCTTTTTTGTTTGAATTTGGAGATGAGATGGATCATATATCTGAAGTTGCACACCGTGATTTTTTGAGGAGCGACTAGTGATGAAAATAGATTGAGTTTGCTTTCTTATGCATTTGGAGATGGGTTAGTTGCTTTTGGAGATGGGTTATTATGCATTTGAGTTTGAAAATGAGATTGCTTGGGTTTGCTTGGATTGCTTGGGTTTGAAATTGAGATTGTTCATGCTTGTTGCTTAGGTTTTAAGTGAATTTGGAGATGCTTTTTTGTTTGAATTTGGAGATGAGATGGATCATATATCTGAAGTTGCACACTGTGATTTTTTGAGGAGCGACTAGTGATGAAAATAGATTGAGTTTGCTTTCTTATGCATTTGGAGATGGGTTAGTTGCTTTTGGAGATGGGTTATTATGCATTTGAGTTTGAAAATGAGATTGCTTGGGTTTGCTTGGGTTGCTTGGGTTTGAAAATGAGATTGTTCATGCTTGTTGCTTGGATTTTAAGTGAATCTGGAGATGCTTTTTTGTCTGAATTTGGAGATGAGATGGATAATGTATCTGAAGTTGCACACTATGATTTTTTGAGGAGTGACTAGTGATGGAATTTTTTTTTATCTAAACTTTATATACAATTATATCATGATGTCTAGATGAGTATCAGTTTCTAAGATAATGTTTATGCATGCTTGTTGCTTGGGTTTGAAAAAGAGATTGTTCTTTCCCATCGGTTTTAAGTAATGATGAGATGGATTATGTAACTGAAGTTGCATACTACGATTTACAGAGGAGTGACTAGTGATGAAATAATCATGTTTGAACTTATGTATAATAAAAGTATTATAAAAGTATAAGTTTCATCTCAGTTAGTATATTGTTTGCCTGAATTTGGTTCTGAAAATATTATTTTTCACTCTTTGTAACTCAATATTTTGAACTCCATATTTTGGTAATGAATGCGATGAGATCACATTATTATGTTTCATTATGAGATTACAATTTGATGATATTATACTATTATGCTTCATTCATATTTTAGGGATTGAAGATTTTCAGAACTAATTTTGCAATTGGTTTTGCTTCATTCATATTTTAGGGGGCCACCCCTTTTTTTTATATAATTAATTTTTTAAAAATATATATATCTACCCCAGCGTTTTTACAAGCGCCGGGGAAGCCTTTTTAAAACGCCGAGGTAAACCTACACCGGCGTTTTTTAAAACGCCGGTGTAGGTGGTGGCTTGAAATGGGACCCCAAACGAGAGCACCCCTTCGGTGGCGTTTCGACCGCCGGTGTATATTTACCATTTACCGGCGTTCGTAAAAAATGCCGGTGAATGTCCCGAAGATACAGCGACGCACGATTCAGCGACACTTGCACCGGCGTTGTATGAAATGCCGGTGGTATTTACGCCGGCGTTTAAAAACGCCGGTATATGTGAAAAAAAATCCGGTCAAAACGATTTGTGTTGTAGTGAGGTTAAGATGATAATACCTTCAAATTAAACCAAAAAACCACTAGCAAGAAATTTGTTGTGGATGAAGTTTACAAATGAGAGTGGGAGTAAGGAGGTAGGATGTATGGAATTTTAGAGGACTTGTATGGTTGAAATTTTTGGATTTTGGGATCTAGGGTTTGTGGGTAACAGGAGCGATGAGAGAGATAGAAGATTACGAATCACAAGGGGTAGGAGGGAGGAGAAGGGTTTTTGATTATAGGTAACTGTGCAAAACGAATATAACTGATGCCGTTATTCACAACAACAACATCAGTATAATCGATGCCGTTCTTTGAGAGAACGACATCAGTTGTTTTCAATTTGCAATTCTCTCTCGAGTCACAATTGATACCAGGGTTGTTCACACTTTGGTTAAAACCGATTACCGAACCGAACCGAACCGAAATTTGCCAATTTTGTTCGGTTTTTCGATTTTTCGGTTCGGTTTTGATCCGAACCGGAGTTTTTATAGAGAGTTCGGTTCGGTTTTTGGTTGGCTTTTGAATAAACCGAACCGAAACAAAAACCAAAGTTTTTTTGGACCTATGGTTTTTTTGAACCGAACCTTATAAGATCAGCCTTAATAAGTTCCTTCCTTGTGTTGACTAAGGATGATGCTGGTAGAGGGGTCTCATGGTTCTTTTTTTTTTTTAATAATGGGACTGACTGACTGTTGATTATTTGTTAGAATTATGAATTGGGTTGAATTGGAGTTTAAAATGTGGTGGTTTAAATTTTTGATGATATATATATATATATATATATATATATATATATATATATATAGAGAGAGAGAGAGAGAGAGAGAGAGAGAGAGAGAGAGAGAGAGAGAGAAATCTTCGGTTGCACACTACTTTGGTGAGCACTCCGTGAGCACTCACGAACTAGAGGCCCTATGAAAAATCCGAACCGTTCATATTGTTCTATATGCCTTATATAGCCTAACAATAAAAAAATCAAGTAATTTGAAGTTCATTTACCCATGATTCACATCATCACAAAATTGTATGGCTGAAAATTCTAACAGCATGATGGATGGGCAAATGAACTTCAAATTACTTGCTTTTTTATTGTTAGGCTATCTAAGGCATATAGAACAATATGAGCGGTTCAGATTTTTCATAGGGTCTCTAGTTCGGGAGTGCTCACGGAGTGCTCACCAAAAGTAGTGTGCAACCGAAGGGGACTCTCTCTATATATATATATATATATATATGTAATGTGAATAAATTTGATGTTGAACTACACATTTATATGGGTAGGTTCTCCTACTAGTAGAAATCACGCTGATGTTGCTTCGAGAACTACTGCTCCTCGAGGAGTTTATGGAAAGGGCAAACAGGTAAAAGAGCACTGGTTGTAGTTCTTGCGATTAAGGGGGAAATTAAGTTTGACAATTAAGGACCCATCCTGATTGTAGTTCTTGCATTTTCAGATGAGTAGTGATCAAGTGAATTATTTTTCAATCAAAAGTAGATCCAAGGAGACACCAATCAGGATGCTCATGGCGCAAGAAATGTCTAGAGAAACTGAGTGTAAAAGGAAGCAAACCAATATCGTGACCAGGCTAATGGGCCTGGACGAGGCAGTTCCTACTCGTCGTCGTTCAGATTTAGATAATACGAAAGGAATCTTTAGAGATGGTGATCATTCTTCGGGTGAGAGAGATTATAATGATGTCTATGGAGCTTGGGGGAAGGAACAATGTGATGAAAACCAAGGTGAGAAAAGAAGAATGGCTCTCGTTCACGAAAAGTTCATCGAAGCGAAAGCCACAGCTTGCTTTGGATGATAAGCTACTGCAGTCGAAGGAATTCCAAGTTCGGTTAGTTCAGTTATTAACCGAATCGAACCGATAAAATTCGGTTCGGTTTAAACCGAACTTGTAGAGTTTCGGTTCGGATTTCGGTTCCAATTTTACCAAATCAAAAAGTTCGGTTCGGTTCGGTTTTGAACCGATGAACACCCCTAATTGATACTGTTCGATTTTTAGACAAAAATAACCTATGCCGTTATTCCCAATAACGACACGACACTTTTTTAAAAAAGAAATGTCGTTATTGGGAAGAACAACATCGAAATAACGTATGCCGTTTTTTTCAATAGCGTTTATTGCTGACGTGTCCTAAATAAGGGCATATCGCTAATTGTTTTGGGAAATAGGGCAAATCGCTAAATATTTTCAAAAAAGGGTGCAGTACGGCAAAATTTTCAATAATATGCAGGAGCAATGTATGCCTTTTTTTAAATAAAAGACTTCTGATCTTTATAAATAAACACTGATGTTTAATTTATATGAACAACATTTTTATTGATCATTAATTAATTAGAAATTTATAGTTAATATAACTATTGATTAAAAATGCGCTGTAGAACAAAATTAATTTTGTTTGTTTGTTTTCAAATTACACAACTCTAACTTTTGAGTTATAGTAGTAACGATCAAATTTGGATTGATTTAATGAAGAGAAAATAAAGATCGAACATTGTCATGGATATGATCATACGAGAGAATCTGGGAATTCTTTAACCACAGTATGTGTAAGAGAGAACTAGGGAGTTAACTTTATATCTACACCTTATATTCTGTAATTGTACTGTACAATAACAAAGCAAGCACGAGAGCGTGTTTCTCCCTCTCGATTAGGGTAACCTGAAGATAGTATTGAAGCTAGAATTTTTTTCCTAAGGCAGGCGAAAAAAGAAGGGAGGGGGTTGCTTCTTTTCTGACCCTTTTTTAAAAAATATTGTTTAATGGCAGATTTAATGAGGAACTGGGGGTGGGTGGGTTTAAGGTATAACCTGAAGATAAAATTGAATTGATGCAAGGAAGATAGAAGGAAGATGGTTTCATTGATATGTGAGAAGTGGGCAAGATCTTTCACCCAAATCTAACACTGTGCATGAGTTTTTAGTAACAATTTTACTTCACAAGTTAATATGACACCGTATTTAAAGATCTATTTAATATAGTGGAGATTGTATCAAAATAAATTGTAGAATAAAGTTTGTCCGGTATATAGCATTAGAGTAATGCTACTACCAATTTCACTATATTTTTGTTCACTACCTTAGGTGACACACTCCAATAGGCAGGAAAAGATAGAATAGGTGGGAGAACTCTCCAATAAAAGTATGGCACCTAAAATAGTGAACAAAACAGTAGTAAAATTGGTAGTGGATGAAGCATTACTCATAACATTATTATACGTGAATGAAAATATGTTACTGTTGCCTTCAATCTTCCAGTTAAATGAATGGAGTATTAAAGGATCCATGGATGAAGATACAAAATAAAAACGGATTTCTAATCGAAAGTAAATCTTCCAATTTTTCTGTGGTCAAAGAAAGATTAAAGACAAATAGCTAAAAAACAATAGTTTTGGTTACTAGAACCATTGGCATATTCTTTTAGCTCGGTGGAAACCAAAATCTTTTCCTCACCATCCCTGAAGTATAAATAAGGAAAGAAGTAACCAGACTATACATGTTAGGTATAACCGCCCTCCTCTAGAAGGATCATATACAAAGCAATTTAGCTTTAGATGCATTCAATTCAACAGCTGACACACAATGCCATGGATATATATACACTACATGTGACCCATCAGTATATTTCTCCTTCTCAATTAGGGTCGAAGATGTAAGTGCAAGCACACTCAGTGGCGGAGTCAGACAAATCAAAATGGGAGTCCTAATTTTTTTTTCTCCCGGCATCGACATAATTATTGCCGAAAATCTCTTACTTTACTTTTATTTTGAAGAATTAAAGTAATTGGATCAAAATAAAATTGTAATTAAAGTAAATATTCGAATTTATATTTTTAGTATCATGTATTTTTTTGCACTTGTACAGTTGTATTCTAAATTTGATAAGAGTAATACTAATCAATAATCATACTACACTATTTATACTGTTATAATACTAGAAGCTAAGAGATACGACTAAAATAAATAAATATACTTGTAACTTGTGTACACACTAGTTTTTTTATTCAAAATTTTATCCAATGATTACACAGATCAAATAATAAGTATCACCATTAATTTTTAGCCCAAAGCTCATACCACTATTTTGAGCCTTTAATAAGAGGTGGATTAGACTTGGGGCTCCCAAATTTTTTTTAACTGGGGGGACAAATAAAAATTTTGGTCTATATTAGAGGGTTTTACAAAATTTTTGGGGTTCCAAATGTCCTCCCTACTCTCTTCCTCCTTCCGCCACTGAGCACACTTAAAAAATATTCTCTAAGGTAGGCAAAAGTTTGAGAAGCATGACTGTGGGCACACCGACCTAAATGTGATATGGTACATCAATCTGAGTTTTTTTTTCTTCGTTCAAAACTATAATAAAAATTTCAAAAAAATAATTTAAAAAAAAAACTATAACAAAAATAGCTAGTGCCTTGTGGGTTATATATATGACATGACACGAACACCAAGCACTAATGTTCTCTTTATACTCCAACAACAAATTTTTCTTCATTGTTCCCTCCCTAAAATCTTATATTGTTATTTGCAATGAGATCCACACAAAACTTTAGGAAAAAATAGTAAAAAGGGTAAAATCAATTGAAATCCTGCAATTTTGCAAGAGGAACTTGTTTCTCGGCTACTAATTGAGCATGTAATCTACAAATTAAATTGATTTTTTGGGTCAAAACTACAAGTTTTTGGAATTTTACTTGTTTTCAAAAGTTTTCTTTCTTTGAAGACGTGGCTGCTCTTCCGGTCAACATTACTTTTCGAGGGTTGCATTGCACCAGGGGAAGCAGCAAAAGGAGCCCTTCGCCAGTAGGGGACAGAATCCTTTTGCTTTGGCAGTTGGCACCAACTGCAAATTTATTCTGTTTTATTTTTATTTTTAATGACTTGGCGAGGAAGGGATTTGATCACGATGGAAAATCTGCTGACTTCTTCTATAGTCTGTGCCAATTCACAGTTACAAATCTCACAATGGGAGCAAACAAATAATGTTCTTACATTTGAAGAAGAAGCACAATGTGATCTGGAACTTTGAATCATGATACGATGGCTGAGAGTGCTCCTTCACTCCAAGTTTTTATATACGCATGAATTTGTTATGATCCAATTTAATCTCACATCAGTTGTATGGAAAACCAACGTTGGGTGGTTATAACCTTGAGTTCCCTCCTTTTAACGCCTAACTTTTAGGGTCTGTTTGGTTCGAGGGTTTTGGAGGGAAGGGGAGGGGAGGGAAGGGTTTTTTTATTATTTTTCTTGTTTGGTTCAATTTTTAGGAGGAGAGGGGAGAGAAATGGGGGGTGCAACACCCCTCCTGAGCCAATTTTGGCTCCCCTCCAAAAGTGGGGGATTTGGAGGGGAGAGAAAATAGGACTAATTTTCTAAAGTTGTATGACCAAATTGCCCTTTTTAAAAAATCTAAATCCTAAAACCATTCTTTCTCCATACGACTGTTTCTCTTCAAAAATCTAAATCCTAAAACCATTTGAAAGTTGAATCAGTATCTTTAGATTGTCATAGTGCCACTAAGTTGATATCAAAGATATGCAAGCGTGAGATCATTGTTCGTGATCGGGTCAGGTTCCACCATTTCAAAGATGGATCATGTTCATGCAATGATTTCTGGTAGTAAGGATTATAAACATACTCTCTCAGCAATTTTTATCATTCTGCTGGTTCGAAAGATAGTTATTTTATATGATTTAACTTGTTATTTCTTATACTTCATCTTTTCAAGAGATTTATGTTTGCATCAAAAGCAGCTCTAAAGTACGATCTTTAGCTAATAGAAATTTTGAAAAAAAATCTGATTTTGAAACTATTATTTCAACTCATGGCTCCAGAGATATTAAAACCAAACAGAGTTATTAAATCCTATTTGATGGTCGAAAATGATGAGTTTGTCTTCTGTGTCCACAAGCCAATCTATATCCAGAATGGCTGCAACACTTTATGACTGCATCTCCAATATTATGAACTGAAGAATCAATGAAACCACACTGCACACTGGTAAACGATAACTACAGTTGATTTTGAAAGCAATATAGATTGGAACAAGATTGAGTTCCAGGTTACTTTTATCATTATTATCATCTAACTCTTATATGCAAAAGGGTATAAAAGTAATTTTATTATAAAATCCATTCCCTTCCCTTGTGAACCAAATAAGAAAATTATTATTTTCCCTCCCCTCCCCTCCTTTGAACCAAACAGAGTTTTCATTAAATCCCTCCCCTCCCTTTCCCTCCCCTCCCCTCCCCTCCATTAAAATCCCTCCCCTCCCCTCCTTTGAACCAAACAGACCCTTAGATGTGCCTTCTCTTATGTCCGTAACAAAGGAATCAGAGTCATCTCCGTATTTTCTAATTCACTCTAGGAGTTGAATTAAAATTACTGGTATCCCCATAAGATCAGTGTCCCTAGAGTGAAACACATCGGATAAAAAATTCACCGTCCTTTGCGCTAAACTTGTCAAAAACACTCTCATGTTTGGGCCGGGCCTAAATCTGGACCCTAACATCAGCCCAACCCTACCCATTCCCGACTCGAGCATATAAATATTCTAGGGTTTTGTCCTCCTTCCAATCATATTAGGGTTTACCAAAAATCCAGATCGAAATCCCTCAAAACCCTAATTTTTGCCCTCTTTATCTTCATCACCATGAGTCGTTCTGGCCAACCTCCGGATTTGAAGAAGTAACTCTCTCTCTCTCTCTCTCTCTCTCTCTTTCTTTTCGATTAATTGTTGATGAATTACTAACTAATTTTGTGATTTTTCTTGAATTTTTTCTTTTTTTTCCAGGTATATGGAGAAGAAGCTCCAAAGTAAGTTCCTTTCAACTTTCCATTTTAATTATTCAATTAAGTTGTTATAATAATTGTGTGGGATTAGAAAGTATATAGTTAGCTTGGGCTGTTACGAAACTGGAATTTATGCTATTTAGCACATATAATTTATGCTAGTTGTTTTCGAGTTAGTATTCATATGCTAGTTCTATTTGAATGGGGTGTCATTATGTGTGGCAATGTGATTTAGGTTTAGTGATTTTTTTCCAAAATAGGTCACATTCGAAACTAATTCCGAAGATAGACCACACGTAGTTGTGAACTGCGGCCTCTCAAAAAATGTGTTTTTCCCCCCATTTTATATTTGGGCTTGAGAGACCTGGAGACTTAGACAAATTTTTCTATGTAAAAAAGGGCTGAATATAGGCCGCAGTTGGGAACTTCGGCCTACATATAACAGAGGCCGTAGTTGAGAATTGCAGCCTAAGTTATTTATTTTTTTAATAAATTTTTTATTGAAAGAAGAAAAAAATTATGATAGAGGCTGTAGTTCCCTACTGCGGCCTTTGTTATAATTAGGCCGCAGTTCCCAATTGCGACCTATATTCAGCCCCTTTTTACTTAGATAAATTGGTCTAAGTCTTCAAGTCTTTCTAGCCCAAATATTAAATGAACTAAGGCCGCATTCGGCAACTGTGGCCTTACAATCGAACAGGCCGCAGTTTGCAAGTGCGAGTGGTCTATCTTCGGAATTAGTTTCGAAAGCAGCCTATTTTGGGAATTAGTTTAAAAAATGACATATTTTAGGAAAAAAAGTCTAGGTTTAGTTGGGTTGCCCCGTAGGCTCATATCTAGAGTGTGCAGTGCAAGCACCTCAGCCGTGCCTACGGTAGGCGCTAAAAGATACAACCTTGGCGAACAGCCCGATGAAGGATTTCTTGTTTCATGTAAATTTTAGTTTTCTTTTGAATTTTGTTTAACATTTTGTAGTCTATTTGGTGTAACGGTAAACAGTCAACTTAGGAGCTTGCTTCCGTGAAATGATCTGTGTTGTAGAATTCTTGATTCCTAGAAATCCTTATTGACATTTAACAACTCTGATGAAGAATGGTGTTTATTTTATAGTTTTATGACCTCAACTTTGTGAATCATATTTCAAATGCTATTATCTTCTTATAATATCATCTCTATCACTGATTACCCTCATTAAGTCTGAATAAGATATCAGTTCATTTCTTTATATTTAAAGTTTTATTGATTGTTTTCCCATTGGGTCTTTCCAAGTTGCGTGATTCTCTTCATTGTTTTCGCTAAATTGATGGATTTCTAGCATGAAATTCAATCTAACAAGAAATTAATTAATATATTTTTCGCAACCTTTAATTGTATATTATATATGTATACTTCTTATATAATTTCATTTCTTACATAACTCAGATGATCAGCTTTATTGGTACCTCTATGCTTATGTTGCCTTGATTTCACGTTGGAGCACTTTGTTCTCATTTGTACTGCTGATTCTTTAGGAGAATTTAGTATGCGAATCTCCTCTCCAATGCTCTTAGAGGGTTATAATCTAGCAATAGCAAGAGATATATGCCAGCATTCTACACACTAGTCCTTAAACTACACTATCCTAGCCAATACGAAAATGAAATCTCTGACTGGTTTTCTTGTTATTGTTTGACTTAAATGTAATCTTCACCACATAAGGGTATTTGATTTTTTTTTTCTTGGTTGACTGAACTTAAATTGTTTATTTTATGCTCAGTTCGCATTCTTTTTCTATGAGCAAATTCTACTCATGGTCAACCCGAGTTTGTCAATTTTTCTTGGACTGGTTTGGTTAGTACAACTTGATCATTGACAAGAAATTGTGTGACAAGTACAAGTGAAGCTTATCCTTAAGGTTATATTGGATGTCTATCTGCTATAATTCATGAAGCACATCATACTCCACATAGATCGAGGGGATGTGAATGATCTCCAATGTATTAGGTAGTATAGCCCTCTTCTCAAGAGAAAAGGATAATCTTCAATGTACATTCTTTATTGCATATTACTTGTTGGTATATTGGCTGAGTTAGTAACTAACACAAAAAAGAGGAAAGACAAGGGGGAGGTCCGAAGGAAGCTTTCGTTTTTTTTTTTTTTGAATTTTTATTTTATATCGGCTGAGTTAGTAACTAACACAAAAAAAGTGGAAAGACACGGGGGAGGTCCGAAGGAAGGCCTTGGGTTTTTTTTGTGTGTTTTTTTTTGGGAGGGGGGGGGGGGGGGGGTTGTGAAAGACGGTAAGGGCTGTAACAACGGAAGGAGATGAGTGGTGTAATGATAAGAGGTTTACAGGGAGAGAAGGACGAATAGATTAGCATTGTCTAAGGGGGCATTGGGGATCTACATGTGTTGCTTTTCTAACAAAACTGTATTTTTATAGTTTTAAATGTGGGTCCCACCCAGTGTTATAGATCAATTTATTTGAGTTCCATGTGACTACTATAAAAAAAAGAAAATCAAATTTAGCAACTTTCTGAAATTTATTATGAATTCTGCACCATAAACTGTACATTTACTACTGCCTAAATGTTTGGTTAAGATTGTTTTTTATGGAAGGTCAAAATTTGTACCATGAATTGTGTTTCGCAGCATTTGCCTTCATTTTTAATTGTAAACTGTATCTGATATATACTATTGGTACACTTCCTATTTATTTTCACTTTACATTTACTGACTGGAGAATTTGCATACGAGTGAAATCGTTATTTTTGTCATTTTTTCTCTATTTCAGGGGTTTTTCTTAAGACTTCTCATTTTTTTTGGGAACAGGGGGTTGGAGTCGGGGCTGTGAGTGAGGTATTAGGATTTCGGAGTCGCGGAGTTGTGAGGTGGAGCAGAGCAGTGGGTGGGTGGTTGAGTGGGTGAAAACATGTACGCATTTTGTTTGTATATGCCCATATGGTTGAAAAGAAGTTGATTATGTGCCCCTGTTTTATACTAAATAGTTTCCTTGTACCTCTATTAGCCACTTGGCTGAAACTACTGTTCGCTAATCTTGCATGTTTACTCTTCTGTACATGTGGTAGAATTTTTCTATACCCTGTATCTGCTTTCTGGAGTGTTGCATGCCAAGAACCGAGAAGCATCTAGTGTCCCATGAATTTATATACACTTGTAACTATTGCACAGACACGTTATATCAATTGACGTTCATCTTTTGTTTTCAGTTCTTGTTATTGATATAGATTACACCATTTCTATAGCTTTGTTGCTATTTGCTTATTTGATGCGCTGTATTATTTTTTACTTTTTTGATAAAGGTTTGTATTTTTGAGGGGCTGAAATAATAATTTTTCTTTGCAGTCAAGCTGAATGCTAACCGGGTTGTGGTGGGCATTCTCCGTGGATTTGACCAATTCATGAACCTTGTGGTTGATAACACAGTGGAAATTAATGGCAATGAGAGGAATGATATTGGAATGGTGGTATGTACCCTCGTTCCAAACACCCAACCACCCATCTCTTAATCATTATTTCATTATTTTCTTCATGCTCTATGCAAAATTTTGACAACCTGTTGCAGGTTGTCAGAGGAAACAGTGTGGTGATGATAGAAGCCTTAGAGCCTGTCAAACAGCAACAGCAGTAGTTGTGCATGAATCTCTACTGTAATGAGCTCTCATCTTGTGCTCTTGGTTATTGCTCTCTCATGATATTGGGGTTTGTTTTGAAACCTATATTCGACCAGGAAGATGTAGTTAAAAGCTCTGGGTATTTTGAAGAATGGCTGTGTAACTATTTGCTTAAATTCGCGACTGTGTTGTAATCAAACAGAGTATATTAGGTTGTTCAGACCCTTTACTAGTTATCTGCTCTTCTTTAATGCCACTTGAATTGTTGTACCTTACTGCTGAATTTGGTGCTAAGAAATTGAAGAATTATGTCTTGACATTGTGATATGCTTCAGTTGAGTACCCTCTATCGAATGATATTCGGACTTTGGGTTCGAATTGCTTAGGTTGACTGTCTGGATGTTTTTGATTTGCGTTGTTGTTGGCTCATATTTGGATTATTTTGTTGCTGGCTTGTCGGTTGCTAAGCGGAGGATGTAGGATGTTGTAGTTGTGCTTTGCCTACACGACTTGTCGACCATGGTCAGCTAACAAGTACCTTTTAATAATATCATGAAGCTTGGTCCGGGAAGGATTGATTGTATCGGACTGGATTCCACTGATTGACAAAGTGGAGTCTAGGCTCTCAGTTTGGTCCGGGAAGTTTCTTTCCCGGGGGGTAGATTAATCCTCATTAATTCGGTTCTTTCTGCCTTACCCCAATATTTGATGTCCTTCTTTTTCTTGCCTTCCTGGGTGATCAATAGGATTGATCAGATCAGGAGCAATTTTCTCTGGTCGGGATCTTCTGTCTATAATCCAGGTTCGCACCTGGCTAATTGGAAGATTGTCTGTGCTCCTAGAGATGGAGGTCTTGGAGTGTTGGATCTAAGAGATCATAATATTGCCCTCTTAGGCAAGTGGTTGTGGAGATTTCACCAACTCAATCATCTCCCGTGGATTCGTTGCATAAAAAATTATCGATCCTCTTCCAATTGGTGGGAATTCCCTCATTCCCCTCCTCGTCATGCCTCTCCTTTCTGGAAAGGTATTTGGAAAGCGTCTAATGCTTTCCAGTGTAGCATTTTGCGGAAAGTTGCTGATGGGTCCACCGTTAGACTTTGGACCGATTTGTGGATCGGTAACTTGAAGCTATCCTCCGCATTCCCTTCTTTATTCCGTTTGGCAGCTCTACCGTCTGCCTCGGTAGCAGAGTCTTTTACTCTAATTGATAATGTTAGGTATTGGTCGATCCCCTTCACGATTGCTCTCCCCTCCCCGCTATTTGACCAATATAATAACCTTCTCCGTCTTCTCAATGGATATTCCTGGTCTCCTTTAAAGGGCATCTCTTGGCGCTGGACCGCGTCAGGAGCATTTACGGTGAACTCTTTTTACCGTTTTCTCAATTCGAGAGGTTTGCGATCTGCGTCATCGGATTTAATCTGGGAGTCTTGTATCCCCCTTAAAGTTAAAATCAACTCTTGGTTAGCCTTTAATAATAAACTTCTCACTGTCGAGATCCTCAACAAAAGAAATTTAGCTTGGGGTCAGCTCTGCCCTTTATGTGATCTTTCCCCGGAAGATGTTAATCACCTTTTCGTTCAATGCCCAGTCATTCTCCCACTTTGGAAGATTAGTGCTTTGGCTTGGAATACGGGTGTGATTCCCCTCCATCTAACCTCTGTTTGGTCTTCGCCGCCTCCGAACAATATGTTCCGTAAGGCTTGGATCTTAGCTACTCACACCATTATATGGATAATTTGGCAGGAACGAAATGGTAGACTTTTTCTGTAACGCCCCTAAAATTTTTTTATGACTCCAAACTCAATTCTTTCAATTTCTATATCACTTTAATCATAAACTAAGAAAGTTATATTTCAGGAAAAATTTTGACAGAGTCTCCCCTGTAAATTTTGCCCCGAAACACAAAAAGCTTACGGAATTCTGCTCAAAATTCCGTAGCTCACAAAATACACAATAATTTCATGGGCTCCCCAGGCCAAATTGAGCAGAAACATACAGGCAATAATATATATTGCTCTGGGGGCCAAACTCATAACGAATTATCAATTATCAAATAAAAACCATAAATTTCTTTGAGAACGAGGTAAAATTTTTAGAAAAATCTTTGTAAAACTTACCACAGAGTCCGGTACTCCACAACGAGATGGGTACGGGTCACAAACATACCACACCACATCATACTATACTTACCATCATCATATACCTGCTTATACATCCATAATACAATTTAAACTATAAATTCTACTATTCACATTACTACACTTATACATCAAATTTAATATAAAAGACTTTACTCAACAAAATCTGTGCCTCACCTCTGCTCTGCTGAGGACCTGTAACAGTAGGGGATTTAGGGTAGTCTAGGGACTCCCTAACCCCCCAAATACTAAGGGGTTAGCCATTTCTGGTGTGAGTATAATTTAAAAATCTAACAAATAAATTAAATTATATAACGAAAATAATTTTAAACTTACAAACATCGAGTAAGAACATACATCTTGAACCTCTGAACTTTAAAACATCATACATACGGCTTTATTTTCAATTACTCTTCAAATCTGTATCAAATTATAAATTTGCCCATACTCACACATTCCACTATATTTTACACATCAACCTCACATCTATCCTTACCTTATATTCGCACAATACGAATTTCCATAAACACTCACATAAAGTCTCTAACTCTTTTCTTCATACTTTTATAACTCCGCACTTCATTTTCCATTCGTTTACATCTACGAACTCATGACTCATATTCTCAAATACTCATTTTCATTCATAAACCCCTTTCTTTCTCAATTTCATATTTCATAACACCGCGTTCATTTATTTCTTATAACCCATATTATCACGTAAGCATATATCCACATAATACCACATTAATTCCTGCCTTATGACAAAATACAACGCTTCATTACCTATTGCAATTCACTCACATTTCGTCACATCATGAACATATCACTTATTAAATACTCATTCTTATCACATCAAAATATGTTTTATAACTCATTCTCATCTCGTTATATCGCTTCGCTATTATTCAAGTTAGTTTATGACTAACTTACTTTCATCTTCACTTTGCTTTATTTCTCATTTCCATCAATCGTTACCACTTTCTTACCAACTCCCCCTGCGAATTGAGCCAAGGCAGGTAGTTCCTACTATTTCCACAGAAATAGCAGGCAGGTAGTTCCTTGACACAATTCCAAGGTACGACTCATACCATACTGTATTTTACTTAAATCTCCATTCACAACTAATGATACCGCTTACTATAACTTTTCATTCTCATATTATATCTCACCCCACGTACCATCACATTATAATTCACCATTTACTTTCTTTTCATTCCAATCTCATCATATCGCTTATTTTCACCATCATCTTTACTTTTATTTCCAACTCACAATACAACCAGCATATCAACAACTCACCTGTTTATCCTGAAAATTATGCCTAGGCAGGTAGTTCCCACTATTTCCTCCGACATAGCAGGCGAGTAGTTCCTAGTCACAATTCCCAGGGCACACAAACTTATGACACAGCTATTTATCTTATGGTATTATACCACATATCACATCATAAACATAAGCATATATTCTCATTATATCATATTAACTCATGTCTTATAACACAAAACATAACATCTCAGTACACATGGCAATTTACTTGCCCTTCATCGCATCAATAACATATCACTCATATCACAAAATGCCATTAACTTCACTTTCATTATTATCACAATATACTCCATATTCCAAACATAGTTTGGGCAATCACATATCACACCCCCAAGCCGATAGCTTGGGTAATACTCACCGCACCCCAAACACATAGTCTGGGAAATATCACATCTCATCTCAAGCCAAATGCTAATATATACATATATATCTCCCGTAGTATCTTCACATCTCCCATAATATAAATAATCTCCATAATATATCATATCATCAATAGCTTTATATATACATACATTCTTTCAATACACATATACACCTTTATATTTTCTTCTTTTCAGTGCCCACACAACTGACCTCCTCGTACAACACAGGGATCTCTGTGCCTCCCATCCCGTACATTTCAATCCCGCAAACCCACCACATCACCCAGATCCAGGTGTCCTAAGCATCTACCATTTGTGGGCTGGATTGAAAGTACGGTTGCGCGCTTGTCCAACCAAGACTAAAGCCAAAAGGCTAGTCAAAAGTAAAATATAACACGCGGATCGATGCTCACACAGAGTCTTACACGTCCGAGGCTACGTCTTCCTCCTGGCCCTATACCAGCGAGGGAAACTCCTGATCCCCAAACATAGTTTGGGGCAATATATAACTCCTGATCCCCAAATATAAAATTTGGGGCAATATTAATATATATATATAACTCCTGTTCCCCAAATATAATTTGGGGCAATATATAACTCCTGTTCCCGGGTGTATCCCGGGCCTGTGGGGTCTAGCCCAAACCCCTGGGAGATTGTGTGGCACTGCAATATTTAATTCTCCTTTATGTACATATACATATCTCCTTTATTATATACTCCTTCACAATATAACTCCTGTTCCCCAAATGTAAAATTTGGGGCAATATTAATACATATATAACTCCTGTTCCCCAAATATAATTTGGGGCAATAAATATAACTCCTTTATAAAATAACTCTTTTAATACAATAACTCATTTAATATAACTCCTTTATAAGACTCCTTTATAATAACTCCTTTATAACATAACAACTCATTTAATATAACTCCTTTGAGAGAATAACTCCTTTAATAAAATATCTCCATATATTCATTTATAGTAAATCTCCTTTATAATATTTCTCCATACATATATCTCTCCTTTATAACATATCACGGTATATCTCCTTTACAGTATAGCTCCTTTATCAAATAACTCATTTACAATATAACTCCTTTATAATCTAATTTCACCGTTATAACATAACATGAAAGCATATAAATTCCATGAAATTCATAAACATGCACAAGCCATTAATCTCACTGCTATCATATAAACTGTTCATTTCCCACTCACCCATCACACACACCATATTCATTTCACATCACAATATCACATAAAATTCCCAATTTATCACCCGCATATCACACATACACCATATGACTCATATCATATACGCCATGCGTTCCACCTCATCACATCAATCATGAGATCACACATCACACATCCCCATACATTCACATACATAGATCTACTCATTACAACCCAAAGCATATAAATATTTATCTACAAGCAACAACACACTCCCATACATATATATACTTATTTCTTACACTTCATAATTTACCCCGTATTCTACTTATAAACTTTTCCATACTCCATACACTTCACACATCACACACCAAACCATATTTTAAAATCAATCATAGCACATTATGCATATAAAATAAAAAGATCATACTCACATAGCATCCTGCGAATACTCGAAGCACCCTGCCACGCATCCGAAATCGCTAACATCACCTATTATCAAATTTCCACACAATTAAGGCTCAATTCATCCAAATCAACCACAGAAAAAACAATAACACTAATCTTAATATCACACAGACGTTTTATTGAACATCTGGGATACGCACGTGCAATGCACGTATGAGACAAATTCCTACGGGGTTTTTATCCCCTAAACAATAACTAGACTCACTCCCAAAATATCTTAATAACTCAACTATATTTTTCATTACTATAAAAGAAATAATTCATATTTATATAACTCTCTTTTACAAACCCAAAACCCTAATTTTTTTAGCAACTTGCAAAACCCCCAATAATTTGCTAATCTCTTATCTCTACCATGCCCAACACCTCCAAATCTCCCTACCATAACCATTCTACTCAAAATAAGTTAACCACACAAAATTTTATACAAATAAATAAAATAAGATATACCTTTCCGGAGTTATTTCTCCAAATCGATGCTACCACGGTGTAGAGGACCCTTCCATTAGTCATCCCTCCAGATTAATTGAAAAACCATGGAGGGACGAGGTGGAATCGGGCGGGGGAAGTAGCGGGCGGAATGGGTTCGGCGTTCGGGAAAAGAAAGAGAAAAAAAGAAAGAAAGAAAGAACGGGAGAAAGATGAGGGAAAAGAGAGGGGGGGAGTGTTTTTAGGGATGGCGAACGGGTCACTCGGGCCGGGCCGGGCCCAACCCGGACGGGTTGGGACGAATTCATAACCGGGCCGGGCCGGGTTGGTCCCCTATACGGGCCGGGCCGGGCCGGGTTACATTCTCAAATGGGTGGCCCGCCCAACCCGCGAACCCTTTAGGGCTCAACCCGGGTTGGGCCGGGTCGACCCGCGGGTTGGCCCGTATAATATTTTTTTTTTTTTTTTTAGTTTAAATTAAAATAATAATAATAATAATTTTTTGAATGTTGTATACTTGTATACAAACAATCATATCTTTGTTTGATGAATTATGAATACTACAATTCTTAAAAAATTATATTACTAAGTTACGTAGTATTAGTATCAAATTGAGGGATATTTCAAAAATTATGTTTGAATGTTACTAAGTAAGTAATTATATTAGTAAGTAATTTTGGGGAAATATCCCCAAGTAAGTAAAACTATCAAATATCAATAAGTAATTATAATACTAAGTAATAATACTAAGTTCACTAAGTAATAATACTTAGTATTATAAGTAATAATAATACAATTCATTAAATTCAGTAATAATAATAATAAGTAATAATACTACAATTCTTCAAATGTCCCCAAATGATGTTTAATTATAATACTAAGTAATTAATAATATTAATAAACAAAAAAAATCGTTGAAGAGTGAAGACTAATAATAAGATTGAAAGAGTGAAAATGACAACAAAATTTGGAATTTTATTCATATGAATTTAAGTTATACAATTTGAACAATTTATAACGAAATGAAGAATTCAATTCACAAATAAGTTTTATACAATAACATATTTGTTATATACAATTTTAATTGAGTACAAGTTTTCTAATTTGACATAACAAGAGAAAGCTATTGTAAGTGTTGTCATTGTTGTTGTTCTTGTTGTTGATCTTCGGGCGAGTTGCTCCCACTTGTTGAACTTGATAGTGCTTTTCCTTGCGTCCTATCTTCAGCCTTCAGCCAGTCTTCTGTGCAAACGAGCATCTCCAACGACTCCGGCTTCAACCTATTTCTGTAATCAGATAGAACCCTGCCACTTGTAGAAAATGCACTCTCAGAAGCAACTGTAGAGACAGGAGGAGTTAGCAAATCTTTAGCCATAATTGACAGAATACTAAAAGTGTGTTCATGTTCTTTCCACCACTGTAAAATATCTAGTGGAGAAATAGTAGGCTCAGTATCCTGTTGGTTATACCAATTTAATTCATTTGGTTGATTAGTCCTAGGTTTTTTAGATTGAATTTGTTCAAGTAAACTAAATGTTCTATCACCAATTCTACTTTTACCCTTATCTCTAGAACTACCAGACGAAGAACTAACTACAGAAGTTGTACCACTAGAAGCAAAACGTCTATCATAATAATCATACAAGTTATTTAAGGTAGTTTCAAACTGAACTAAAAACTGATCGCAATCAATTGTTAATTCTACATTGTTCTCTAAAAATCCAAAAAACATTTGTATCAAATTCTTCGTACCTTCTAATTTGATACGGGGATCCATAACAGTAGCAACACAAATCAACATCGGAGGAGGAAAATAATACTTCAAAAAATTTTGAAATGCGGTATTACAATGTTACTAATATAGACATCATTTAACATTTCGTTAAATATTTGTACCATGCTAACTAATTCAATAAAAATGCTACTAGAAGTAGATTCATATGTTTTAGAAAACTTTAAAGTTGCGGTTTTAAAAGGTTCTAAAAATTTCAACAAAGCTTCAGAAAAAAACCAATCGGCGGGAGTCATTTCAAAATTAGGCATATTTTGTGCGATACAAAAATCATTTACAACTGCTTTATATTCGGTGACAACATTAAGTAAATCAAAAGTAGAATTCCATCGGTGTCTAACATCCTTTGGAAATTTTCTAAAAGGAACTTTCCTAACTCTACACCAAGCTTTCCATTCTTGTAGAATGCTTGGTTTTAATGCAATGAAATGTACACAATTTCTAATTTTATGTATATATGGATCAGCTATTTTTAATGCGTCTTGAACACATAAATTTATAATATGACATGCACATCTAACATGAAAAATTTTGTCAGATGGAGGGTTTAATACAGATTTTAAAGTAGTAATTGCTACATTGTTGTTAGATGCATTATCAAAACTAATAGCCATAATTTTATCGCGAATATGAAAAACATCACAAATTTCTATAATACGGTTTGCTATTTCGTCGCCACTATGGGGATACGGCAACGACGCAAGTGATATGATTCTTTTATTAAGAATCCAATCATTGTCGATCCAATGACAGGTTATTCCCATCGTTGGAATATTGTTGACACCCGTCCAAACATCCGAAGTTAAACTAACCCTACAAGTTAAACTCCATAAAATTGCAATCAACGCGTCCTTCATTTCAACATACACTTTAAAACAATCCGATTTGCAAGTGTTTCTCGGAATTCTCCTAAAATGAGGGTTTAAGGCGGTTTGATTAAAGTTTTCCAAGTTCCTACTCTCGGGATAGGAAAATGGTAACTCTTCCTTAATTACTAATCGGGCCATTTCCCGACGAACAAGTTCGGGATCATAAGGGTGGCTATCTACTTGACCGGTCCTAGGGTTAATTTTTTGTTGGCCTTGTATTTGATCAAGGAGTTCTTTGTGATTATGTTGTATGTGTCTACTAATTGTACCGGTCCCGTCACCCCTCTTGAATTTGTATGTTTTGCTACATGTTTTACACACTTTCAAACCTACACCCGGAATATTTTCGTCCGGGATATACTCATAAAACTTGTGCCAATCGCTAGTTTCTCCTCTACTTTTCCTACTACTACGGGTTTGTGTGGTTTCGGGTTGTTGTTGTTGTTGTTCTTCTTCTATTTGAATGCCACCTACAACATCCATGTCGTGTGTACCCCACTGTTCCATAGTAGGATCAATGTAATCTTGGGCGGGCTCACTAATAGGGACAATTGGTGGCCTACGTGAAGAGGAGGAGGAATCTTGTCCGCTACGACCGCTACCGCGTGATCTAGACATAATGTAGTAATGTGGTATGTAAAAAAAAATCTACTAAGTAGTGGCGGTGAATTATACAAAAAAAAAACTAAAAAACAAGAGGGTTGAGAATCTTGAGATAGAGAAGTTCAAAAAACGAACAATAATTTTAACTACAACGCAAAAAAAAAAATAGTAGAGAGATAGAGATATTTTGATACCGTTCACCGTGGAATATGCGTATATAAAAAAACCGTGAAAATTAGAAAATAATAGACAAGATGGAGGAGCGCTTTGCCGATTTCGCAATTGAAGAGTTGAATTGAGAAGAGGTTGAAGTAGATTTGAGCCGATGGTTGAAGAGAGTTGAAGACGTTGAATTTTTTTCTTCGATACGACCAAAATTTGATCGTGTATACGCCTCCTTGTACACTTGTTTGATGATTACTACAATTGTTCAAATTTTTTTTTTTTTTGATGTATAATAGTAGAGAGAGTAAGAGAGGAAGGTGTGATTTTTTTGGAGATTTTTGGGGGCTATTTATAAGGTTAGAAGTGGGTAAAAACAAAAAAAAAAAAACAAAAAAAAAAAAAAGAAGCAACGGCCAGCAGCAAACGGCTCTAAGAGCCGTTGCTGCCAGCCAGAGCCTGCGCACACTCACAACGGCCACACGACCCGTGGGTTTCGACCCGTTCGACCCGCGGGTCGAACGGTCGGCCCGTAACGGGTTCCGCGAATTCAATTCGCGGGTCGACCCGCGGGTTGGCGGGTCCGATTCGCGGGTTGAGCGGGTTCGTGGGCCGGGTTTCGCGAATCCAATTCGCATAAATGGCGACCCGGGTCGACCCGGTACTGTTCACCGGGTTCGACCCGAACCCGTGAAGGTGTTAAGCGGGCCGGGTTCGTGGGCCGGGTCGCGGGTGGGTCGGCGGTTGACCCGGCCCAGTTGCCATCCCTACGTGTATACGCCTCCTTGTACACTTGTTTGATGATTACTACAATTGTTCAAATTTTTTTTTTTTTTGATGTATAATAGTAGAGAGAGTAAGAGAGGAAGGTGTGATTTTTTTGGAGATTTTTGGGGGCTATTTATAAGGTTAGAAGTGGGTAAAAACAAAAAAAAAAAAACAAAAAAAAAAAAAAAAGAAGCAACGGCCAGCAGCAAACGGCTCTAAGAGCCGTTGCTGCCAGCCAGAGCCTGCGCACACTCACAACGGCCACACGACCCGTGGGTTTCGACCCGTTCGACCCGCGGGTCGAACGGTCGGCCCGTAACGGGTTCCGCGAATTCAATTCGCGGGTCGACCCGCGGGTTGGCGGGTCCGATTCACGGGTTGAGCGGGTTCGTGGGCCGGGTTTCGCGAATCCAATTCGCATAAATGGCGACCCGGGTCGACCCGGTACTGTTCACCGGGTTCGACCCGAACCCGTGAAGGTGTTAAGCGGGCCGGGTTCGTGGGCCGGGTCGCGGGTGGGTCGGCGGTTGACCCGGCCCAGTTGCCATCCCTAGTGTTTTATAAGAAAATAATTTCCGAACTAATCCACTGTGAAAAATATTTACCAAACTGGTCCACTTTCAAAAATATTTATCAAAGTTAGTCCATAACTGGTCCACTTTCAAAAATATTTGGGTTGAGGAAGAGACTAGAGATAAAATTATAATAATAATAATATTTTTATAAATGAATATTTACAAATAGACCCCTAGACCTCCAAAATACTTCAAGTAAACCCCAACTCTTTTCTTTAATAGTACCAACAATACAAAATACATTGCAATTATCTCGCAATAATCCTTCAAAATTATAAAATAAAATAAACAATATTTATTCACATAAAATCTCAACTCATGGCTTCAATATATATCAATAATACCAATCTACCATAAATATCCATACCGATATCAATATTTAAATAAAATATATCAAAAATAATTTTCACCACTCCAAATATATAAAAATAGATATTTACGGTATTTTACAAATTCGAGGTGTTACATTTTCGTCATCGTCGCAAATCGATTGCGGCTATGATAGACGAACTTATTTTCTTTTTCAATCTCTGGGCTTCAAGCCCTTCCTTCAAAGAGAACGCCTCTATGGCTTCCCAAAAACTGTTACAGTCTATTAATTGCCTCTATGATCTTCAAGCTTTATAGTATCTTTTGGAATATTTTCTTTCTCAATACCTTGCTTTCTTACATTTCTCTCTATGCTTCTTTCATTGTGTTGTGCAGGGCTAACATCAGGCTGGCTTTTGTCTTTGAGGTTTCTGTTGGTTGTTTTGGAGGGCTCATCTGTAGCTGTGACTCTCTCTTTTGTTCCAGTCGGGCTCTTCAGCCCTTGGGGATTAAGTTTATTTCTTCCTGAATTCGATCATGTTTCTTCATGCATGCTCTGGTTACTCTTTTAAGATCTACTTTGTATTGCTTTTATGGGATGCTCTTTCTCTTTTTGTTTCCTTCTGCTACTGATTTTGTATGGTGCCTCTGCACTTAGTTCTATTATGTTGTTTATATGCTTTCGGTGCTAGGCTTACTTAATGCTGGTTTGTACCCACTGGCTGATCCTCTCTCTTTTCCGTGGTTGCGGTTACAATTGTCTGGTGTTACTTATCTCATTTCTTTTGTGCTTCTTTTGGTGCTGCGCATCATTTATTATCTGGGCTGTAATGTTATGGTCAGAGATTTTCTTTCCCGGCCTTTGTGCTTTGCCGTGTGAGTGGTTTTGCGAGACATCTCGTGCATGGAGTCTGCCCGTTTAGCAGTATGTTCTGGATGTTGGTTTGTAGTGTAGCAGTGTTTTTCTTTGCTGGTTGCTATTGATCTTTATGACTTCTATTATCTAGTTGTTGGTTGGTTTCATTAGGGGATCAGCAGGGTTTTGGTTAGCTAGTTGCTTTTACTCCTTATTTGCTATCTACTCTCTTCCAAGTCAACTTCTTTCTCTGCCTATCCCCCCTCCAACTTCTCTGCGATGGTGACTTCAGGACCTTCGTTGCTCTCTTTTGAGAGAGCTCTGATCGCCTGGGCTGTGGACTTCTTTTCCGTTTTGGTTTGTTGCTTTCTATTCAGATTGCTCCAAGGCCTACGCCGTCGCGCCCGCCAATCGGGCCCTGTTCTCCCGTCCTCTAGTTCGATCCTGCCTTTCTCGTGAGGCCTGTAGCTGTCGGAGCCATTGTGCGCGTCACCCGGATGAGTGTGCCTCCTCTGCCATGGCTTTCGCTTTGTTATTTCTGTTTCACTATTGTAATCTGCTTGTTTCCTCTGTATATAGGCATTACTCTTTTGTGTGTCCGTTTTACCTCTGGTAAAGCCATCTTTGTAAACTATTGATTATTTATTTGATTGCTTGGCTGGAGTCTCTGGACTCTATCCGTTTCATCAAAAAAAAATAATATCATGAAGCTCAAATACAAATCCTTTTATTAGTTTCTTTATAAACCGGTAGTTTAAGTGTTCCAAATAGGGCCATAAAATGAACAGGACGGTACGGTATGTTGTTCGTTCGAGTTCGGCTCGAGAAATGGTTCAACCGTGGTCCGTCCGAATTGTTATATTAACCGAATTTGAACAAATTAATAGCACTGATGCTTTATCGAGTCCGGTCTGTTTCAACAAATATAATCTTTTGCATTTATAACAAACTGAGCTCGGACTATAAAAATTTTGTTCGACCTGAACTGAGTTGGACTTAAGTCCGTTCGAGGAGAATTTTGGTCCGAGCTTGAACATATGGCTGTCTGGTTCGTACGGTCCGATTTACTGCCCTAGTTCCAAATTGTCAAATGTAGTTTATAGTAATAATTTCTCATTGGGCTTTAATGCTCGAACATGATGTTCCCAAATTTTGAGAAAAATCTTACAAAGATTTATTCAACTAGTAAATACATGTGCAATGCACATCTGGATAATATTTTTTTATATTCTAATTTTTCATATTATAATGGGAAAAGTAAGTACGGAACATGTAATATAATAGACTGATATTCACTGTTTATGATTCTTCTCTCCCGGGACAGGTGCATAGAGGGAGACGAAGAGGATAGAGTTTTTGGTTTTTTCAATATGCACCAACCTACTTTCCCCACAAAATCAAAAAAAAAAAAAAAAAAAATGTCACCACCCCTGGCCATTTCCCTCCCCTCCCCTGGGCCCCACAATCCCCCCACCAAACTCCTCCGCCACCACCACCAACGTTGGACCCGCATCTCCTCCTTCAAACCCGAAACCCTCACATCCGAACCCGATAGCCACAACGACTCCCAACCTCTCCTTCTAAAACATGCCCACCACCTATTCGATGAAATTCCCAACCGGTACAGAGCCACTCTTTACGCTCAAACCATCGCATCCTACGCCCATTCCCAACAATGGGCCTCTGTTCTCTCCACCTTTGTTTCCATGTTAGAGGACGAAGCCCGCCCCGATAAGTTCCTTGTACCCAAGATCCTCAAAGCCTGCTCGGAGCTCGGAAACTTGCCAATGGGTGCTGCTGTTCATGGATACATGGTCAGAATCAGACTCAAACCCGATGTCTTCATTGGGAATTCGCTTATCGATATGTATGGTAAATGTGGTGACATTGATTCGTCGATAGCTGTCTTTGATGGGATGAAGGAGAGAGATGTGGTTTCTTGGACTGCGTTGTTGAATGCTTACTCTGATGCTGGGCTTTTGAGTGAGGCTGTTGAGGTTTTCCGTTCAATGGAGGGAAATGGACTTATGCCGGATTTGATTTGTTGGAATGCTTTGATATCTGGGTTTGCGAGGAATGGGGAGATTGACGAGGCGATTTGGCTTTTGGACGAGATGAGATTGAGTGGGGTTAACCCGGGTGTTAATTCGTGGAATGGTGTAATCTCGGGTTGTGTTCAGAATGGGCTGTTTGAGGATGCTTTGGATGTGTTTGCAGAAATGTGTCTGTGGGAGAAGCTGAATTCCGTGACGATTGCGAGTGTTCTTCCGGCTTGCTCCGGTTTGAGGATTTTGGGTCTTGGTAAAGAGTTACATTCTTATGTGATCCGGAGTGGAATTAAGATGAATGTTTATGTGGGTGGGTCTTTGATTGATATGTATCTGAAGTGTGGATTGAGAGAATATGCGGAGGGTGTATTTTCGAAGCTCGAGAAGAAGAGTTTGACTATCTGGAATGAAATGATTGCAGCCTACACCGGTGAGGATAGGATGATTGAGGCATTGGAGCTTCTAGAGTTGATGAAGGTAGATGGATTTGAGCCTGATGTCATAACTTACAACACTATTCTTGCTTGTTATGCGAGAAAAGGTCAGAAAGATGAGACCTTTAACTTGCTATTCAAGATGGATCAGGCTGGTCTGGAGCCAAATGTTATCTCTATGAATGCACTTATCTCAGGTTTTCATCATTCTGGTCTTAACAATAATGCTTTGGAGTTGTTTAGAAGCATGCAGTTATCAAAAACTGTTCCAATTCAACCAAATGCTGTCTCCATCACATCCGCTCTTTCTGTATGCACCAATCTCAAATTACTTAATCTAGGGATGGAAATACATGGCTACATATTGAGGAACTATTTCGACTCTAATGTCTTTGTTTCAAGTGCATTGGTTGACATGTACGCAAAGTGCGAGGACATGGTCTCTGCTACTAAAACTTTTGAACAGATTAGAGATAAAAATGTTGTGTCGTGGAATGTTTTAATGGCTGGTTACAATCACAACGGGAATCCAGAAGCTGCTCTGAAATTATTCTTCGACATGCAAGAAGAAAACTTTGTTGTCCCTAATTCGATTACCTTTTTGATCCTTCTCTTGACTTGCAGTAATACCACAGCCCTAAGATTGGGGAGAGAATTGCATGGATACATTGAGAAACAAAAATCAGGTGACTACACTCTAACCCTTGCAAGTAGCTTGATCAGTATGTATACAAAGTGTGGTAGTATAGAAGAGGCGAGGTTAGTATTTGATTATACCAACCAAAAGGACAGCAATATGGAATGCAATGATTTCTGGGTACGCTCTCCACGGGATGGGCAAGACTACAATTAGTTTGTTTGAGGAGATGGAACAATCTGGCTTTGGGCCTGACCATGTTACATTCACAGCCGTTCTATCAGCTTGTAGCCAAGAAGGTTTTGTAGATCAAGGATGGAAGTATTTTGATAAAATGGATGATGTATATGGGGTTACTCCTCCTACACTCGAACACTACACATGTATGATAAATATTTTATGTACTGCTGGTTTTCTGGAAGAGTCGTTAGAATTCATTAGAAGAATGCCTTTTGAACCAGATTTTTGTATTTGGGCTACGGTTCTCAAAGGTTGTAGGCAACATTCAAATTATGAGATAGGCGAGAAGGCTGCAAAGGCTCTGTTCGAATTGGAACCTGCCAATGCTTCAAACTATACTGTACTTTTGAATATCTTTGCTATGGCTGGCATGTGGGATTCTTCTATTGATGTAAAGAACAAAATGAAAATGCGTGGAATAAAAATGGCTAAATCATGTAGCTGGATATATTCAGGCAGCAGAATTCACTCTTTTAGAGCTGGAGATAGGTCACATCCTGAGATGGAGATGATCTTAGACAGGTGGGATAAGTTGGCTAATGAAATGGTGCAGACTGGGTATGTTCCTCAAAATGTCATAATTTGTGATGATGACAATGCTAATCCTTTCTGCTGTTACCATACTGAAAAGCTTGCAGTATGTTTTGGGATCATATCTTTGCCTGTGCGCACTCCGATCCGGGTATCCAGGAATGTCAGGATGTGCATGGATAGCCACTCTTCAGTGAAGTTTATCTCTAGTATTATTGGAAGAGAGATCTTTTTAACAGATGGATGTTTCTACCACCATTTCAAGGATGGAATTTGTAGCTGTAGAGATAAGTGGTGAATGCAGCATTTAATCCAATAACCTTCTTTTTAGATCCTCTACAGTATGAAAGTGTCCCGGTTTTTTTTTTCCTTTTTTTATAATCTAATCCAATAACCTTCTTTTTTTTAATGATTGAATTAAAACCTGATCTGGGCCTTGGGCCCTAGCCGAGAGTGACAGGCCTAGGCCCAGGCCCAGGCCTGTTATTTTGCATCCATCCCTCCTCCATATTCAAAACCAGTGATCTCCTTCATGGTGGCATTACGACAAACACCATGCTTGCGATTTGCGAACCCAATCCCAATCCTTACATTTCCACCACCATTCCACTCGTTGAAGAAGACGGAGCCATCAATGCTGTGAACAACAACAACAACAACAAGTGGGTCCTTTTGCTCTTCTCTTCTCTCTCTTCTGGTACCCATTTTTTTCCCAATTAAATATCATTTACTTGATACATTTATGGGTTTTGATGGGCAAATGCAAAAATGCCGAAAATTTGTTGCATTAAATCATCTAAGCCTTGCTTATCTAATCAATTTTAGTCCCACTTTTGAAAATGAGGATTCTTGCTTATATAATCAATTTTTACGTGCATTTCTTGCTTCTTTAAAGTTGAAATGGTTAGAATTTCAACCCATTTCGTGTAGGACTTTAGCTGACATTTACTCCTACAACATTGAATCTATCCTGTTACTATATTATTTTGCGATGATTCAAAATCCCAGATGGGTTTCCTTGGGTTTTGACAGCGCATTGCAAAGTTTGCTATCTTCTTGTCAACTTAGTTATCTAAGATTTTTTCTCATCAAAATGGGGTTGGTTATATTATGGAACGTAGGGATCCATGACATAGTTGACAGTTTCGCCCATTTATTTAACATCCACGGTCCGGCCCATCTTAATAGTCCCAAATTTATAGTTGACGACGCTATGTGGGTAAGAGAGGACTTGTTGTAATCCTGAGAGACTGGGTTGGTGTTTTCTGAATCTCCTAGAAAAGAAGATACAGAAAGATGATACAACTTTTTAGATATAGAACGAGGTGACATTACTCTTTACATAGATTATTGAATGTTTTTTTAAAATAATGTAAAATGAGTTGGATAAATAATTAGTAATGAGGTGGGGAATACAGTTACTGCTTACACACCACAAGTAGGGCTAACTAAAAATGTCGAAGAGGAGTTTTATTGATGATTAGAGATCATTTAGTTCATAGAATTTCACTAAGAGAAAACAGTATCGTAGGATAACTAAATGGCCATGGTGGCAAGTGCAATAATTGTTAGAACTTGAATTTCGGAGAAAAGTCCTAGTCTTTGTGAAGAAGTACAATTACAGGAATAAAAGAAAACAAACCATACAATTCAATACAGAGTCGAGATTAAAATCTTTGTCCTTAAAGCAAAATTCGTCCTGTAGCCAGGGCCGGGCGCGCGCGTGTGTTTGTAACTTTGGCTAGGTCCTCTCTCCACTACACGTTAGTGGTAACCCCAAGGCTATACCCTTTAGTCCATTTCTTTAGCTTATATACTAGAGAAATTTTTCTCAACTTTCGATGTGGGACTATCCATTTTCTCCAAACCCCCAAGTTAGTACATTTCGAGTACCCATCTTTGGACCAACATTTCTCATTCATACGGAATCCGTTTTTGGCAAATGAGTATATTACGGAATAATACTAGACGAGAGCAACGCAATCCCATCACTTTCCGGCGCCGCCGGTGGCCGGCGCAGCCGGTGGCGGGCGCCCGCCGGAATCAGGCCTAGAAAATATGCCAAAAATATTTTCAACAATAGTGAATATGAGAAGGTGCATTGTGGTTATGGATTTGGAATGAAAAATAAAAGAGAAGATATGATTTTGAATTTTGCAATGCCATTGTGTTTATGAAAACAGATTTTGATTTCATTTAAAAGTGGGTCCATTATGTGGAGAAAATATTTTCAAAACCTTGCTTTATCGTTTTGTTAGTTCTGAATTTGATGGATGTGTGGAAATTAGCGAATAGACTGTATTGTCGGTGTATTAGTTCTTGATTCTTGGAAGAAGCTTAAAATTCTCAAATGCATGAATGATACATAACATACCAGATATGGGGAAAGGAAAAAGATGTTGCGGGTACTATGAAATTTGGTAAGGTTCTGAGGATGTGATGCATATTATGGGATTATCTCAAATGTTCATTTGTTGGAGTTTGAACTAGGTTTTTGACAATAAAAGGTGCATGCTTGGCAATGAAAGTTGGTAAAGATACTCCTAGATGTGATGCACATTATAGGGTTAGCTCAAAAGTTCACCGGTTTGGAGTTTGGACTAGGTTTTTGACAGTAAAAGGTGCATGACTTATAACACTAAAAGTTGAGGAGGTTCGTAATCTTAGGGAAAGTGATTAAAAGGAAGATGTTTTGAGTTTTTCTAAACTGATTGTGAAGGCGCCCAATAACATTTCATGTTTTATATAGATTCATGTGCTTTCAGGGAGGTCTGTTTCTTGGAATGTATAGAAAGAAATAAATCTATTGAGTGAAGAAAGGAAAAAAAGACACTAGGAGAACTCAAACTTGAAGTTATTCATTTGCCAAAGAAAGAAGCCACTAGTTCGTGGAGATGTAGATACAACCAAGACAAACGTATGCACAAAAAGAATAAAAAGCTGCAATAAAGTGAAGGCAGAGTTTGTTGCAAATAACGGTTTAAGTTCAAGGTGTTGCACCATAATCTGCAAACGGCCTACACGAGATGTTTGTTGAAATTCCAGTTAGAAAGCTATGCATGTGTTTGAAGGAGAAACTGGGATGTCTGTAAGGGATGTTGGGATATAATAGCCTAATTTCAATGCATTTTCCTCCAGGTGCTAATTAATAATGTAAGAAGTATTTTCATTGCTAGAAGTGCTAATGATTCTGTTAATTTAGAATTTAGTTAGTGATAGCAAAATATTGGTAAAATTGGAATTGGAGTTTATTTAGTGACTTTATGTGTCCCCCCCCCCCCCCCCCCCCCCCCCCCCCCCCCCTTCCTTTTCCTCTTTATATATCTATCTATCTATGCAATGATAATGAAAAGAACGGGAGTGAGGAAAATAGATAGAAGAGGGTTGTTCTTTTCTATTTGAAATTAAAAGAAAACAAAAATAAAGGAAAGAAAGACTGTTGCATATTTTGTAATATTTGAAATGTAATATAGTTTCTTTTGATTACTTCATTATACTTTCACTTCTTTCGTCATCTCTTCTATTCAAAGCTTTAACACACACACACACACAAACAAAATACTAGTACTTAGCAGTGGCCTGCAGTTATTTTTAATATTCAGCTCTACAAATATTATATGCATGGTGTCTTTATTTAAGCTATTTTATTAATGTAAAGCTGTTATACATTGGAAAAAGAGTTGCATCATTTGCTATAGTGTGCAATTTTGTAAATTATTGCTACTAGTCTGGTGAGATATTTATTATTGTATTAAAGCTCTACTTTTTCACCTATCGCCTATTGGCTTTTCCAAAATAAATGGGATGAAGTGCATGATGGTCCAGTAAAGTATAAATCCAATTGGATGGTTCACAAGGATATGTATTATGATAATAAGAGCTCTAACCTGATATCTAACTGGAAATTGACGATAATTATTATGTATTATTATTATATCGAATGAGGTGCGTGTGTTAATCATCTAGTTGATTATAAATCCAATTGGACAAGTTCGTATGGATATTTAGACAATCACATGTGTTGCACATTTATATTTACATATGAAATATTGGGAATTCGTAATCGTTATTGTGCATTGTGGTACTACTAAAATGTGTTTAATTAGGTTAACATTTATAGGGGGTAAAACACCCTAGTTGTACGTGCTAACAAATTAATTATATAAACTAGGAGGGCGTGGAAAATAGACAGTTGTATATTATCAGTAGTGTTTAACACTATATGGGAGAACTTTAAGCTGTGTGAGTTTGTGTTATCATTTATGGAAAGATTGTTTGATCTTTGCCAGTAACTGTCTGGTTGATTACTAGGAGATATGACTGTATGCGAATGCTGTACTTAAAACGAAGTCTCTAAAGGAATGAAGCCACATACTATTGTACATTTCTGGGCATAAGGGGAAAACTTTTACTGAAAGTAGACAGTTGTATATTATCAGTAGAGTTTAACACTATATGGGAGAACTTTAAGCTGTGTGTGAGTTTGTGTTATCATTTATGGAAAGATTGTTTGATCTTTGTCAGTTAACTGTCTGTTTGATTACTAGGAGGTATGACTGTATGCGAATGCTGTACTTAAAACGAAGTCTCTAAAGGAATGAAGCCACATACTATTGTACATTTCTGGGCATAAGGGGAGAACTTTTAATGAAAGAAAACACAGGTGCGTCTTATCAATTTTTGGTCACGTATTTATTTGTATTCAACTGATTTCAAGTAACCTTTCAAAAAAACAAAAAAAACCTGGTTTTCAAAGTATTGTTTTAGTAAACTGTTATGAACAAGAAATACTGATTTGGTTTTTATGGTTTTTTGAACTTTTAAGGTACAGATCCCCTTCTCCAGATTCAGGAAACTGCTCTTTATGGTAAACACTGCCAAGCTGCGACCCTCTTCTCTCAGGTTTATTTTGCATTTTAGTTATTTGGTTCAACATATGTAATTCACTTTGAGGGGTTACAAATGATGACTTCAGTTAGGTAGGATTTCAGATATAACTTCTGAATGATTGCAATTAAACAATTAAGGTGTAGGTTGTAATCAGGACTTACCGTAACTAGAAAAACATTTGAATGTATTCAACTATTTACATTCTATCCCTCTAAATGTATGTTTCCATCCTCACACTCACCTCGATAAAATAATCTCGGTGTATTTTTGGTGCATTAGTTCTTTCTTTTCATATCTAGCCTCTATGTGATTGATTCTTCCAATGGATCTTCACGTATCAAATGACACAATTGTCTTGAGTATTTGTTCCTTGCTGTCAATTATTTCCTTTGGCTTTTCCTTATACATAAAGTCTTCGTAACAACATTAGTGGTGCTAACCTGATAATCAAACCAAATGGTGCAAATAAGGGACATCATACCCTAAATTTCACAATATCGTTCAACCTAGGTCTTCAGTCTTCTATGCTAATTGCTATTGTGCAAACAATCATATTGAACAGTGATGCGGTTTGTTTCTCGGAGACGTGTGGATGCATCAGGTGTGAGTTCTTTACTCGATTTGTATTTGAAGGAGAAAGCTTCTAGTTAGACGACCCTTGGCTGGCCGAGCGGTACCGGTGACAGGCTGGAGTGACGCGAGGCTGGATGCTCGGCTCGGATCAGGGGGCTCGGATCCGAGGTCTGGTGTACCTGCAGACGGTCTAGGAACACCGGGGTTGATCCCGGTGGCAGTCCCTCCGACGATCTAGTTAGTCTCTGAGAGAGAGTACAGTAACTAGGGTTTTAAGTGGAAAAGATTAATTACCTGCAGATAGGGGGGAGGGTCTGGTATTTATAGGGGATGCCAATCGGGTCCAGACCCGTTTGGGGCTGGGCCGGACCCGGTTACCCGAGTGGCTGAAGCGGTGGAAAGCCGGGCGGTATAGGGCTGACGTGGCAGGCGCCGGAGTGGTTTCCGGTCTGACGTGGCAGAGCTCCGGACAGTTTTCCGGCGCTAACGTGGCAGATCTGAAGGATCAGAAAGAGCGCGTATCCTGAAGGAATCCAGTGGCCCAGGATGAGCCACGTTTATTCCTGATCCATATCACAAGCCCCACGCTCCCGCGGGGCTGGGCGAACCAGTCGTGCGGGAGTGACTCTTTGCCCCTAGGGGAAGAGCAGATGTTGGAGTAAGAAGTAGGATTTGTTGTTTCCCGAAGAGGCCAGGGGTAGGAGGAAGGGTCCCTTCGTTGGATTTGCGCGGGAGGTTAAGTTTAGGAGAGCGGAGAGCCGGAAGGGCGTATGTCGAGGTCTGTAGGTCGGCGGACGAGCCCCTGGGGTCAGCGGACGAGCCCATGGGGTCGGCTGACGAGCCCTAAGGGTTGGCAGACGACCGCCTCGCTAGTTGGAAGAGCGAGGGGACGTCAAGGCCGTCCGTTGGGTCTTGTCTGCCGGGCGGCATGGGTCGGTGGACGATCCCGTGAGGGTCGGCAGACGACCGCCTTGCTAGTTGGAAGAGCGAGGGGACGTCAAGGCCACCCGTCGGGGCGTGTTTGCCGAGCATTTAGGGATCGGCAGCCGAGACCCTGGGGGTTGGCCTGTTGAGCGCTTTGGGATCGGCAGACGATTTCCTCAGGTCGGTGGACGATCTCCTCGCTAGTTGGAAGAGCGAGGAGAGTATTTGGTGTTTCGGGATGCGATCCGAGCACCGAGCCATACTGGGCTCTTGGAGAGAGATCGGCGCTCGGGATTCCATCCGAGCGCCGAGTCCCCAAGTGTTACGAGGGAGCGATTGGTGCTCGGTACGCTATCCGAGCGCCGAGCCATACTGAGGCAAAGGAGAGCGATTGGTGTCCGGGATGTGATCCGAGCACTGAGCTCGTTAGAGTGAGAAAGGGGAGCGATTGGTGCTCTTGCTTCGATCCGAGCTCCGAGCCCTCACTGAGAAAGGCGAAGGTGGCCTGGCTCGAGCTTCCATCCGAGCGTCGACCCCTCTGTGGGTAAGAGAAGGGGAATTGGCTCGCGCTTCGATCCGAGTGCCGAGCCCCCACTGAGAAAGGAGAAGGCGACATGGCTCGAGCTTCTATCCGAGCTCCGAGCCCCATCTGAGAAAGGAGAAGGTGGCATGGCTCGAGCTTCGATCCGAGCTCCGAGCCCCACCTGAGAAAGGAGAAGGCGGCCTGGCTCGAGCTTCCATCCGAGCGTCGACCCTTCTGTGAAGAAGAGAAGGGAAAATTGGCTCGCGCTGCTATCCGAGCTCCGAGCCCCACCCGAGGATGGAGAAGGTGGTTGGCTCGCACTGCGATCCGAGCTCCGAGCAACCACTGAGAAAGGAGAAGGCGGCTTGGCTCGAGCTTCCATCCGAGCGTCGACCCTTCTGTGAGGAAGGGAAGGGGAATTGGCTCGCGCTACGATCCGAGCTCCGAGCCCCACCTGAGGATGGAGAAGGTGGCCTGGCTCGCGCTTCGATCCGAACTTCGAGCCCTCTGTGAGGAAGAGAAGGGTAATTAGCTCGCGCTGCTATCCGAGCTCCGAGCAACCACTGAGAAAGAGGAGGGCAATTGGCTCGCGTTGCTATCCGAGCTCCGAGCAACCACTGAGAAAGACGAAGGTGGCATGGCTCGTGCTGCTATCCGAGCTCCGAGCGTCAACTGAGAAAGGAGAAGGTGGCCTGGCTCGAGCTTCGATCCGAGCGTCGACCCCTCTGTGAGGAAGAGAAGGGGAATTGGCTCACGCTGTGATCCGAGCTCCGAGCCCCTACTGAGAAAGGAGGAGATGGCATGGCTCGAGCTTCGATCCGAGCGTCGACCCTTCTGTGAGGAAGAGAAGGGGAATTGGCTCGCGCTGTGATCCGAGCTTCGAGCCCCTACTGAGAAAGGAGAAGGTGGCATGGCTCGAGCTTCGATCCGAGCGTCGACCCTTCTGTGAGGAAGAGAAAGGGAATTGGCTCGCGCTGTGATTCGAGCTCTGCACCCCTACTGAGAAAGGAGGAGATGGCATGGCTCGAGCTTCGATCCGAGCGTCGATCCTTCTGTGAGGAAGGGAAGGGGAATTGGCTCGTGCTGCTATCCGAGCTCCGAGTGTCAACTGAGAAAGGAGGAGGTGGCCTGGCTCGAGCTCCGATCCGAGCGTCGAGCCCCTTCTGAGAAAGGAGAGGGTGGCTTGGCTCGAGCTTCCATCCGAGCGTCGACCCCTTTTACTTGGTGAAAATTTTCCTGTCTAGAAAAGGGGAAGGGGTAGTGGGGTAATTTCACACTTTATTGCTGACGTCATGGCACAAAGATCAAAGCTTGTTTAGATCTTGGTGGCCGTTAGATTTTGTCAGATAAGATCCAACGGCTAGATCTTCATTTGCGAAAATCGAGGAATCGTTTTCCTCTTTAAAAACCCCCACCCCCCTCTCATTTCCTTATTTACATTTTCATTACTCACTTTTCAATTTTCAGCAAGAGCAGGAGTTTTAATCGCTGTTGGCGGATTTTCTCGTGAAAGTAACTTTCCACGCATCAGGTTAGTAATTTTCTTTTAGTCATGTCGCGAACTCAGTCTGGATCCGAGGCTAGCTCGTCCGGTCGCTCTGGGCAGGAGTCGGAGTTGGAAACGTCCTCGTCCTTGGGTAAGTACAAGGTGAAAGAGGAGGTTCTTTCCGACCCTGGCTTAGACAGTGGTGACGATGTAGTCTTTGTAGTGCAACCGTTGAGGTCGAGGAGGCCGGAAAAGGAGCCCATGGAAGAGGGTGGTGAGGAGGACGAGGGGGACAGTGAGGATGAGGACGAGGAGGAAACGGATCAGGAGATGGGTGATGATGATGAAGAGGAGGGTGATGATGATGAAGAGGGGAATGAAGACGAGCAGGTTGACGTGGAGGGCGAGGGAGAAGAGGACGTTGGTGAGCAGGAGGCCGGTCAGAGCATGCCCGAGGGGACAGCTGGGGTCGGAGAAGATCTTCCTCCGCTGCCTCCTTTGTCGATGCCGTCCCCCGAGCGTAAGCCTCGACCACGTCGGAAGAAGAGAGTCATGACGATTCCCCAAAGTCCCTCTTCGCCTGACGAGAATGCGCCGAGATCAGGCCTTGATGTTCCCCCAGTCACCTTCCGAAATCCCGTGTCGATACGTATGTATCCTGACAACATCAAGGATATCCAACCGATCCCTCCCGTGCCGGGCGAGAACACACGGACGAAGATCCGCGCGGATAACACCCCGAGCATCCTGAGACCAGAGTATCTCAACATCATCAGGGCTGCTTACTACATTCCACGGGAGTATGAGCTCCTCCTTCCGAGCCCAGGTATCCGCCCTACCACAGTTCTGGCCTCGGGCTACTGCATGTTCCCAGAGGACGCCTTCCTCTCGGGACTGAGGCTGCCCCTGCACCCTTTTGTGAAGAGGGTCTTGAACTGGGCGGAGCTGTGCCCCATGTAGTATGGCCCGAACTCTTGGAAGCATCTTGTTTGTTTCATTCTGAAATGCCAAGAGAAGGGGGTGAAGCCGAGACTGTCGTACTTCTGAGCCATCTTTGGAATTGGTTCGCTCGGAGACATTGAGGGGGTATTCTACTTCTCACCGAGGCCGTACAAGAAGGTGGTGCACGGCCACCCGGATTCGATAAAGAATTGGAGGGACAAGTATTTTGTCGTTAAGACCGAAGGGTCATGGGGGATTCCGACCCAGTGGAACTTCGTAAAGCCGAAGCGCAAGCCTCCGAAGAAGAGCGAATTATCTGCCAAGGAGTGGGAGACGGTTGAGGCGATAGTTGGGGGTCACAGCATTGCATGGCCCCGTGTGACCGAGATTCACTTAGCGAGGGCCGGACTGAGTCCCGCCGACCCTAGTATGTTTCTTTCCATATTTGTTCATCTTCCTACCTTCGTGTTAACGTTTAGCCTTTCTTTTCTTATCTTGTGGTAGGGATGTCGGCACAACAGGCGCAAGCCAAGAGGATTTTGCTCGCCGCGGCCGAGAAGACGAGGTTGGAGAAGAAGAAGAAGGAGCAGGATTGCTTAGCGGCCGAGAGGAAGAAGTTGGCCGCCCAGGCTCCGCAAGCCGGAGGGACCTCACAGGCGCCTCCTCCAGCGCCCGAGGGGCAATCGCCGGCCAAGAAGCAGAAGAAGCACCATCAGCATCCCTCTCGCTCGTCGAAGTCGGCTCGAGACGCAGCGGGCGGTTCGGGGAAGACCGTGGAAGCCCCGTCGCAACAGCTTCCCCCTGTACGCCCGGGCGCCGCGGAGCTGGTTGGGAGGATGGCTACGATGCCTTTCGTTCCCGATTGGTCGATTTTGAAGGGGGACACAATCCTTGACGGACCCGTCTCGATGGAGTTCGTCTCGAAGGCCATCACCAAGCTTGATGGAATGACCTTGGCGGCTCAGACGGCCGACCAGGCCTATATGCGATGGGCCCAAGCCAATCTCTCGGTAAGTCGGTCGAGATCTGTTTGTTGACTTGGCTTGTAATTATCACTAATCTTGATCTCTTTGAAACAGGCGATGCTCCACGGCCAGCACGTCCACAAGTGCCTGGAGAAGGAAATTCTCTTCGAGCGGAAGCAGGCGGAGAAGTACCTTCGGGAGCTAAATAAAGCGACGGATGATTTGAAGGAAGCCCGGGACCAAGTGCTCGTTCACGAGGCTCAGTTAGAGTCTCTTATTAAGATTCACAAGCAGGACCGGGAGGATCTGTTGAAGAAGGTCGAGGCCGAGGCGGCTGAGAAGGACAAAGCGAAGAAGGCCGTGGCGGATTTGGAAGGGGTTTTAGGGGAGACCTTGGTGGCAGCGCAGGACGAGGCGTACGAACAGGCCAAGTCCCACTTTAAGTATATCTACCCCGAGTGCAACGTCGACCACCTCGGCTTCGGATGGAAGCCGGACTTGCCTCCGACCCCTGGCGGCGATGGCGCCGAGGAATGCCAAGGCAATGAAGAGGTGCCACTCGACCCCCAAGAATAGATGTTTTTGTATTTGTTTTTTGATGTAAATGCCTTCGGCGGACTGGCCACCGCGACTTTTTGTATCAAAATTTTGAGATGGAATGAAATATACTTTTTGTGCCGACCCTTCAACACTTGCGTTTTTGTGACATTTGTTTTTCTTTTGGTAGACGTCGGCTCGTCAACGGAAGTTGGCTCGGGACCGAGAGGCCGCCAAGAATTATTTTCTGAACAAGTCAAGGGAGCTCGGCCTAGAGGTGGCTCGTTTGAGAAAAATTGTGGCCGACCGGGACTGGTGGGTCATCGAGACGGACTGGTCGGTCTCGGGTACCTCCAGTGGGCGCTCGGTCTCCGAGTCTTTTCTCCGCGAGGCTGTCATGGAGAAAGAATTGGAGGTTCGTCGGCTGAAGCTCATATTGGGTGCGGGCCTAGTTGAAGAGGCGAGCAACTCCACCCCGGGGCGGTCGCTGCCGTTCTCGCTGGTTAAGGCCCAGCCGGATGATGCGGGGAGCTCGGTGGCGGGTGCGTCTTCCCTGGTCGGCCCAACCGAACGCAATAGGAGCCCTGAATTTGAGTTCCCTGGCGAGTGTGAGTGAGTTGTGAGCCTTCTTTTTTCATTGTATTTGTATCGACATTCATCGAGTTGTAAGCAATGAGTAATCAATAAGAACATTTGTTTCTCGGAACCTTGATTGCCTCGGACGCCGAGGGTGGACGGTGTGAAATCTACGAAGGGTCGCAACTGACGCGACCGCGTCATTAATTGCGACGTTTCGTATTCCCATGAATATTTATGGCGACGTTTCGCCTTCCGCCGTTTCGTATTCCCAGGCGCAATAAATGAGGCCTCAGCGGGCTATATAATCGCCACCCTCCTCGTCAGTTGTCAAGCAGTGAGTCCTACGACTCGTGTGCCTGCCAAAGGCGGGCGCTCAGAGAATATTGTATTTCCGAGCATCCCTGATCGGAGGCACACCGATCACCCTCGAACTATTCGGGGTTCAGGTCGTTATGGCCGTGAGACCCCGGATTGTTCGTTGGTGAGCGGTGGGCCGACCGATCGTTTTTGGGAATTCGGATAGAGCCGAGGCTTGATGGCTCTTCTGCCGTCCTCGAACAGTTTGGGGTTTTGGGCTCGTAAGAGCCGCAAACCCCGGGTTGTTCGCGGGCGAGAGAAGTGTCAGCTGAACAGCTCGATTGCTTGGAGCATTTGTTCTGGAACAGAGGGAGCAGCGGGTCGAGGGCCTCCCTGCCATCCGCGAACAGTTCGGGATTTAGGTGTGTAAAAGCCGTAAACCCCGTGCTGTTCGCGGGTGAGAGGGTGGATGATAATTTGACTCGAGGCTCAGGGCGTCTGCCGAAGGTGGACGCTCTAAACCTTAATAAAATTTTGCCAATATACGGTTGAGGCTCATAACCAAGGGCGGTGGTCGAGCGGCCGTGAAGAAAGCTGTGGCTTTGGCTCAGTTTGTCGAGCCCCCAGGTTTTCGGGGAGAGACGGTGCGGGCGTGGCTGGCGGATGTCGCATCGCGCATCGGTTGATGGGCTCGGAGGAGCCCAAACCGAGCGAGGGACGGATGCCGAGCCCCCAGACCGGTGAGAAAGGCAATTGCATGCGTAGCGGGGTGTCGCCGCCGAGTGTCAGGGTCGCGGTACCTTGGAGAAGGCACCCGCCTTGCTCGGGGTCGACGCCGAGCTCCTGCACATGTTCTCGGGAAGAGACGGTGCGGGCGTGGCTGGCGGATGTCGCCTCGTGCATCGGTTGATGGTCTCCGAGGAGGCCAAACCGAGCGAGGGACGGATGCCGAGCCCCCAGACCGGTGAGAAAGGCAATTGCAGGCGTAGCGGTGTGTCGCCGCCGAGTGTCAGGGTCGCGGTGCCTTGGAGAAGGCACCCGCCTTGCTCGGGGTCGACGCCGAGCTCCTGCACATGTTCTCGGGAAGAGACGGTGCGGGCATGGCTGGCGGATGTCGCTTCGTGCATCGGTTGATGGTCTCCGAGGAGGCCAAACCGAGCGAGGGACGGATGCCGAGCCCCCAGACCGGTGAGAAAGGCAATTGCAGGCGTAGCGGGGTGTCGCCGCCGAGTGTCAGGGTCGCGGTGCCTTGGAGAAGGCACCTGCCTTGCTCGGGGTCGACGCCGAGCTCCTGCACATGTTCTCGGGAAGAGACGGTGCGGGCGTGGCTGGCGGATGTCGCCTCGTGCATCGATTGATGGTCTCCGAGGAGGCCAAACCGAGCGAGGGACGGATGCCGAGCCCCCAGACCGGTGAGAAAGGCAATTGCAGGCGTAGCGGGGTGTCGCCGCAGAGTGTCAGGGTCGCGGTGCCTTGGAGAAGGCACCCGCCTTACTCGGGGTCGACGCCGAGCTCCTGCACATGTTCTCGGGAAGAGACGGTGCGGGCGTGGCTGGCGGATGTCGCCTCGTGCATCGGTTGATGGTCTCCGAGGAGGCCAAACCGAGCGAGGGACGGATGCCGAGCCCCTAGACCGGTGAGAAAGGCAATTGCAGGCGTAGCGGGGTGTCGCCGCCGAGTGTCAGGGTCGCAGTGCCTTGGAGAAGGCACCCGCCTTGCTCGGGGTCGACGCCGAGCTCCTGCACATGTTCTCGGGAAGAGACGGTGTGGGCGTGGCTGGCGGATGTCGCCTCGTGCATCGGTTGATGGTCTCCGAGGAGGCCATACCGAGCGAGGGACGGATGCCGAGCCCCCAGACCGGTGAGAAAGGCAATTGCAGGCGTAGCGGGGTGTCGCCGCCGAGTGTCAGGGTCGCGGTGCCTTGGAGAAGGCACCTGCCTTGCTTGGGGTCGACGCCGAGCTCCTGCACATGTTCTTGGGAATCGACGGTGCGGGCATGTTTGGGTGGATGTCCGTAGTCAGAAGACCAATCATGCCGAGCCGTCTGAACCTTAAGCTTAAAAGATATGCCGGTTGGGCTCGCACTGTTATCCGGGCGCCGAACCTTAAGCTTGTAAGATAAGCCAGTTGGGCTCGCGCTGTTATCCGAGCGCCGAACCCTAAGCTTGTAAGATAAGCCGGTTGGGTTCGTACTGTTATCCGGGCGCCGAGTCCTAAGCTTGTAAGACAAGCTTGTTGGGCTCGCATTTTTATCTGAGCGCCGAACCCTAAGCTTGTAAGATAAGCCTGTTGGGCTCGTACTGTTATCCGGGCGCCGAGTCCTAAGCTTGTAAGACAAGCCTGTTGGGCTCGCATTTTTATCTGAGCGCCGAACCATAAGCTTGTAAGATAAGCCTGTTGGGCTCGCACTTTTATCCGAGCGCTGAGTCCTAAGCTTGTAAGACAAGCCTGTTGGGCTCGCATTTTTATCTGAGCGCCGAACCATAAGCTTGTAAGATAAGCCTGTTGGGCTCGCACTTTTATCCGAACGCCGAACCCTAAGCTTGTAAGATAAGCCTGTTGGGCTCGCACTGTTGTCCGTGCGCCGAGTCCTAAGCTTGTAAGACAAGCCTGTTGGGCTCGCATTTTTATCTGAGCGCCGAACCATAAGCTTGTAAGATAAGCCTGTTGGGCTCGCACTTTTATCCGAGTGCCGAACCCTAAGCTTGTAAGATAAGCCTGTTGGGCTCGCGCTGTTGTCCGAGCACCGAGCCCGTGATCTGTTCTTTATTTGTTTGCAGGATTTGGAGTCATGAGCTTGTTTTAAGAAAGCTGGCATGTTTACAATATATGGGCTTTACAAAAAAGTCTAGGCACGACGTGCCGTTTACAGGACTTTACAAAACACTAGGCACGATGTGCCGATTACAATCATTACATTTTACATGGAGGTTGCTCTCCTAAGAACTTAATCAAGTGCTCCGCATTCCAGGGCCTCTTGATGGGCTTGCCGTCGGCGTCGGTCAGGCGATAGGTGCCCGGTCGTACGACCTCTGATACCTTGTAAGGGCCCTCCCAGTTTGGTGCCAACTTTCTTTTCTGGCCGGGGTTGGATACCGCCAGTTTCCGAAGGACAAGATCTCCGAGTTCAATGTTTGTTGGGCGCACCTTCTTGTTGTAGAACCTCTTGATCCTTTGCTGGAAGATGTTCCTTCTAATGGCCGACTTCTCCCTGACCTCGTCAATGAGATCCAGGTCGGCTCGTAGCTGTAAGGAGTTGCTCGCTTCGTCGAAGGCCATGATCCGGGGAGTGGGGATCCCTATTTCCAGGGGAATGACGGCTTCGGTGCCGTACGTCAAATTGAAAGGCGACTCCCCCGTCGGGATCCTTTTCGTTGTTCGGTGGGCCCAGAGAACGCTTGGCAGTTCGTCGACCCATAACCCCTTAGAAGAATTATCAAGCCGCTTCTTGAGTCCGTTGAGGATCTGACGGTTTGCATTCTCCGCTTGCCCGTTGGACTGGGGATGACACACTGACGAGAAGCGTTGCTGGATCCCGAGATCGTCGCAGAACTTGCGGAAATGCTTACCCGTGAATTGGGTCCCATTGTCCGTGACGAGTACTTGAGGGATCCCGAACCGACATACAATATGCTTCCAGAAGAATTGTTGAGTCTGTTGCTCGGTGATCGTTGCTAACGGCTCTGCCTCGATCCATTTGGTAAAGTAGTCGATTGCTACTATAAGAAATTTTCGCTGCCCTGTTGCCTTTGGAAAGGGGGCCTACCAGATCCATTCCCCACATTGCAAAGGGGGTTGGACTGGCCATGGACCGAAGGTTTGCTTGCGGAGCCCTTTTGATGGGTGAGAATCTTTGACAGGGGCCACATTTCTTGACAAGGGTTAGAGCGTCCTGCAACATGGTGGGCCAGTAGTACCCGTGGTTCAAAGCCTTTCGCGCGAGCGAGCGACTTCCCATGTGGCATCCGCCGATCCCCTCGTGTAATTCCTTGAGAGCATATTTGGCTTCATCGGGAGTGAGGCAGCGGAGATAGGGTCGGCCATCCGTAGTTGTGTAGGACCTTTTGAAGAGTGTCGAGTTGATCATTGTGAATCTTTCCGCTCGGGCCCTGACCCTTCTTGCTTCAGCTCGGTCTTCGGGGAGCTCTCCCTTGACGAGAAATCGCCTAATCAGAGTGGTCCAGTCGTCGGGGGGAGCTCCGTCTTCAATGCACAGGACCTTCGGGATGTCGATGCTTGGTTTTAGCATGACTTCGATCAGGACCGTGCGGTCGAGACCTTCGAAGGAAGCGGAAGCCAGTTTTGACAGGGCGTCAGCCTGGACATTCTGTTCCCGGGGGATTCTTAAAACAGCCGACTCGTCGAAGGACGTCAGTAGGCGTTGAACTACAGCCCGGTACCGGACCATTCGATCGTCGCGGGCCTCGTACTCCCCGGTGATCTGGTTGACCACGAGCTGGGAGTCGCTAAAAGTCCTGATCTGTTTGGCGCCGGCCTGATGAGCCAGGGTGAGCCCGGCGATCATTGCCTCGTACTCGGCCCCGTTGTTGGAGGCCGGGAAGTTGAGGCGGAGGTAGTATTGTAGAAGAAAACCGTCTGGGCCTCGCAGGATGATGCCAGCTCCGCTGCCCGCCTCGCAGGAGGAACCATCGACGTAAACTTCCCATGTCTGGTCGCTTTCCTTGCTTGCAGGGTGCTCGGAGATGGTGCACTCCGTAATGAATTCCGCGAGTGCCTGCCCCTTGATGGCTGTTCTGGGTTGATAGCCAATGTCATACTGGCTGAGCTCAATCGACCATTTGACGAGTCGACCCGAGCTCTCTGGCTTGTAGAGTACGGCCTTCAGGGGTTGGTCCGTCAGGACCTGGACCGAATGAGATTGAAAATATGGCGGAGTTTTCGCGAGGCCATGACCAGGGCGTACGCTACCTTCTCCATCCGAGAGTATCTGGTCTCGGCGTCGAGCAGGACCTTGCTGACATAGTATAGAGGCTTCTGTGATCCCTTTTCCTCCCGAACGAGAACGGCGCTGAGCACCTTCTCCGAGGCTGAAAGGTAGAGCCAGAGTGGCTCTCCTGGTTCGGGCTTGCTGAGGAGGGGAGGGTTTGCGAGGTACTCCTTCAATTGGGCGAAGACCTCTTGCTGTTGGGTACCCCACTCGAACCCTCCGGTGCCGCGCAGGGCTTTGAAGAACGGAAGAGACTTCTCTCCAGACTTGGAGAGGAAACGGCCGATGACCGCCAGTCTCCCCGTCAGCCGCTGGACTTCTTTGATGTTTCTGGGAGGGGCCATGTCTAGAATGGCCTGGATCTTCTCGGGGTTCTCCTCGATGCCTCGCTGGCTGACAATAAAGCCAAGAAACTTTCCCGTGGAGACGCCGAAGGCGCATTTGGTCGGATTGAGTCTCATATTATGGGTCCGAAGTACCCCAAAGGCCTCCTCCAGATCGGCTACGTGGTCCTCCCCCCGCTGGCTCTTGACGAGCATGTCGTCCACATATACCTCCATATTGCGCCCGATCTGCTCCTTGAAGACCCGGTTGACGAGTCTCTGATAGGTGGCGCCTGCGTTCTTCAGCCCGAAGGGCATGATCCTGTAACAGTACAGCCCCTGGTCTGTAACGAAGGATGTCTTGGCGATATCGGGAGGGAACATGCGGATCTGGTTGTAGCCTGAAAACGCATCCATAAGGGATAGAAGCTCGTGACCCGATGTTGCATCGATAAGAGCATCGATTCTGGGGAGGGGGAATGGATTCTTCGAGCACGCATTGTTGAGGTCTGTGAAATCTATGCAGATCCTCCAGCTCCCGCTCGCCTTCTTGACCATGACAACGTTCGCCAGCCACTCGGGGTAGCTGACTTCTTGGATGAAGCGTGCGGCCAGGAGCTTGTCGACTTCCGCATTAACTGCCTGCTGTCGCTCCGGAGCGAACTTACGTCGCTTTTGGACAACCGGCTTCGACCCGGGGATCACGCTGAGTTTGTGCATGATGAGATCCTCGGAGATACCGGGCATGTCAGATGGCTTCCAGGCGAAGAGGTCGACATTGCGCCGAATGCAGGTGATGAGGTCGGACTTAAGGTGGGGAGTGAGGGAGCGACTTACTCGAAATTGCTTCGACGGATCCCCTGTCTCGAAGGAGACATCTTCCAGCTCGTCTACCGACTCTGGCTCTGGCTGTGTCCTCTGGGGCTGCATCTCCACGGCGTCGAGGGAAAACACGCCGCTTCCGATTGCTGTCATATAGCATGAGCGAGCAGCTTCCTGGTTCCCCCGGACCACCCTACCCTGGTACTGGTAGGAAACTTCATCTTCTGGTGATAGGCCGAGGGGACAGCCTGGAGAGAGCAGAGGCCCGGACCGAGGGGACAGCCTGGAGAGAGCAGAGGCCCGCACGACCGAGTATTGCATTGTAGGCTGCCTTGACGTTGACGACCATGAAGTCCATGGACTCGGTTCTCCGGGCCGTACCTGCCGTGACGTCCAGTGTGACGATCCCCTCGATCGTCACCGGAACTCCAGAAAATCCGTGCAAGGTGTACCCTGCCGGCTTGAGCTTGCTACGGGGCAGCTTTAGGTTCTCGAAAGCTTCGAGGAACAGGATGATGACCGAACTCCCGTTATCTACAAGGATCCGCCGAGCATCGAAATTTGCCATGCTGAGATTGATAACGAGGGCGTCGCAATGCGGGAGCCGCACCCTCTCCAGGTCTTCCCCTGAGAAGGAGACAGGGAGTTGTTGAATCTGAGGGGGGAGAGGACCTTGGACAGCGTTGACATCCCGGATGAACGCCTTGTGGGAAGTGTTGGACTCCCCTCCCATGGGTCCCCCGTGAACGCAGTGTAATATGGCTTGGCCACCGGGCTCATCGAGCTCATGCTCCCGTTCGAGGAGCTGCAGGGGAGCTCGAGGAGGAGGTGGGGTTCTCCTGTTCCTCGTGTCCCTCTGCCCTCGAGCTTCATCTCGCTTGTACTCCCGAAGGTACCCTCGTTGAATGAGGGCCTCGATCTCGTCTTTCAGGGCGCGGCAGTGATCCGTGTCGTGCCCATTGTCCCGGTGGAAGCGGCAGTAGAACCGCTGATCCCTTTTCTTGCTGGTATTGTTGGACGGACGAGGGGGGTACTGAACGAGGTCCCTGTCCTCGATTGCCAGGAGTATGGAGGTCACGTTTTGGGTTAGTGGGGTATACCTCTCGAAGCGAGGGACCGGCGGGACTTTCTTCATGGCACCCGCGTCCCTTGGAGCCTTTTTAGATGGCTCGACTTCTTCGGCCTTCCGCTTTCCCTTCCCGGTGGCCTCCCTGGGATCTTCGGGGTTCAGGGCCTCTTCCACCCTTATGTACTTTTCGACCCTGTTGAGGAGGTCGGGAAAATCTATGGGAGGTTTCTTCGCCAGAGAAGCCTTCAGCTGTCCATGACGGACGTTGTGCCGAAATGCCGCGGAGGCGACGCCAGGATCCAGGGAGGAAACCGACCTTGCCTCTGCGGTGAACCTTCGGACGAACACTCTGATTGACTCCCCCTCCATCTGTCTGAGCCCGAGTAAAGAGGCGCTCGTCCTCTCGGCCTTCCGGCTAGTGACAAAGTGGGCAAGGAAATTCCCCTCTAGTTGGTCGAAGGAATAAATGGAGCCGGGGGTCAGTTTAGAGAACCATTCACGAGCCGGACCTCGGAGGGTGGCAGGGAAGGCTCGGCACAGCAGGGGATCCGAAGCGCTGTGAATCATCATCAGGGTTTTGAAACCCTCCATGTGATCAGCAGGATCCCCCTCGCCGTCATAGGTCTCGAACTGAGGTGGTCGGAAATTCCGTGGTATTTCCGCTTGGAGGATGAGGGCGGAGAAAGGCGGTCGGACAGGTCTGTACCCCTGAGCCGCTGCGTGGCCGCCATCGCCTATGTGATCGAGGCGATCCTCCATTTCTTGGAGGCGCCTCAGGAGTTCGCCATCGTCCTCTGGCGGGATTGTCGATGGGCGGGACACGCTGGCCTCGGCGTCCGACCTGGTTTGGGAATGGCGGACTTCCTCCCTGGGGGCCCGTCGGAGAGCTTCAAGAATTTCCCTCCGGAAGTCCTGGAACTCCTGGTGAGTGACTGGGGCTCCCTCGACCCGGTTCGGTCGGTCTGAAGGTTGCCGTCCGACGCGGCTGAGCGCTAGCCTTCGTCCTTCGGGCGGTGGCCTTAGATGGTTCGGGGCCGAGTTGGAAGCGGCTCTTCCCCCGCTGCGACTAACCTGCTGGTTGATGATTACCCTTCGTAGGTCGGGTTGGATTGGACGGGTGGCGCTCCTCTGGGGTCCCTGACGGGGGCCCCCTTGCTTAGATGCGCGTGGCTCGACGGGGGCAAACGGCGGGGGCAAGTCCCGCTGGGGTGCGGAGGTAGCATCATTCTTGGCTTTGGGAGCCATGAGAGCTCGGCTGCTGAGGTACCTTGGTGGTCGGGCTCGGGTCGGCTTCTGAAGTAGCTTTCCCACAGACGGCGCCAACCTGATGCGGTTTGTTTCTGGGAGACGATGCACCAGGTGTGAGTTCTTTACTCGATTTGTATTTGAAGGAGAAAGCTTCTAGTCAGACGACCCTTGGCTGGCTGAGCGGTACCGGTGACAGGCTGGAGTGACGCGAGGCTGGATGCTCGGCTTGGATCAGGGGGCTCGGATCCGAGGTCTGGTATACCTGCAGACGGTCTAGGAACACCGGGGTTGATCCCGGTGACAGACCCTCCGACGATCTAGTTAGTCTCTGAGAGAGAGTACAGTAACTAGGGTTTTAAGTGGAAAAGATTGATTACCTGCAGATAGGGGGGAGGGTCTGTTATTTATAGGGGATGCCAATCGGGTCCAGACCCGTTTGGGGCTGGGCCGGACCCGGTTACCCGAGTGGCTGAAGCGGTAGAAAGCCGGGCGGTATAGGGCTGACGTGGCAGGCGCCGGAGTGGTTTCCGGTCTGACGTGGCAGAGCTCCGGGCGGTTTTCCGGCGCTGACGTGGCAGATCTGAAGGATCAGAAAGAGCGCGTATCCTGAGGGGATCCAGTGGCCCAGGATGAGTCACGTTTATTCCTGACCCATATCAAACAGTATTAAACATCATGATCTTCTCTTTTCTCTTCCATATTCACCTTTGTCGAAACTCTTATGGCACACTAGAGTTGGAGTTAAGGAACATAAGACTCTCTCTCTCTCTCTCTCATCTTCTTATGGTGCACTGTGATGAGCTTTCAGTTTGTCAGGTTATTATTATTAATTTTTTTGGGGTTTTGTACTCATGCCTTGAATTGTTGCTTTCATTTCTCTCTCAAATTTATGCTTCTTTTAGTCTCCTCTCTGTATCACCCTTGTATCTTTCTCTGTTATTTTCTTTTAGTTTTCCACCAATTTCTATTTTGACTTAAAGGTTTGAAATTATACATAATGGATGGTCTAAATAGCAGGTTAAGATATTCATTTTTTGACACATGCACAAGAAATATAATTAAAATGAATCTAAATTTAATATTTAGGCTATGTAAATGTAATGGACCACATTCATATAGTCAGATGTTAAATTGTCTTGCTCAAATTAGCCAAGGACCACGATTACAAGATGACATTTCTCACTTGGATTTTGCATCTTCCATGAAGGATTTTCATCTCTGATCCCACATAGGACTTTTCATATTCTCCACTTGAGGAATTTCCCACCAAGCGACTTTGCCTTACAACTGAGAACCAAGCAAAAAGAGAACGATGTTTCTCACTCAATAACACAAGATTATGCAATTTCGCTCAATTACAATGGGAGGTTCTAAGATATGTCGGCTTAAAGACATTTAGCACAATGTATGGGAAGAATGAAATACTCGCACAAACAAATGATGAAGAAATGTTGTGATAAGAGAGTTTGAGAAAAGAGAACTATTTCCCATAAGAAGATAGTATAGGATTGCAAGCCAATTTATAAATTGTCACTAACAGAATAATTTGGCTATTGAAATTTAGTTCCCAAAAGATCCCTTACAACAGAAACATAACAACTAGTTTATAAGGGTAAATCAGTAAGTTGGAATGTAACATTTTGCATAATCTATAATAAATTTTCTTATCCGTATGTACAATGCTCGAAATCAACTGAACTTTGAAAAATATTTTGAGCTCTTACAAATCGATATATTACTGCTCCTCCTACCCCCTATGCGCATTCACCCTCTAAAGCTCCCAATCTGGTGTGGATCAATCCTGATATTGCTTCCATCACTCCTTCGAAAACTTCATCTGCTGCTGCCTCTCAGTCTGTTCCTCCTGCTCTTCCCTCGCCGACCACTCCAGCTCCGATCTCTGCTTCGGATCATCCTGGTTCTTTGACTTTGTCTGAGGATTCCAAGTGGCCCAATTGGTCGGTTAATCCTCATTATTTTGCTGAGTGGGATAAGTTTAAAGCCATGTGCTCTGGTTCCGGCTTTAGCCCCTATTTCTGATAATTCCAAAGCTGATAAGTGGTCAGATTACGATAATCTTCTGTCTGACGAAGAAAAGGAGTTGCTTAAAAAACCATCCGACTGCAAGGTATTATTGTCCTCCCCCGTTCATTTTTTATTTCTTGCATTAAATTTTCATGATGTCCTTTTCTCTTGTGCTTTTTCTTTGTATCCTTGCTCGATTTTACTTTCTTGCTCTTCGCACAAGTGGGTTAGTCTGATGCTTCGTTCTAATCTTTCTTTTCACTGTTCTTCTAATAAAGTTCCTCTTTCTGGACCTTTCCCCTGATTCATTCTAAGGCTTTTCTCTCTCCTCCTTCTGTGAGCTGCAGGACTTTTCAGTCTATGATCAGCCCTGATATTCCATCCATTCCCCTTTCTCGTCATTCTGCTTTTAAAAAAATCACGCCTAAAAATCGTGCTAAGAGTCTGAAAAATTCTAAGTTTATTCGGTCCAATGCGCGCATTCGCGCTCAAAATACCTCTTCCTGTTCCTCGACTTCCAAAGCTTCTTTGGCAGCGCAAGTTGGTAATCTTGAAATTCCACCCCCATCTTTGGGAGTGGATAAGAACAACCAGCGTTCACTAGGGTCAGTGTATCAAACTCACATTAACTCTTTATCTGACCCTGACCTTATTGAATTAGCTTTTGGTATGGGTTTTGTCATTGACCCTACCAACTCAGTCATCCTTGAATCTATTTGCTCGCTTGAGATCTCTAGAGCTCTCAAGAACAATGGTTGCCATGATTAGTGTTTCCTAGAACATTCGTGGTTTAGGTTCGGCTCCTAAGCAAGAAGTGATTTATCACCTCATTTCTACTCTTCACTATGACTTGATTTCTATTCAAGAATCTAAGATTAATGCCATCTCTCCCTCCCTTTCCCGTACCTTAGGTGGGTCTCTCATCTCTAATTGGATCGCTCTGGATGCTATTCAATCCAGAGGAGGTCTTTTGTTTGGCTATAAAGCCTATCGTTCGATGTTATTGCAATTCGACGCTTAAATCTCTTCCTTGTTGTTACCCTTAATTGGTTTGAATTTAACTATAATCTGATGGTCGTCTCTGTGTACGGTCCTGCTACGCATGACTGTCGTCCTCTCTTTTGACAAGAATTTCAATCATTCATTAGCTCCATTGTCGGTTTATGGGTCTTCCGTGGGGATTTCAATGTCTCGAGATTCTCTTCCGAGAGACTGGGGAATGCATCCAATGCTGCTGACTCGTTTCAGTTTAATGACTGCGTTCAATCCCTTCAGCTTGTGGATCTTCCTATCAATGGTCGTTCTTTTACTTGGTCAAATATGTGGTTGTCTCCTTCGATGCCGTTTCTTGGTCTCCCATCATTTGGTTTCCAAGTTCCATAACTCATTTGTCTATGCGCTTCCTAATTCGTGCTCAGACCATGTCCCTATCGCTCTGCACTCTTCTTTTAACTTTGCCAAACCTTTTAAGTTCCGTTTTGAAAAATTCTGGCTTGAAGATCAGCTCTTTGTTAATCTGGTTGGTGAGTGTCTCTTATCTATCACTGGATCTCATGGTCTGGGACGGATTCTTTTGAAATTTCATGCGGTCAAATTTGGTTGCAAAATTTGGCGCAAAGAAAGATTCGCCCAAATTAATGTTTTGAAAAACTTTCTGCTGTCGACGATTCAGGATATCGGTCGATCGGAAGAAAGCAACGTTCTTTCTCAGTTTGACAGGTTGAAAAGATGTGAGTGTAAAAGAGAATATGCTTCTCTTTTACATCTAGACCATATCAAATGGGCCCAACGGACTTAGGTTAAGTGGCTTAAAGAGGGTTACGGTAATTCGTCATTTTTTCATAAGTTTGCTTCTCATCGGCAAATATGTAATCATATTACGTCCATTATGGTTGATGATGTGGAATTACTATCTATCACCGAATTCCACTCTGCCTTTCTCAGTTTCTTCAAACATCTTTTGGGTACGTCTCAGACTCCCTCCATTCATCTTAATTGGGCTCAGCTTTATGGCAATGAGAATCATGATCGATCCAGCCTTGAGTTGCCCTTTTCCATGGAAGAAATTAAAGCTACTGTTTTCTCCATGCGTAGTGATTCGGCACCTGAACCTGATGGATTTCCTATTTTCTTTTTTCAGAAATTTTGGGATTTTCTTAAAGATGATTTCTTTGTCTTGTTTTCGAATCTCTTCCCTGGTTAGTTCTCGTTTGATCGTATTAATTATGCATACACTGTGCTCATCCCCAAGCTGATCGGTGCTAATAGGGTCTCCGCTTTTCGATTGATTAGCTTATGAAATTCTACTTTCAAAATCATCATGAAAGTTCTTGCTAATCGCCTTAGCTTAGTCATTTCCCCTCTCATTGATCCCGCTCAGTCGGGTTTTATTAAGAATAGATTTATTCTTGATAGTGTTGCTTCTGCTCAAGAGATTATTTCCAGTTGTCATCGATCTAGTACGAAAGGGATCCTTTTAAAATTAGACTTTGAAAAAGCTTACGACAAAGTCAATTGAAATTTCCTCTTCGATATTCTCCTTCATCACGGTTTTGGTCGCAAATGGATTTCTTGGATTAAATCCAGTCTCTTCGTTGGCATTTCCTCAGTTATTATTAACGGTATTCAGGGTAATAAATTTAAATGTAAGCGTGGCCTTCGCCAGGGTGATTCTATCCTTTCTTTATTATTCTCTCTGGTTGCGGATGTTTTTAGTAAACTTCTCCTGAACGCTTGTAATGCCCACCTTATCGACGGTTTGGGGGGCTTCAGTGGTTTTCGTGGCATTCTTAATCTGCAATATGCAGATGATACTATCTATTCTTGAAACCCAACGGGGTCACTCTGCGCAACCTTAAATTTCTTCTTTACATTTTTGAAAAAGCTTCAGGTTTATCCATTAACTTCAGTAAAACTTCTATTATCTGGATTGGTGGCTTTGAGAATCGTAATCTCGAAATTGCACAGTTTTTTAACTGTGCGGTAGCGTCCTTCCCAATTCAGTACCTTGGTCTTCCGTTGAGATGAGGGAAGCTCCACAAATCAGACTGGATTTCGCTCATAGATAAAGTGGAAGCCAGACTTAATGTTTGGGCTGGAAAGCTTTTGTCTAGGGGAGGACATCTTATTCTGGTTAACTCTGTGCTTTCTTCCATCCCGCTCTACATGATGTCTTTCTTCTATTTACCATCTTGGGTTATTGCGAAGATCGATCGTATCAGGTGCAATTTCTTTTGGTCGGGGTCCTCTCTCTTCAAACCTGGCAAAAATCTTTGTAATTGGGATACAATCTGCAAGTCTAAGCGTGAAGGGGGTCCTGGGGTGCTTAATCTTAGGAATCAGAACCTCGCTTTGCTGGGTAAATGGATTTGGAGAATTCTTAAAGATGGAAATTCTCCTTGGCCTCGCCTTATCTGTCATAAATATTTTTCCCGTCATAAAATTTTGGAACTCTATCCTTCCCTTCTGCCATCGGCCTCCCCTTTTTGGAAGGGAGTGTGGAAAACGGTCGGACCGTTTAAATGTGGTATTCTCAAACTTTGCGGTAACGGGACTGCTATTAAATTCTGGACTGATTTATCGTTGGGCAATTTCATTATTGCATCTTCTTTTCCTGAATTGTTCCATCCTGCTGCCAATCCTAATGCGACTGTGGTAGATTATGTGGTTTGCCAGGACAACTCTCGGTCTTGGAACATTCCATTTAGTTGCAATCTGCCTTCGCCATTAATCCCCAAACTTACTAACCTCTTGTCATCCTTACAGGCCTACACCAGGCACCTCCAGGATGATTTCCTTTGGAGATGGAATAGTTCAGGAATTTTCTCAGTTAAATCGTTCTATAATTTTCTTAATTCGGGAGGTGTGTCTTCCCCAATTGCCAATCCTATCTGGAAATCTTTTCCCGCTCTGAAAGTCAAAATTCTTGTCTGGCTAGCCGTTCAGAATAAATTACTGACTGTGGACGTTCTTAACAAAAAGAATATTGCGGCCGGCCAAAATTGTGTTTTCTGCTACCAATTTCCGGAGAACGCTCTTCATTTATTCCTTACTTGTTTCGTCACTCGTCTGTTATGGTTGATTTGCCATCAAGCTTGGGGCCACCCTGAATCCTTGGATTCATGGTTGACAGCTTGGAGGTCTATCTCTGTCCCTAAACCCTTGCGCAAATCTTGGGATGTATCTATGATGTCCATCATTGCTATCATCTGGAAGGAAAGGACCTTACGTATCTTTACGAATACTTCTCGCCCGATTACGAGCTTAATTGACGACCTCCTTTTTTACCCCAATTTCTGGGCCTCCAGCCTGGCCTCTCATAAAATTAATAATCTTAAGACTTCACAAGCTTGATACTGCTGCATCTTTATTCTATCACAATTGTTTCTTACCTCCTTAGCAAGTTGGTTTCTCTTATTTGTTTCCACTGCTTATGTTATGTTTTCTCTTTATTTTTTTCCTATGTCTGCATGCTCCCTTTCTCTTTTCGGTTGCTGGCTGATGCGGGTTTTATTTTCTTTTTGCAGTTCTGACCTCATGGGGCCTCTCTCTTCTGGTGTTTTTTGTGGGAGTGAACTACTCTTCGTATCTCACCTACTAGGCAGTTAAAATCGGTTTTTGGAACTAATCGGTCTTGGAGCGATTAGTGATTAATCGGTTAATCGGAAAATAATCGGGATTAAATCGGAAAAATCATTATATATATATATATATATATAATTAAAGAAAAGATATATCCTCATATGTAGCAATCCTAAACTCTAACATAAAACTATTATGAGATTATTAAATAGGAACATATAATTATAGAGAAAAAGAAGAGGTACTTGGTTTGAGCTAAGTTTGAATTCAGGATGTGAGTCGGGTCGGGTTTGCTGGTTGGTTCCAACAAACAAAAAATAATTGGGGAGGAGCAGCAGCATGAGTAGTAAGAGGAGGAGGTGCAGTAGATGCGGGTCGGGTCAAGTATACGATGGCGCAAGGGGAGCGACAGCGGGTCAGGTTTGGGTTTGTTTTGAGGAAGAAGAAGAGAATCAGTTTGAGTTTGGGTTTGCGCGAAGAAGAAGACGAGTGCGGGGTGTGCGCGAGGACCAGAAGGGGTTTGGATTTGAATTTGGGCCAGATTGAGCCCAAATAATGTAAACGAGTATGAAAATTAGAGGAGATGATTTAATCAGTTAATCGGCCACTTAAAATCGGCTAATTAACCACTAATCGGCCAATTATACCCGATTAAATCGCTAAAAAAATAATCGCTTAGCCTCCGATTAGCGATTAATCGGGGATTAATCGGGTGTAATCGGAGATTTTAACTGCTTAGCTCACCTATAAATCCTTTTGCCTGGACTTCTTTTACCTGCTTCTCTTTTACAGGTGTTTTGTCTGTTGCCTACTGGAATGGTTTACTTATGTGTTTCTTTTTATTTTGGGTTCAGTGCTGTTTTTTTTGCGACTTACCATGGTTCACTGTGTTATAGTTTCTATTTCCTCAATGTTCATTCTTCTCTGCATCCATGTGTGTTGTGTTGCTTCTGTTTTGTTTTTCTGCTAGGTCTCGCGTTTGTCGACTGTGGCTCTTTTTTCCCATGTTGTTCCTCTGCCTCCCTTGGTGCTTGAGTACAGCGGCTGCGTGCATCTGTTTGTTCTTTGTGCTTGTTTTGTGTTTTTTCCAGGTTGGCTTTTGGCTGCTGTTTTGCGTAGGTCGTTTGTCCTTCGCTCTGTCGGCGGCCCGGTGCGCTGGTGGATTTTGTGCTTGTGTGCTTGCCTGCTTGCCTTAAGAGATTTCCTTCTCCTGGGTTTCTCTACTCTTTTCTGAGTTTGGCTATTGGGTCTCGCTTTCGCATTTTCTGGAGTTTTTTCGTCTTTTGTAAATGACTCAATTGCATGTCTGTATAGTATCGTCTGTGCAGTATGGCTGCCCGAATTTTTGCTGTTCCTTAGTCCTCTTTTCTGTACTACGTCTTGTATTGCTTTTTCTTGTAAATTGCTGTATAGTTTTGTTTTTATATATATATTTGCTCGGGCTAGAGTCTTTCGACTTTATCCATTACATAAAAAAAAAAACAAATCGATATATTACATGACTGATTTAATAAATATTTGAGGGAGATACGAGTCCTACAAAATGAACCTGTTTATAAAACCGAAAAGTATTTTTTCAATTAAATCAAAAATTAGTTGTTTAATATCTTTTGACTAATTTGACCTCAACAAAATTTAGAAGAAAGACCGTCATATTGGTCAATTAAGGAAGCAATATTACAAAAAAATAAGGAGAAAAATATGACTAATTTTATCTCCGTATTTGAGCAAAAGTCTAGTTTGAATATTTTCGGAAATCAACAATAAATTCAAACTCCAGAAAATGCAAAACTTAAAATGTGTAAAACTAAATTTTTTATGATGTGTTGCATATGCATGAAGTTTGAAATATTTAATGCTCAAAATTGTGTAAATATTCCTAAGCCCATATTTAGACTTTGGTCCTATGACCAAATAAAATTAAAATCACCCCACCTCTACTATGCATCAAATTTCCCTTACAGATTTTGTAGTCTTTTAAGTTTTCATTGAGATGACCTCACATGTTGTTAAACGTTACCTCTGTGAAGCGTGCTGCATTCCTTCCATCCTCCATTTAATCTAGGTTTAATGCATGGTCCATCCAGGATACTTTCAGACAAACTACCTCTAATTATAATACTTACACACTATTGTAAATATTTGCCCATTGTCGTATATGTGGTCAAACCTTAAAATCAAATAATTGCATCAACAAAACTTCTCTCTCCCTCTCTCATCCTTCTTGGAATTGTTATATCCCATGTCTGCATCCTTGTAGGTGTCGTGTCTGTACCCGTGTCCGTGTCCGTGTCCGTGTCCGTGTCCGTATCAGTGATACTTAATTCTCTCACAGACCCTTTTCTCTTTCTCTGTCACAGTCACTCTCGTTCTTATTGTTTCCCATTTCTTTCTATGTACGTGATAGAGAAAATGACAATTAGAGAGATTGAGAGAGAATCACTCATTCTCTTTTAGTCTTTGCAAGGGACATAAAATTCGGCGTGTCTAAAAGAAAGAGAAACCTGTCGGTGTTGTGTTCGTGCTCATGCAACTTAATTCTCTCCGCAGACCATTTTCTCTTCCTCTATGTTATAGCCACTCTCGTTCTTATTGTTTCCCATCTCTTTCTATGTATGTGATAGAGAAAGGACAAGTAGAGAGATTGAGAGAGTATCACCCATTCTCTTTAAGTCTCCGAAAGGGACATAGAACTCGATGAGTCTAAAAGAAAGAGAAACCTGTGGGTGTTGTGTCCGTGCTCGTGCAATTTAATTCTCTCGTAGACCATTTTCTCTTCCTCTATGTCATTGTCACTCCCGTTCTTATTCTTTCCCATCTCTTTCTATGTACGTGAAGGAGAAAAGGACAAGTAGAGAGGTTGAGAGAGGATCTCCCGTTATCTTTTACTCTTAGAAAGCTAGAACTCAAAGACAGTCAGAAGAAAGAGAAAAAATTTTGAGTCTTTGGGGAGTTATCTTTATGTTTTGATTAACTATATGTTTAATCACTCTAAAATTAAGTTCTATTGTAGTTTGATAACTTTTTGATTGTATATTTTAGTTTTGTTATTTTAGTTATCTATGTTTCTTTATTGATTTTATTGATTGCAAGTGGTTTATGAAGGCATTAATACATTTTGGTTATAAATATTTGATTTTTATTTGATACGTGATGCTTGCAAGAGTTATCCACAAACATTTCGTCCAACATAACACCCTGTCATTTTCCAATCGACATTTTGCTGACATACTCCAACGCTTGCCATTTAGTACGTGCTTGTGACACATCAACTTCATATTAAATTTGTGCAGCGGTTAATCTGTATTCACATATTCATAAGGGTCAAATGTTTATTTGAAATTTCTCAATGGTCAGCAGGTACATATGCACGGAACAGTCAAATATACTAGGTATCACATAAATATCTATTACATGATGGATTGTTCCCTGCTTTGTTATTTATTTATTATTATTGTTTAAAAATTTTGAGCTCTGAATCCTTTTCTTTCATAATATTTCCTGTCGTTTTAGTAAGTATTTCTCTTTCCAATAGGAAAATAGTCTTCCTTTCTTTTTTTTTTTCCTTCTGTTTTTTTGCTGCTCCATATATATTTGTTTCTACTTTATTGTGTCCAACTTTCCTTGTCTCTTAATCGTTCACAGTTCATGCACATTCTGTGCAATTTTGACCTAACCCATGAACTAAAGGGGAGATTCTCACTTGTGAGGATAAATAACCATATATCTGGAAGTGGAAACCAACTATTTTGCGGAAGCCTTCTCTAGATAAGGCTTACCAGCTTAAACCTTCCACTTGACTCTTCCGAGGAGCTTAACCTCTTGCTATGAAGGGCCTTGAATTTTTGCCTTGAATTTTTAATTTACTTAATCAATATCGACACTATACATAACCCAATATCTAATCCAATTAGAACATCTACTTATAAGGTATAAGGTAATTGTATCACTATTTGAAATTCATTAATGATGAGTATATAACAAGAGCATAGATAGTAAAAATTCTTCACAATTCATTAATTTTCCGGGAGAAAAGGCTTACCAGCTTAAACCTTCCACTTGACTCTTCTGAGGAGCTTAACCTCTTGCAATGAAGGGGCCTTGAATTTTTAATTTACTTAATCAATATAGACACTACATAACCCAATATCTAATCCAGTTAGAACATCTACTTACAAGGTATAAGGTAATTGTATCACTATTTGAAACTCATTAATGATGAATATATAACAAGAGCATAGATAGTAAAAATTCTTCACAATTCATTAATTTTCCGGGAGAAAATTTTGTTTGCTACCTAAATTTTCATATATAGATTAGTTTTCCGTATTTAATTTCTGGAATATGGTTTGGGTTTTTGTATGCACAATTAGGTTCAAGTTATGTATAGAGGATAGTAATAGAAACTAGATCTCGGTAGGAGATATATTTATAGTCCCAGCATCTCAAGAATATTTTGTTTTGTTAGCACTAGTACAAGCTGTCATATTGTCTCTTGATTTAGTCCTTCATATTGTGTGAACATACAAGCTATATAGTACCTGAAATAATCATCTTTTGAGCTTGATTGCTGGTGTCCTAATTTATTATTCTTGCATTTAATCTTATCTTATCTGCAAGTACCAAAGGGGAGAAATTCAGAGAATATAAATTTTAATCATATTGTGGATAAACCTTCTAGATTGAGCAAGCAAACTGAACCTTAGATAATCATACACTATATTTTTCTACTAAAACTGAAAATCTTTCATCGTTATGTGGACGTTCTGGAGATTGAAAATCACTGGGGACCCACCTAAAGGACTTTCTTCCTTCTGGTATACTTATGATGATTTCCCTCCATCTTTTGCCTTTAAACGAGTGTCTATGGAAAGTCAGTGAAAAAAGCTAAGATATGAGAAGTTGACATTTGTCTTGTGTGTGCGTGTGTATGTGTCAGTAAAGAAAGATAAGATACGATAAGTTGAATATTTTATTTTTGTTATTTTAGCTGTATATGTTTTCTTATGTATTGCAAGTGGCTATATGAAGGCATCTATACATTTTGTTATATTTTATTTTGGATAAGGGACATTTATGTGTTAGTTAAATACTTTTTAAGTTATATTTAAATTTTCTTATTTATATTATAGTTTGAGAATGTGAAATGATTGTGCGTCTTCCCTTTGCAATTGTGACATTATTCTGTTTCTTCATGTATTACAAACAGTTCAGTACGGGTGTCTATACATATTCGCTATAAGTTTTTCATTTGCATAGGATATAGAATAATTATGCCGTATGATGCATGTAAGAGTTATCTGATCACATTTAGCACTTGTTTTCCTCTGCCATTACATCCTAACATCTTTCATTGGATATATAAGTTCTTTGGCCGATGAACTCCAAGATTTGCCATTTAATACCTTGCTCGTGACACAATCATTTTAAATTTAAACATGGACTGTTCTATGTTTGACCTGGTCATTTTGGTAAACTGATAAGGGGTCAAATCTAGACACTGGAATTTCTTAGTTGCCAATAAGTAGATATGCTACCTTAGTTACCTTGGATATTTATAGACTGTGGCCAAACAGTGGTTATTTTGAACATGTTGCTTTCTGCCGTCCCACGTTTTGAGGGTTCATGTTTTGAGGGTTTTTGATGTGTTTATGTTGCTTTCCCTCCTCTTAGTGTTGAGGAATTTGTTTGACAAGATGCACTTCCCAGGTGCTGGGCTTTTGTTTCGTTAATACTCTTAATAAAACTGAGTGGCCGCGTTCCACTTTTTCCTTCAAAAACAAGTATATTTTTGTTATTACATGCAGGCATGTTACATTGTTCATGGATCTTTTTTCGTGCTCTGAATTTTAATCCTTTCCATCCAAAACTTTTTCACATGTTTGGTCGTTGTAATCTCTGTTCAATTTTATAAATACCGTTCCTTTCTCAATTATCTTTCGATCTCTATGCATTTTTTTATTATTGTGTTGAGTCTAACTCATTCCTATCTCTTAATCATTCACAGTTCATGTTGATCCTCAGCATTACTAAGCTAATCAGTGAACTAAAGTGGATTTTCTGACTTTTGTTTTTTAGATAGACATAAATCAGGAAACTGGTATTTGTTTGCCTAAACCTTCCCTATGCAGATTACATAGTGTCACAGAGGGCCCTTCTTTCCACTTGCTCGTTTGAATGTGCTCCACCGCAAATGGGTGTTAAAGTTTCCAAAATTTTCTGTGATTACCAAAATTAACATCATGCATAATCCAGTAGGTTAAGGATATAGAGGATTGAAATAAAAGTAGAACTACAAAACAAATTTGAATTAAACTTGAAGGATGCGAATAATGTAAACAGCACATTGATGATTCAATTAATTAATTTTCAAACACATTGATGATTCAATTAATTAATTTTCAAATGAAAGTGTCCGGATTGCTACTTAAAGTTTCAATTTGTAAATTAGGTTTCTGCACTAATTTTGAAGGTAACGATATATTTGCTCAGCAAAACTGCAAGTTGTCAGTATTAATTTAGTCCAGCTTGTTATGTCTTTAAACTTGATGTAGGTTGTTGTTTGTCTTAATTTATTATCGCAGTCATTCACTCTTATCTTTAAGCACCCAAGGGGGAAAAGGATCTTTCTGGAAGAAATTAAATTTAAACTGAATGTCACACGTTGTGGATAAACCGGATACAAGATGAGCCTTCAGTAGTCATACATTATACAAGGTAATACTAAGACTAAAAATCCTTCCTTTGTCACGATGTAGACATTTGAGACATTGAAATTCTGTCATGACTCCTTTCTGGAATCTTTTCTTCTAGGCTAAATATGATGAAGGTTTTGCCATTTTCCCTTCAATTTTTAATACATGTTTACAAAAATCCTCAAAGACACATTCGACATTGATATCTGGACCTGTCTTGTTCTGATATAGTATAGGCTCTTTGCCTAAAATTCTGAACTTTCCCGTTTCTGTGCTCCGAAAATAATTATTTACTGAACACCCTTAAAATGCGAACAATCGCCCTTTCTTTTTCCATATTTATTTTGTAGCTCTATACATTTTTTACTCTAACTCATGCTTATCTCTTAATCAGTTATAGTTGATTGTGTTCCTCAGCATTTAATATTCAATCTCAAGTTAGTGAGCTTAAATTGAACAAAGTTTGATTCTTGACAGAAGAGACCAACCACATCGATGGAGAAACTTTGACATCTGGCTGCATGCTTGAGATTATTATTATATGATTCATGGAAATGGATTTCTAGTGTGACCCGGAAGCTCTACACAAAAGCTAAAAACCAAGTGCTTATTTTTCTTTTTGTTGGCATGGATAACAGCAACATGTAATTGATGTTTGGATATGGCTTGTTTGCATTGCTACCTTATATTCATGAAGGGATAAGGAACTAACTCAGGTATGACATGGATGATCCTCTATTTTCTTCTGGTTGATCGATCTTCTCTTGAGTAAAGAATTAATAAAGAAAATAAAACTTCGTTCTGTTGTCTTTCTTCCGCATCACTTTGGGGTCCATTTTTTGTGGAGAAAGACTTAGATACTAGCATAGTTATAATGATGGCCCCATTTGAGGGCCAGTGAGTTGTGGGCCATAATTTTTTGGTTTAGCTGATTTGTCGTCCTCATCCACCCTGGATTATATAATATATGAAGATCTTAGTGTTCTGTTAATATGGACGTATTGTTGTAGTTAAAGCAATTAAGTTGGGTTGGCTTAAGCAATCTAGAGAAGCCATATCTTAGATAGAGTGATTGGTTAGAACACTCAACATTGACTTGTACAGTAGTAGCAGACAGATTCTTTTTCCTTTTTGTTTGGACCTTTTTTTGTGCATCCAACTAATTTCTACTCAGGCTTTCTTTAGGAGATACCAGTGTAAATACCACAAATTCTGGTTAAACTTTTTCCAAAATTATAAAGCAAGAATGTGGTATAATGTGAATATTATGATACTCTTATATTATTCGACTGACTAGAAAATTCTCTTACATATATCTAAAACAGAGGGTTCTCAGCCTACAAGGAAAATAGGGGACAAATCCATGATGCCGAAGTTTGTCGCATCATGAGTCTATCTCATTGATCTCAATTATCTTGCCATCTTCTTCCAAGCATCCAAAGGTTATACGCCATTCATGAGTCAAGTATCTCATCCTTAAAGATGACACTGTTCTCTTGGATAGAAATAAACTGCATTTGTTTAGAATTGCATTACCTGCATGGAGTAGTCTGCATGTCTGCATAATCTTCAACCTTTCGTATTAATTAAGCTATAATGACATTCCATATGTATAATCGATTGGCATAACTGCATTAATTTTATCTTCTTGATATCAGGTCAGATGCACACATCTCGGATTCTGTTTGATTTCAACCTTGAAGACATCTTTGAACTGCTTATGACGAAAATCTTCTGTAGATTTTGAGGTAATTCCTACTTCTTATGCAGATCAGATGACTGAACTGAATAATTTTCAAGTTAGGATGGCAACAGGTCGGATTCCGGTTAAACTAATGTTGTTGAAACCATAACAATAAGTCCAAGACTAATTGCCAGGTTTAGTTGGGTGATGGGTCTGGCTCCATCTCTACCAACTATTGACTGTCCTGTCCTTTAACTAATCTCAAAACAATGTGTTTTGTTTTGATTTAAAGTCTTTGAGATAATTGATTTTTTTGCATGAATGGATATTGGAGAGCCCATGAAGTAAGCTATGGATAAGTAATTAGTTATTATATATGAGGATGATAGCAATGGGTGAAAAGAATAAGGTTGGATGAGCACCAAAATAAAGACCAAAAAAAGTTGGAAGAATTTAGTGGAGGCTTTGGTTTCCCATTACAGTCTATTCGCATTCAATCCTATATCTGGGGTGTTTGTTGTGAGATTTTAGATAATCTGGAATGTATGTGATGACATGGATTGTACCAGGATTGGAGAAGAGCACAAGAGTTAGGCAAGCAACTCATTTAAGTAGATGATGATAAGGAGGAAGTTTCTTTTTCTTTCCTTCTTCTTTTGCAAGGTATAACATTATCATAGAAACATGATTTTGCTTCCTAACAAAATGAAAACTATTAACAATGCTAGTAAACATAATTAATTTTCTTTTTAATTAATTTTAATTTTTAATTTTTATGTTATTGTTATTGTAGCACACTGGAAAAATTTCTTGGGGGCAATGGGGGTAAATTATTGTAAACTATTGTGAACTTGTTTTTGCCTTTTTTACCTTACTACTATGAACTTGCTTTGTTGTTCACGTCTGTTGTGAAGTTCTTTTTTTTTTTTTTACCTAACTATCGTAAATTGTTTTACTTTCTGATAGGCTACCTTGATTACCAGAGCAGGGAAGTAAAGTAAATTAGTAAAAACAAGTTCATGGTATAACAAAAGCAACATAAATTCATTGCAGCCACAAGCAACAAAAAAATATCATGGTAAAGTAAAATCAGAGTAAATTTTTGGTGGTTTACTACTATTTATCGAAATTCTTGCGATTGTGTGAAAGATTTTGGAATCAATTTCTGCTTCCGCAAAACTTTACTCTTATTGTGTGTTTGAATATTTTTTGGTTTGAAAAAAAAAATAAAAAATTTATATATATGTATTCAAGTATATGAGAGTGATTTGAATGATACGGGTTTGGTGGGGGTTCTGCTATTACACTTTTGGGTGGGCATCTCACTGTTATGGAATGAATGAGGAGTGGGGCTTTGGTTTGGTGTTCTACATAACTTTACTCCAATCGGCAAGGAGGAAGAGAAAAATAAAATTAATTTGTTAGTGGAAGAAAAATGTTGTTTGTTGAAAGGACATTGGTCCCAAACAAGCAGGAAATTTTGTAAAGTTTGTGAATCAGCATGTAGGACTAAAATTTCATTTATTTTTGTTTGAATCTTCTCCCCAGTAAAATTAAGTTTTTACTGATAAGAAGAACCGGGGTCCTACCATTGAGCTGTGTAGCTCAGTCTGCTCAGATGGTAAAAGAGTTTAGATGAGTAAAAGAATGTGCCAAGTTCGACATCAGACGAGTGATGTAGTCGTTTATCCAAAAAGTTCGAGATCAGACCTACTTTTGAAGGTATTTACCAAAATGACCCAACTCGCTAATATTATTATTGCTGTTTGAGATAGCGAGTGTAGGCTTTGGTATTTTTCCACAACTTGGGAAAAAAAACTTGAAGAAAAAATAGCAAAGTAAGACTTGCTGTTTCAAACAGTGAGCGTAATTGTACTACACTCGCTGTTTGAGATAGCAAGCCTGACTTTGAATTTTTTTATAGGTCAATTTAATAAAAATAAATTCAAAGTTAGGCTCGTCATCTCAAATAGCGTGTCTTACTTTGATATTTTTTCTTCAAGTTTTTGCTCCAAACACCTAAGCCTATACTCGTCTGTTTGAAATAGTGAGTGTAGGCCAAGGTATTTCTCCACCACTTGGAGAAAAAATTTGAAAAAAATATATCAAAGTAAGATTTGCTGTCTCAAATAGCGAGCGTAGTTGTGTTACACTCGCTTTTTGAGATAGCGACCCAACTTTGAATTTCTTTTTTGTAGTCAATCTAACAAAAGAAATTCAAAGTCATGATCTCATTCTCAAACAAGAGTTTTACTTCGATATTTTTTCATTAAGTTTTTTAAATACTTAAGCCTATAAATGCTATTTCAAACGAGGCACCAAACTCGCTGTCTGAGAAAGCAAGAGGGTTGTTTTGGTAAATACTTTTGAAAGTGGGTCAATTTGGTAAATACGTTCAAAAAGTGGGTCATTTTGGTAACAAAAATATAAAAACTTAAAAAGAGTCCTAAAGACACGTGAATCGTGATATGGTAGGCTCAGTTAGGCAAGTTTTTGAGTTGATTTGTATTGGAAGTAAAAATACAAGGTGAGCTCTAAATTTTTTTTACCCTTTTAAACCCTAAAATAGTTTCATACCTTTTCATTTTCCCCTTTGGAAAAGCCTTCAAACTGAAAGCCTTTGCTTAATATTATCTTCTAACAGGAAGTAAAGTGAAGTCATGTTGTGGTTTCTGTCGTAACCCTCATTGTAGTAACCCTAACCCTATCTCAAAATCAAAAAAATGTGCGTCTCACATAACTGGAATTTAACTGCTGATAGACGAAGTTAACAAAAATAGACTCTATAAAGAGTTTATTCAAATGAATATCCTATACTAACGATAGTTAATTGAAAAAAAAAAAATTTCAATTTTTCTTTGGTTTTTTTTACATATTAATGTTAGACGTAGAGTAGTTATCTAAGAAAGGTTCATACCGGACCCACTTAAGAATATAGTAATGAATAATAACAAGACAAAAGGGGCGGTTTGGGGCGGGTAAGAAAATGAGGCGTGTGGGCCAATAAATGTGGATGGTTGGAGGCGGCTCATCCTTTTAATTTTGGATTTGGATAAATGAAATTATGAATCCTTCCTCCACTCCTCTCCCTTTATTACTAGCATTGTTATAAATACTTGAAACCCAGATCTGACCCGGACCCGACATTGGACCGGAACTGACCTGGTCTATCTGGGTCCTAAAATGGGACCCGTTGTACTTTTGGGTCTGGGTCTGTTCAAAAGAGACCCGACCCGGACCCGTTAAAAAAAATCCAAATAATCAACATAAAAATAAATATTCTATCCTCATCTCTCCCCTCCTTCCTCCTCAATTTTAAATCTTCATCTTTCAAATTCAAAACTCATGTCTTTTTCTTCTTTTCTCTACTCTAAATCATTAACTCGCTGCCTTCGCTCGCCGCTCACACTACCTCTCCTATCCGAACGGGTTGGAATATTTTAATAGGACCCGGATCCGGGTAGTGAAGGATCCGACCCGACCCTATACCAATGCTATTTATTACCACTACTACATTTATATATTCGGTAATATTAGGCATGCAATTATTTTGCTATAAATAAACCACTCTCTTTTGCTAGTTTCTTTGTAAGTTAGCATGTGCTTCTCACGTGCGATTGTAACACCACTCGGACCGATATTTTTTATTTATTTTGAAACTAAAATTGGATACACGTATGGAATCTATAGCTTGTAACTGTAGCTCTATCTAAAATTTGTCTACATGTATCTTACCATTGTAAACAAAGAGTTCAAGTAAAAAAAAAAAGAACAATGACAAAGTTCATGTTAATGTTAAATAGACAAATTATGTTAGCAATTGATTTAGAACTTATTGGAGTGAAGTTGAAGCAAATTTAATGGCATGCAAATATATCATCTCCCTTTCAAATTAGGTACCAAACAAAATCTCACCTTGCTAATTAAACTATTTATAAATATATCATCTACCTTGTTAATAGGGTCATAAAAGATTTGGTGGAGTTATATCTGTTTTAAATACTCTCCAAAATCTCGTATTGACATTAATTTTAGAGGAGAAGGTGGGATAGTTATAGGCGAATAATTATGACCAATTAGTGGATTTAATGAGTCACTAATTTGAACTTATTATGTTGTTTATTGGTTTAGAATTTTATTTATGATTCAACATTTCCACTTAATCCTCACCTATTTTTCTTAATCTTCTTATTTGTTTACTTGAAGTGCACTATATTTCTCCCCCCATGTGGATCATGATAATGAAAGGTATGTATTATTTTACAAGCTTAATTATCAAAAATTGTTTTAGTTTAGAAGTTCCGTTTTACATCCACACTTATCATGCATCTTATTTAAATCCTACATGCTTTGACTTCTAGATTACTTTGATGCAATCTCTCTTTCATTGGTGACTAATGTATTCATTGTTTTCGGACATTCTCCGCACGTAACAAAAGCAAGAATACCTTCCATATATACTATCAATTTTTTATTTTTTTATTTTTTATCAAGATAGAACTATATCTTATTCTATTTAGACAGGGCCTAATAAGATGAATTTTCTGACCGGTTAATCCCATCATATTTAGGCTAATCAATTCTGTGATCTTTTATAAATATAAGAGTAAAAATTCTTACCAACTGCTCATTTTCTTCTCTCTCATCACACCTCAACACAAGAATGAGGTTAATTATATGAACAAGAATATTGAGGCCCCCAAACTATGATATGGTGTCAAAATAATAACTAAATAAAATATCCAGATTACTGCTAGGCAAAAAATCTATTGGTTTCCAAAATTGCACTTTGCCAACTTCAACCCAACTACCAATCTTGCATATGTATGTGTCTCAAATCATCAATCTTCATATAACGTATACAATTTAGCAGAAGCAAGATTGTTCATTGATGGATGTCACATAACAAGTTTGAGTGTGATGAAAGATTAAAGGCAGCCATCACTTTTGTTCCCTTTAAAAAGGGTAGATGATAACATCTTTCCGGATCAAACCAAACACCATGACTTTTGCTGTTTTGTTTCCTAACTTTCTTTCTGCCATATGATACAATGCACAATTCACTAATACTTTTCTTAATTATATTTTGTGATGCAAACAACTTGTTTCCTATATATACAAAAGAAATCAGGTAATTTATCGTAATAGTCAAGCATAAGATTTTCTTGTTTTGTTTTAGATCTACATAGAACATGCACCACGGAACCTCATCTTCAATATGCTTAGTCATTCTTAACCAATACCCAATACAAATAAACTGTGGCGGAGCCACACCCAAGCCAGGGTGAGCGGCCGCTCCCCCTGAGTTTGGATAGGCCCTTTGTATAGGTGCAATTTTTTTAATATTTTAAATGGAAGTCCATCCAGCGCTCCCCCTGAGCGTGACCCATAAGTAAAGGTCCATACAACCGCTCCTCACACCACCCGACCCGCTCCCTCTTCTTTTGCTGCTCGCTTTTTCTTTGTTTAGTTCTTGTGATTTCGCTTCCGCTGGATGGAAATCTTGGCTCTGCCACTGCAAATAAGGAAGCACTTAAGGTTGATTTTTAGTGCAAGCCCATGGTAACCGGGAATGAATTTGTCTGCAGTAAACTCGTTCCTATACAAGTTACTTTATTAACATGCATATCATTTATAACATCCCTATTTTTTTTATTTTTTTATTTTTTTTTTCTAATTAAAAGATGACCGGGGTCATCGCTTCATTAAAAGGTTCTTAACGAAACAGGAATATGAAATACATAGAGCCCGCAGGCTAACATTTCCAAAACGTCTAATCCGGGCCAACATCCCGAACATCAAACAAAATATAAAATACATTAAATAACATCCCTATTTATAACTACTAACTAGACACTTGCTTATTTTCTAAAAGTGACAGCAAAATTTTCCTGAGAATTCTATCACAAGTCTTTTTGAAATCAATAAAACCCACATGCAAGTTATTTTTTCTTTCCCTATACTTTGCCATCAATTGTCTTTAGTATACATAGTCTTCACAGTCGGCCTCCCAACGTAAAAATAAATTGATTTTCCAACAATGTGGTCCAGTTGGTTTACGATGAACAATTTGGCCTCCAACCTATTCCCTTTATTCATTTCACTATTAGGTTGTTATTGCAGACCTTTTGTCGACCAAATATCCAATCATAAGCCCATGCAGTGGCGTGTAGAAGGTTTCAATGCCTTCATTGATGATGAATAAATTGATAAGCTTTGAATTACGTATCCATTTTTTCCATATCTTTCCATTTGAAGTAGACATATCATCTATAATCCATTCATTTGGGGGGGGAAGAAGGATTATAGCTTATGTAGTTCAACACTCTTCTTAATCTCCTTTATTAGTTCATATATTATATAATTAAGAATTAGTGCTTGAATATCTTCAATTTAAAACAGATATCCAATATATATATATATATATAGCTTTCTTCCGTTGCAAACGGGTGTGTGCACAGACCCTTGCGAACGGAGATCTGCGCTGTTGGATAAAAAAAACAGATATTTTTTTGTAAAATTTTGTCTTAACCCGCTCTTGCATATATATATATATATATATATATATATAAATCTTCGGTTGCACACTACTTTGGTGAGCACTCCGTGAACACTCACGAAATAGAGACCCTATGAAAAATCCGAACCGCTTATATTGTTCTATATGCCTAAGATAGCCTAACAATAAAAAATCAAGTAATTTGAAGTTCATAAAAAATTGTTTGGCTAGAAATTCTAACAGCATGATGGATGGGCAAATGAACTTCAAATTACTTGATTTTTTATTGTTAGGCTATCTAAGGTATATAGAACAATATGAGCGGTTCGGATTTGTCATAGGTGCTCTATTTCGTGAGTGTTCACGGAGTGCTCACCAAAGTAGTGTGCAACCGAAGATTTTTCTCTCTATATATATAGGGTAAAAGGGATATGAGCAACTTGCTCATTTAGTAAATGAGCAATTGATTATGTGGCATGTATGTGATACATTGGACGACTAATCCTTTTAAGAATTTTCCAATCACATGTATGCCACATCATCAATTGCTTATTTATTAAATGAGCAAATTGCTCATACCCCTTTTTTCATATATATATATATATATGGGTAAAAGGGATATGAGCAACTTGCTCATTTAGTAAATGAGCAAGTGATGAGGTGACATGCATGTAATACATTGAGTATCTGACCACTTTTAAAATTTTCCAATCACATGCATGCCACCTCATCACTTGCTCATTTACTAAATGAGCAAGTTGCTCATATCCCTTTTACCCTATATATATATATATATATATATATATATATATATATATATATATATATTGTTGTTTTTTTACCACCGGGTTACATTGTTGTCTAGTTTGGAACTTGAGACATTCCTTTGTCCATTCAAAACCCTTACCTTCTCAGTGATTTATATATGTTATTTTTAGTTTTCATCTTCTAAGGATTAGTATTAAGGATGGAATTGTTTCCCGTTTAAGGGACAATTTTTAATCCACATTTTAATTTGTACACTAGGTTAGAATTGAACTTGAATCGTTCATGTGATGCCACAACAAAACTCTGAAGTTGTGGGAAAAGTCGTACTTGTACATATTATAATGATTTTGTCTATTGAACAGAACTACACATATATATTCTTGGAAACTCGTCATTTAAAAAGCAGTTAGTTTGGAATGCTTCACAATTGTTTGTTAGCAGATGAGCAACTCTGCAACAAGATAATAGAAAACACTAATAATAATCATATTCAAACCTCAAAGTCAAATCTTAACACTAGAGTGGGGCTACATATTTTCATGGCTTTTCTTGCAAGCTATTAATAATAATGGCTACGTAAAAGAGGGATTAGTTCCACCTCTTCCATTATCATGTTTTCTTACTTCCAAAGATAAACAAACTTTATTTGTTGAGCAAGTGTTAATCACAGGGCTAGTGTGATTTGATGGAGTTGGACTACGAGTCTATGACATATCTTCAATGCATATAATTATATCTATCATAGGAGCTCAAAATGAATTGTTAGTTGAATGCGCATTTTTGGTTAAAATAATATAATTGAATGTGCTCAAAATTTTTTTTAGAGGTAAAAGATAGAGCATGACCACCCTATTTTATTAAACAGTAAATAATAAAACAACCCAGTAGATCTGGGCAAAAAGGAAAAAAAAGAAGAGAAAAGAGTACAATCAATAGCATTCAACAACCCTAGGAGGATAGACAATAACTAATTAGCAGGAAATAAATTACAATAAAGAAAATATAAAGATCCCCAACAATCCTGGATGGTAGGCTCTAGTCTAAGGTGGACCCGATCTCAATCTCCTCATCATCATACAACTGCTCCAATGAGAAAGGCTTGTGGATGCGATCTCTGGCTCCTGTGATTGCATTCTCTACCCAGAAAAAAATCAAGTGCATGATATGAGTAAGGTTGCTATGAATGGAATTACTAGAATCACAAAAGTAATGATCGTTCCTATTTAACCAGAGGACACAAGTGGTTGCTATAATCACAATGTACCAAGCCTCTTTCATGTCGTGCCTATTTCTTGCAGAGGTGTTGCCTACCGATAGGTCATCAAAGGTGAGTGGGTAAGCATCAGCTTTGAGGGCCCAGAGAACTTCTTTCCACACGGCTTTGCTTCGAGGGTATTTGAGGAATAGGTGATTCCTCGTTTCTGGATGATTATTGCAAAAACCACAAGTAGTTGCAATAAATGGTTGCCTCTTTGCCAAATTCTCCCAGATAAGGATAGCATTGTTGAGGACTAGACAGAGGAATACTCGGATCTTGAGCGGTTGGTCTTCCAGATTACTTTAGACTAGGGGCCTACACCATCGGAAGTGGATCCTATAGTAGAGTGTTAGGGATTTCAACCGAAAACCCCTCTTATCTAGGATCTTGTTGAGTTATTTGATGCAATCAACACAAACCACCAAGCACATATAAGATCATACCAAACACACCAAAGCATACACAAATTTGTCCCGGTTGGGGCTTTCGCCTTAATCCGGGGAGAAAAAAACCCAAGATGTTATTCAACTAGAGAAGATACAATAATATTACAATTCTCACAACGACCCTCTCTCAAGCCTCACCAGCAAGTACTAGTTGTTTACAATTAGAGAAACTCTCAAGCTTCGCCTTCAATGAAGTACTCTCTCTTTTGGCTCTCAATGGAGGCCAATAACAACAATATATAGAGATCTAGAGAAAACCTAGTTTTTATCTTGATACAATAATCATTGGATATTCCTGAAGAGATAACCTTACGATAAGAGCCGTAAGATCTGACTTGAAGAGCAAGTTGGGCTTCTAACGAATCACCAAGACCCGACCCAAATATTTCATCAGCGTTGCGTTCGGTCGACCGCACCACAAGGTCGGTCGATCGCCCCCCTCTCGGGAACTTTTGCAGAGTTGGGCGGTCGACCGCACCCATGTACGGTCGACCGCAACTCCTGTTGCTACTCCTGCTGATTATTTCCCTTGCTTTCACTCCGTCTTCGATCGTCTCGATTCCTCCATCGTCTCATCATCTTCGTATCCAACATAGTATACAAGACATAAACCCAACAATCTCCATCTTGGATTGCATACTCATGAATCCACATCTGTGTGATTTAAACCTTCTAGACTCTTTTCCTTCTCTTCTTGTAAACAACTCGTTTCAATGGCTTCCTCTGCTAGTTGAATCTATCTCCACCTGTTTTTCTCCCGCTGTATGCCCCCTTCAAGGGCACACCTCAGTAGATGTAATCATGGATGTGCCACCCTCCACATGAACTCCACCTACCTCAAGGCTCTCTCCACCTTCTGACGATATTCGAACGTCGCAGTCTTGCTCGGATGATTCTAGTGACTGCATACTAGATGATGCTTTAAGAACAATGGGCTTCGAAACACTTGCACAAGTTTTTCTGTTCCGCTAAAGCTGGTAGAGGTTGTGCTGACCCTGCTCAACCCGCCTCTCACCCTTCATCACCTCACGATAACTTTTTCAAACTGAACGAACTCCACCTGGATTTGTGTACTTGCAGTCCCGAGCTTCTAGAGTTCTCATGGATATAAGGCCTTGCTTCATCAAAAAGAATATACATGCCCTCCTCTAGTGTGTATCTCCTTCCGTCTGTCATCTTTGACTCATTTGTTTTCTCACCTCTTACTTCACAAGTCTTGTCAATCTCCGTTCCCACGCAATGACACAAGGCAAACTTGTAAGTAGAAACCATTACTTCACAAATCTTATCAACCTTCGTTTCCACACAACGATATGATGCAAATTTGTAAGTAGAAACCATCTCCATCTCAGAGCAAACTTGAGAAGAACTAACCGAATCAAAAGAACAACCAGAATTCACATCTAAAGAACTTGAAACAAAAGCACTGTTTAAGCCATCACCTGATTCAGCAGTACTGAATTTGGCACCCTTCTAACTCAACCGCTTGCTACAGTCTCTCATGTAATGCTCAATCCCTTTGCACTGGTGGCCACGGACCTTACCCCTACATACACTTTTCCTTCCAATCAAAGTACAATCCACCTCCAAGCTACTCACAGAAGTTGATGCCGATTTTTGACTCTCCTTCCTAAGTGCATCCTCCAACCCCTTGATCATACCTGCTATGAAAAAAATTTCCTTGGTAGATTTCTCATCTAGCACGGTTATCATGTTGGATGGATTTGGTGATGAATATATCGAGTTGGAAACTCTTAGATCATCTGCGTTCAACGACTTTAGTTCAGATAACTCCATATTGAACTCCACTTCAAGATCTAGAAGAGCGGTACTTTCCTTCATTGAGAAATTTCACAACTTTCTTCGCTGGTACATCCGACTCTGTGATGACGATCCCAAGTAGTCAGTTCTGAATCTTGCCCAAAGACTCGCCGTGCTTCTCCTATACCTGACTTCGCTCGTCGATGACAACCAGATTAAACCCAAGGCTTCTGAACATATCTTCTTCCACTTCTCCTACTTTGTGCCGATAGGTCTCCCTTTATCTCCTTCTAGGACTATATCCAAGTCTTGTTGAACCGATGCTTCATGCACATCCACCTTCAAGAGATCAAAGTTGATCTTGCATTTGAACCGCTTGATCTTTGTGATCTGATCTGTCATCTTCTCCAAGGAACTCGAACAAATCCTTGAACCCGAAGCTCTGATACCAATTGTTAGGAATTTCTACCGAAAATCCTTCTTAGCTAGGATCTTGTTGAGTTATTCGATGCAATTAACACCAACCACCAAGCACATATGAGATCATACAAAACACACCAAAGCACACACAAGTTTGTCCCGGTTGGGGCTTTCGCCTTAATCCGGGGGAGAAGAAACCCAAGATGTTATTCAACTATAGAAGATACAAGAATATTACAATTCTCACCATAATCCTCTCTAAAGCCTCACCAGCAAGTACTAGTTGTTTACAATTAGAGAAACACTCAAGCTTCACCTTCAATGAAGTACTCTCTCTCTTGGCTCTCAATGGAGACCAATAATAACAATATATAGAAATCTAGAGAAAACCTAGTTTGATATCTTGATACAATAACCATTGGATATTCTTGAAGAAATAACTCTACGATAAGAGCCGTAAGATCTGACTTGAAGAGCAAGTTGGGTTTCTAACGAATCACCAAGACCCGACCCAAATATTTCATCAGCGCCGCGTTCGGTCTACCGCACCACAAGGTCGGTTGACCGCTCCTCTCCTGGGAACTTCTGCAGAGTTGGGCGGTTGACCGCACCCCATGTACGGTCGACCGCAACTCCTTCAGCTACTGCTGCTGGTTGTTTTCCTTGCTTCCACTCCGTCTCCGATCGTCTCGATTCCTCCATCGTCTCATCATCTTCGTATCCAACATAGTATGCAAGACATAAATCCAAGCTCGGTTATTGGGACCTGAGCTACAACGGACCCCGGATGTATTAATATGTCATCTTATAGTATCTACAATGGTCAAGAGACCCTGTGTAAGTCTAGGTTTGGGGATGGGATCCCATTGGCTCCTTTCCATGCTTTGGTTACGGATAGGTGTGTGTGTGGCCATTTGTCCTATAAGTCCGGAAAGAGAGACTTAAGGGGTTGCCTTCCACTCTATTTGTCCCACTATGATCTAGGATCTCGTTGGTTGACTGTTGCCAATGAAACTGAACGTGCATCTAGTGAACATTTCAGATCCAGGACGTTCTTGGGCCTACCCAAAATCCCTCTACTCTGGCCCCCCTTTTTTTTGGGTTAAAAGGATGACCTCTGTCATCGTTTCATTAATGAGAATTAAAGAAACAAAGTAGAGCAAATTACATAATCAAAATAGGGTCTACCTAAACCCCTATCAACCATTGCCACTAAGGAGGCAATTAATCGAGATAAAACAAGTTTAAACAACATCTTAATATCAAAATACATCAAAATACATGGAGATGAACCACTGCGCCCTCAATTTTCTGCGCCCGCCAACCTCAGGGCTGACTCTCTAGTCCGCTTCAGACATCCTGATCCTCTTTGCATTCTCCAGCTGACCTGCCCAGTAATGAATGAGATGGAAAATTTTATGCATGGAAGTATTAAATCTATGGGAAATGTTTCTAAAACATTAGTCGTTTCGGTCTAGCCATAGACTCCACAAAGTTGCAGCAACTGCTAAGTCCCAAGCCCTTTTATCCTGCGTTTTAATGTACTCTTCTCTCCAAATACCCCAAACCTCCGAAGAGGAGGTAGGGCACCATGTGCACCCGAAACCCCTACAGACGATCTCCCAAGTCAGGGTCGCCTTCGGACACGTGAAAAATAAATGTGTCGTATCCTCTTCCGCTTGGAGGCATTGCACACATGTAACGTCAATCTGCATATTTCTTCTCCTAAGATTAGTTTTCGTAAGAATAGCGTCGTTGTGAACTAGCCAGCCGAACACTTTAACTTTTAGCGGCGCATGCGTTGCCCAAATCTTACTCTCCACTCCTGCTCTTATTCCCCCGTCGTTAATCCAATAGTACATTGACGCTACCGAGAAGGATTGTGATCCTTCGAGATTCCACCGCCTCTGATCTGGCTCGTTAGTCGTTTGACCCTCTTCCGCTTGAAATAGCCTATTTAACTCTTCGAATTGGTCAACGCCCTCCCGTGTCTACTCTGGCCCCCTTTCCTCTAAGGTAATGTTGTATTGAGTTTTGCTAGCCCTCACCAATGGGATGGAAGATTTTCTACCACCATTTGCCTAGGAGAGCGAGATTCATGTCTTTGAGGTCGGCAAAAAATTAATTATTGTGAGAAAAGAAAGTTAATTTATTTATTATGGAGTTAAAAAAATGACCAACGAAGCATCTGATTTAATTATCGAGTAAATAATGAAACATAATAGCCCAAAATCACTAATAATAGAAATGATCAATATCTACTTTGTTTTAGTTGGAATTATAGCCAAACTAATCACAATTTCAATTAGATCAGATAAATTGTTACTATTATCTCTACTATTTTAATGGGAGAGTTTGTCACCAAACAAACTCTATTTGTAACCAAATAAACACGTACAATGTACATGCATAACTAATATAAAGGAGGTCTTAGTTTCAATGTCAGACAACGTTGGATTTTTTAATATATATATATATATATATATATTTAAAAATGTGCATCGCACGTGTTAGTAATTATAAGAATTTTTTACCAAACTATCCCACTTTTTGTAAGTATGTACGAAACTATCCCTGTTTGAAAATTTATACCAAAACATCCCTGTCGCTAACTGAGTTAACGGCCTTGGTAATAATAGGCACGTTAACTTAGTTAACGTGTCTATACTTAGTAATTTTTTATGTTCAAAATATCCCTATCTGTTTATTTGTGAAGATAGGTATACACATTAACTCAGTTAACGGCCTTGGTAAAACAGTGCACGCAAACTGAGTTAACATGTATGAGTTTCTCCAATTTCCAGAAAGTTTCAACTTTCTGAAAACTTAAAATCTTCACACTCGTTAACTCGGTTAACGGCCTCGGTAAGAATAGACATGTTAATTGAGTTAATGTGTGTGAGTATTTCTAATTTCCAGAAAGTTTCAACTTTCTGAAAACTTGAAATGTTCACAGTTGTTAACTCAGTCAACGGCCTTGGTAATAATAGGCACGTTAACTGAGTTAACGTGTCTATACTTAGTGATTTTTTACCCATACCCCTCTTTGAGGTAGTGCCCAATACTGTCCCATCTACGAACGCTAACCCCGTTAGCGCGAGTGGTTTAAACACATGCTAACGGAGTTAGCGTGTCTATATTAGGTGAGTTTTTTGCCACACCCAAACAAGAGGCGAAAAGTTGTATCCCCTGCAGTACGCTAACTGAGTTAGCGCGAAGAAAATTACTAGGCGCGCTAACACAGTTAGCAACAGGGATGTTTTGGTATTAAATTTTTAAACAGGGATAGTTTCGTATATACTTACAAAAAGTGGGATAGTTTGGTAAAAAATTCTAATTATAACTACGACTACCTACACCAAAACAAAGAAAAAGTATTTACCTGATTGATTTAGCTCCAGCTATATCAAAACCAAGAATTTTAAGGTTGAATAGAACTGGTTGTCCTACAAATCTTTCATTAATAAGCACAAAATAGTTAAGCGACAAGGTGGGCACCAAACACACATATGCATAGCATGCAGAAGGCTAATTAATCATGGAACAAAATGATCATTAAAGTAGATGATGCAATCTTAATGAAGGTCTTCTTGTTTCGAGGGGGATTTGGTGATATTAACAACAAATTAAGTCGTCCAATCCTTCATTAGTTAGTTAGAGTAGGTTGAATTATACATGCAAAATGGATGCAAAATTATTTATTAACTAAGCATGTACCATTTATGTAGTAAGTAGAGTAGCTAAGGAATAAGGATTGCCCTTCACTTAATTTCATTGAGGGGTGGAAGCTAGGACACTTGTCCTTTAAGGGTTTGCATGCTTATTACTCTCTGCCTAATTCCGTTTAGGTAATCACCTAACCTCCTATCTAAGTCTTAACAATATGGATATTGTTGACTATATCTATGCAGATTGTTTGGATGCATAGACTTTGTACTATAAATTGAGGCTCATATAAAAAATAAATTAAGGATCATATAAAAATGAACTCATGTACACAGTTGTTGATTTTGGTGGTAAGAGAGGTTGGCCTAGTGGACCCCAGGGTGGATTGTGTACTTGGTATCTAGAATTATAACTAAGATTTAAGACACCTATGCAAGGTTGTCTTACAACTTTTATATTCATTGGTTTTGGTTAAGAGGTCAAAGACAATTCTTTTTTGTAGGTTGAATTTTGTTGGTTGGATATCGTTAAAAACATGGGTTTTTAACATGTATATCCTAAAATATTTGATAATATCATATATATATATATATATATATATATATATATATATATACCTCTTATAAATGTGTATTTTCGTGTATGTCCCTAACAATTTGGATTTTTTTTTTCATATTTACCCCTATGTTAGATATCACTAAGTTAACCATGATTTAACCTTTACGAGACGAAAAGAAATCAAATTACAAGATCAAATTAGACAATGAAATGGGAAAATATTTAAGGGTTTTAAGAAAAATAAATGATGAGGAAACTTATAATCTATTATTAAAAACAGGATTGATGGATAATCTGGAGAAATAACGTGAGGAATAATATGTAATTCTCAAAGATGCACTGTTAGTTTGTGCATTTCCTGTAAAAAATGAAGAAATTTTGACATGAGTTGATGAGTATTGGTTGGTTTAATAATTATCTAGAATTGCAAGGAGTAGGGCCAGCCCTGAGTTCCGGGGGGGCCGAGGCGAACTTCCGAAATGGGGCCCCCCTGTCCCCATACATTTAAAAAAAAAATTGCCAAAGCAAAATATGCAAAATTTACACATTGTTCAAAGCAAAATATGCAAAATATATATCATTGAATAACAAGTTACTCATAAGCATCATACATATATGCAATATAGAGTGAAAACATATAATCAAATATGCAAAACCTGTCAATAGAAAGCTCTGATTGTATCTCATTTAATGTATGAAGCTGCCTCAATAATTCACCTCCACATCTACATAGATGAAATAAAAATTATGAATTGGAAACAGAAAATTATGAAATGAAAATGAAATAGCATTGAAGTGAAGAAATGAAACATAGGAGAAACATAAACATTAAGGAAACAAAGTGTCTGCCTATATTGTGTTGACGAGTTTAGTATAATCATCCTTTGGATGGAAACGAAGTGTTGTTCTTATGGAATTCATTGTTTTAAGGAATTATCTACAAATACTAGCCCTAGATAGCATACCAAACAGTAACAGAAGACCACCAAACTACAAAAATTAAATTCTCATTTGAAGGAGACTAATGAATCTCAAACATTTAATCATCATAAGATAACTTACTGCAGGCATGAAAATACCACACTGATAAAATGAAAAGCTTTAGGATGGGGTAACAACTGCAAGAAATATATGCTTGCAGCTTGTATTATCCTGGAATTTGCACTGACCAAACTCTCCTAGCCCAATACATCTGAACATGGAACTAACATTTTTGCTATTCTTACTCAGTGGATGCCAATGGCAGAATTTGCAGAACAGCCTTTTGCTCTGGAGCATGAGCTTTTGAAGTACATTATTGACATTACATTAGCAAAGGCTAACAAGTCATATATCGGATTTTCGCTTGTGTGTATAAAATTAGCTTTCTCAGATAGGCATAGCTATCTGTATTTGAATGACCAGGATCTCAACCAACCATCAAGATCTGATCTTATATATGAGGACAATTAAGTTACTTTGTACAATAGCTATTATTTTGTGTACTATTTTTTGATTATTAACCTGTAAATTGCCTTTTTTTTTAACGGCATAAATATTAAAAGATTGTACGACATTCTGTATATCTTTCACTATATGTAGGAGCTTTCATTCATTTATATTTAAATCTGTAAAGTAGGGCTGGCAACATATAAGCCCGTGCCTGACGAATGACTTTGCCTGTAATGACGAATGACTTTGCCTCAATTTCTTCTCCAATCTCTCTCTTGATTCTTCCATAACACTCTCTTTTACCGAATTCACTCCATTCCACCCTAAATCTCAGGATAAGTGCATTTAAGTAAATTTACAAACCGTAAACCCTAGAATGCGATAGAATTCAAGAAAATCAGCAGATAAAACTGAAATTATTCCTTCAAATTCGGAGGAAAAAATAGAGTTTTTTGAAATTTATTACCTTCGATTGGTTACAGATCCGGAGAGAAGAAACACCTCGGAAAGCGTGCCATCGTCGATCTGAAGGCGCCGTTCGGGATGGGATTGGTTACAGATCCGGAAAGAAGAATCAGGCTGAGATGGGATTCGGTCACCGTTTGGGAGCAAAGAAGGATACAACTTGTAGATGTGGAGGTGAATTGTTGAGGGAGTGGGACTTCGGGTTTGGGTTTTGGGGAAAAGAAGGAAGTGGTTGGGTTTTGTTTTAAAAGCGGGTTTGGGTAATCGGGTTTCGGGTTGTAAATTGAATGTGGGTTTTTAAATTGAATGTGGGTTTCGGGTTTTATATCCATTTAAATGTGGATTTGTTTTAAATCACTCAAATTTAAAACCTCAATTTCAATCAGAGTACCCCAAATAATTTTTTAAATTTTTTTTAAAGGATCAAATAATTATTTTGGGGGCCCCTAATAACATTTTTTTTTACGCACAAAATACGTGCCTATATTTACAAGGAAAGTTCAAAATTGGGGGCCCCTAAAATCGCAAAATCCGTGGGGGCATAAGGTGGCCGCCTTACCCGCCTATATAGTGGGGCCAGCCCTGGCAAGGAGGAGGAAGATAACGTTTGAATGGTAGAGAAGAGAATATTTCAGTTATTTTTCATTAAGTTCATTAAAAAAAAAATTCCATCGTGTTGAGTTTTTTTAACTAGAGGGGCGATTAAGAGATGTGACAAATATTGTTAGGAACAAATATAAAAATACATATTTGTGAGGGACATACGTGATATTCATGTATTTGTTAGAGCATCTCCAATGGAGCCTTCAAAATGAAGGTCTTCAAAGGAATATTCGTTGAACACTCCTTTTTGAAGATTCATCAGCTCCAACCACACTCATTTAAATTTGATTTCTTCAAACTTTATTCATTTTTCTTAATTAAACTAAAATAAATTATACATCAATTGTAATATTAATCAATTGTAATATTAGTAAAATTAATAACTACTTTAATTTCTAGATAAATATTTCTAATTATCATATTATTAGATTAATTTTACTTTAAGTGATTATTAATGACTTATAAATTTTCTAAAATATTAATTTTATTTAGTTATCACATTACCTAGATTATGAATGAAATAGTAAATTCACATTAATCAAATAATTTTTATAATTTAGCTAATTTAATATTAAATTTTGACTAAAATAGAACATTTAGAATTAAAATAATTAAAATTTAAAGTACAAACATGCAACCAAAAGAAAAAAACAAACAAAAAAAGCAAATTACGTGATAGCAAATTACAATGAATTAAAGACTGGTGATTATCAATGTAATATTTTTAATGCTTTTTAACATTCATTTAAGCTAATACAAAATAAATAAATAATCTTAAATATTAATATTGTATCAGTTATTATTTTCAATCGGTTAAAAATATTCAAAATTGGTCTCATCTTGAAGGTATCATTGAGATCTTTCCAACGGTACCGAAATAATAAAATTTGGATTGATATTTTATAAGATTCATTCATTTAAAATATTTATATACATTTTTATTAAAAGGATATGAAAGTAATGCTTGAAAAGATGTTAAGATGCATGAGGGTAGAATTAGCATTAAAAAATATAAATAGTGTTTTGAAGGCTTAGAGCAAAGTCTTCAAATTTGATCCTTCAAAATGGGGGGGGGGGGGGGGGCACTTCCGGGCTTTCAAAATGAAGATTCGAAGACCCGCTAGAGATGCTCTTACGAACATGCATGTTAAAAACCCTAAAAATTTTGTTGTTTGAATTTTATTGGGAATAATGCTCTTTTATTTGTTGTAAAAGTATACTATTTTGGGTTGTATATTTTCCCCGAAACTTGACTTTTTTTCGTTTTCCATTTAAAAAATTGAATGACGTTTGCCATCTTTTGAATCGGTGACAAAGAATAGAAATTTAGCCCTATTGAAGTTATTTATCTTGTTATAAAGCTAGCATGCTGCATATATAGTATTTAAGGTTTTTTTTATCAGATTAAAAAGAGAAGCTAGCTCGATTCCTTGTCTATAAATTAATATATTTTTGGACAGGTAGAACATGCACATAAATAAATCTCTAATCTCTAATCTCTAATCTCTAATATTATAAGGGAGAGTTGGAGTTGTCATTTGTAGACAACCTGTAATTTGTACACATTCAACCCTCTAATCTCAACCATTCATTTTTAAGTGGGAGTTATATTAACCATTTATTTTTACCATAATACCCTCAAAGTCTAAATTTATTTATGACATAATTATTTACAAAAGTGACACTCATATAAAATAAAAGTTTGTGCCACTAGGGATAATTTGTAAAGAGTATGTGATGAGTAAAGGAAGGTCGCAAGTTCAACGCTAGATTACGTCTTATTGTTTATTATAATTAAAAAAAAAAATTAGAATGTGCATTGTACGTGCAGATTACTAGTGATCTGCTAATATTATAATGAGAGAGTTGGAGTTGTCATTTGTAGATAACCTGTATTTTGTAGACATTCATTCAACCATCTAATCTCAACCATCTCTAATATTACAATGAGAGAGTTGGGGTTGTTATTTGTAGACAACTTGTAATTTGTAGATAACCATTCAACAATCTAATCTTAACCATTCATTTTTAAGTGAGGGTTATATTAACCATGTTAGGATTGTGTCTTGAATACTCGTTGTTCAGATTAGAAGAAGGTAAGATGAAGCACGGATGTTGAAGCGTCGAAGTGAGTAGAAGGGAAAACAGTAGCAGCAAGGTGCAGATATAGTTGCGGTCGACTGTACTATGTTGCGGTCGACCGTCCTATGTTGCGGTCGACCGCACCCCCCGACCGCATCCCCGACTGCTCGTAGTACAAGGATTGTCAGAGAGTGGTACGGTCGACCGGTCTTGTTGGACGGTCGATCGACCGCGGTGCTGCGTTCTTTTTTGGGCTTCGATTTGTTAGGTCGTTTCAGCCCAATTTTCAACTCCGAGTTAGATCGTGCTGCTCCTATTCAGTTACTTCTTTTCTAGGTTATATCGGACGACTGAGAATCAAGATTAGACCTAAGTTTCTCTCTATTCTTTTGTTTATATTGTAAACTCCTCCAATATGAGAGGTAGTACTTCATAGATTATTTTCTTCATTGCAAAGAGGCTCGAGAGAGAGATAGTTCTTGGTGGGTAAGTTTAATTCCTTGTATTGAGTGAACCAATAACTCCTTGTAATCTCTTCTAGTTGAATATCAGATCTCCCTATATTTTCTCCCAGATTAAGCAAAAGCTAACCGGGATAAGTCATCGGTGTGTTTGTGTTAGTTTGGTAAATCTACTTGCTTGCTCAATTTAATCGTCTCATCTACTTTGACTTTTTCATTGCTCTATTAGTTCTGCTGTGACAACGAGCATTGGTTGACGCCCCAATCCTATCAATTTTTTTTATATCCAGGTTAGCCCCAACAACTGGCATTAGAGCTTCAGGTTGCCGAGTCCTTTGGTTAAGATGACAGGCCACAGTATTTTAAAGATCAAGCAGTTCGATGGAAAGATCAATTTCAATCTTTGGAAGATTGACATGTATGATGTTCTTGTTCAAGAACGGTTGCAGTTAGCCATTAAGAAGAAAGAAAAGCCAACTGATATGAAGAATGACGGTTGGAAAGATATTCGTGAAAGAGCCATAAGTTTGATCCGACTATCCTTGGCGGACGAGGTCAAGTGCAGATTTCTTGAAGAAACTGATGCGGCGAGTTTGTGAGAAAAACTCATAACTGACTACTCTGGTTCGTCGTTATTAGATCAGATGCATTGGAAGAGGAAGTTGTTCCGTTTATCTATGAAGGAAGGTACCGATCTCCAAGACCACATTACAGAGTTCATAAGATATTATCTGAACTTAAGGCGATCAACGCAGATGTGTGTGAGAAAGATAAAGCTTTCAACCTGATATATTCACTGCCAGTATGCGCCTTTGATCACTACCATGCTATACGGTAGATATGCCAAGGAGAGTACTTCGGTAGATGGTGTAATCAAAGCATTGAAGGAAAATCAACTTAGGAAGGAGACTCAGAAATCATCGTCCATTTCCACAAGTTGTCTAGCAGTGGATGGTCCTTCAGGAGGAAGACAAAGTGCTTTGCAAAAGGATTTGATCCGTTGCTGATATTGCAAGAGGCCAGGGCATATCGAGAAAGACTGTTGGAAGTTGCAGAATCGGGAGAGCGCAGAGAATGAGAATTTAGCCGCTAATGTGGTTAGTGCCTGTAATTTAGGCAATTCGTGTCTTCTTGTTTCAAATTCTTTAGAAGTGGATTCTAGTTGGATTCTTGACTCAGGGTGTTCTTCTCATATTTGCTCCGAGAGGGAGTTGTTTTCTACTTATAAGTCGACTACAGGGCGTTGTGTGACAACGGAAACTGGAGAGATTTGTAAAGTAGTAGGTGAGGGAACAGTTGAGTTGAAGATGCCAGGTCTAAATATGTTCACTTTAAGTGATGTTTTGCATATTCCTCTGCTGAACGGAATCTGATTTCCTTGGAAACTCTTGATGCATGGGGTTGTAGATACACAGCTCGAGGTGGAGTTCTGTCTATTTTTCAAGGTCGTCGTGAAGTGATTAGAGGTATGAGAGTGGTTAGGCCAGCCAACACAATCTCTACAAGATTTGGAGAATTCAAAAATCCTGCGCAGGGGTTGTTAGTTCTTTTCCCGTTATTCCCGCAAGCTCAGCTAGTTTGGCGCAACTAGAATCATCGAGACGAGACCACGACGTTCGAATATCGTCAAGAGGTGGAGAAAGCCTAAGGGTAGGTGGAGTTCGTGCAGAGTTTGGCAACTTCGTGAGTACATCTACAGAGGTATGTTTTTTAGGGGCTACACTGGATCAGGTGAGATTGGGTAGAGATCAGTTAAACTAGAAGAAGAAGCTACTGTTCTAAGTTTTCTTTGCAAGTGAAATTTATTAGAGTTTGGAGATGAGTAACACATCATGTGATATCACTCGTATGCAATCCAAGGTGGAGTTTGTTAGGATTGTGTCTTGAATACTCGTTGTTCAGATTAGAAGAATGAAAGATGAAGCATGGAGGTCGAAGCATCGAAATGAGTAGAAGGTAAAACAACAGCAGCAAGGTGCAGGTATAGTTGCGGTCGACTGTCCTATGTTGATGTCGACCGCACCCCCTGACCGCACCCCCGACCGCTTGTAGTACAGGGATTGTCAGAGAGTGGTACGGTCGACCGGTCTTGTTGGACGGTTGACCGACCGCGGCGCTGTGTTCGTTTTTGGGCTTCGATTTGTTAGATCATTTCAGCCCAATTTTCAACTCCAAGTTAGATCGTGCGGCTCCTATTCAGTTACTTCTTTTTCAGGATATATCGGATAATTGAGAATCAAGATTAGACATAGGTTTTTCTCTATTTTTCTATATATATTGTAAACTCTTCCACTATGAGAGGTAGTACTTCATAGATTATTTTCTCCATTGAAAAGAGAGGCTTGGAAGAGAGATAGTTCTTGGTGGGTGAGTTTAATTCCTTGTATTGAGTGAATCAATAACTCATTGTAATCTCTTCTAATTGAATATCAGATTTCCCTATATTTTCCCCCGGATTAAGCAAAAGCTAATCGGGATAAGTCATCGGTGTGTTTGTGTTAGTTTGGTGGATCTACTTGCTTGCTCAATTTATTCGTCTCATCTACTTTGACTTCCTCACTGTTCTATTAGTTTTGCCGCGACAACGGACATTGGTTGACGCCCCAATCCTATCAATTTTTTTAATTTTTTTTTAATATCCCAGTTAGCCCCAACAAACCATTCATTTACTCATTTGTTGTTAGTTACCATAATACCCTCAAAATTTAAATTTATTTACGACATGATTATTTACAAAAGTGCCACTCAAATAAAATAAAAGTTTGTGCCACTATGGGTAATTTGTAAAGAGTATGTGATGAGTAAAGGGAGGTCTCAAGTTCAATGTCAAATTACGTATTATTATTTACTATATAATTTTTTTAAAATTAGAACATGCATCGCACGTGCAGATTACTAATTTATTTTAAAGCGGGAGTTATATTAACCATTCATTTGCTCAACTATTGTTAGTCACCATAACATCCTCAAAGTTCAAATTTATTTACGACATAATTATTTAAAAAATTGTCACTCATATAAAATAAAAGTTTGTACTACTAGGAATAATTTGTAAAGAGTATGTGATGAGTTAAAGGATGTCTCATGTTCGAGGCCAGCTCATGTCTTATTATTTACTATAAAAAAATTAATTAAAACTTGTGCAGATTAATGCTTACTCAGCATATGAACTAGTGCTGATTATTCTTAATAATTATGCTTTAGAATCTATTTTTGGTAAATATCATTATTCAGTGAATAATGCTGACTCAACTTAGCTGATGTGTTGAACTCATTTTAATTATGAGAAAATTCAGTTATGTATATTTTTCTTACTCAAAACTGACAAACACTACTTACGTATTTCATTAATTAGAAATGCCGAAACAAGAAACAACGAATTATACTTACCCTGTGTCAATTGTAAGTAGTACTATGCAATATAGATCAATCAGACAAGTTCCACCTCATTACACAACCCTGCATGCCCCCACCAAACAATAGGGCCCATTGCTTGTATGTGAGCCCTATAAAAGAGACCCAACTCCTTTGCTCCATAATTCACATCTCCCAACCCCCTCATTCCCCTTCTTTGTTTATTCTCTCTTTGTTTATTTACTTGTAGTACAATATCATACAGAACAGAGACAGAAAGTTAATAAGAAATTTATATAATCACCAACCCCTGTTCTACTCCCTCCCTCCCTCTTTATCTACCTTCTTTTAAAAACTCACCCTCTTCCTTCTCTCTCTCTCGTAATGGCTCTCAAGTTGGCAATGGTGGTAGCTCTACTATTACTTGCTCTAGTGCTACCACCACCATCTTCTCTGTTTGTGACTGCCTCAGTCAGTTATGATCACAGGTCCCTCATCGTCAATGGCCAAAGGAGAATTCTCATCTCCGGATCGATCCATTACCCAAGAAGTACTCCTGAGGTCAATGCTCGTAAATTTAGTTCCATAATTCATTTGTTCTTTTGCTGTAACACCACTCTAGCTAGCTGAAAAATATTTGGTTTTGGTTGTGGTTCAGATGTGGCCTGATCTTATCCAAAAGGCCAAAGAGGGTGGATTGGATGTTATTCAGACCTATGTTTTTTGGAATGGCCATGAACCTTCTCAAGGCCAAGTATGCTAACTATCTTATTTTTTTAGTAACAATTTACTGATATCTAGCTATATGCTTGGTTTTCATATGAATTCTTCCTTTATATTCTTTTTGGTTAGTATTATTTTGGTGGGAGGTATGATCTGGTTCGCTTCATCAAGCTAGTGCAAGAGGCTGGCCTTTATGTTCATCTCCGCATTGGTCCCTATGTTTGCGCTGAATGGAATTTTGGGTACATTAATTTTTCTTCTTAACAATTTTACATAAATAGTGACAATTTCTAGCATTTTATATATAATTTTGTTTTTTTTGGGTTTGTTGCTTTGTTTGATTATTTAACAGAGGATTTCCAGTCTGGCTAAAATATGTTCCTGGAATCTCCTTCAGAACTGACAATGGACCCTTCAAGGTCATGAGGATCAAATTATTAATGTGTTCTTATTATTGTCTGATGGTTTTAATAATTTGTTGAAGTTATTTGAAACAGGCTGCAATGGAGAAGTTCACTGATAAGATTGTGTCAATGATGAAAGCAGAAGGGTTGTATGAATCACAAGGTGGTCCTATAATCCTCTCTCAGGTATAATTGATATATATGCAGTTTATCGAAATCTGAATCTGATAATTTCGTATCTGATTGAATTGAATGTGGATTAATGGTGGGTTTTTTTTCTTGTATCAATCAAATCTGAGAAGATTGAGAATGAGTTCGGGCCAGTTGAGTACTATGAAGGGTCTCCGGCGAGGGCTTACACGAACTGGGCTGCGCAAATGGCGGTCGGGCTCAACACTGGAGTCCCGTGGGTGATGTGCAAACAAGATGATGCCCCTGATCCAGTTGTAAGTAAAATTCCCTTCCCTTTTGTTGTTTTCTTTTCCATTCAGTTTTTTTACTGTTTTGCAGTTGGTATCAATATATTGTTTATTTTTCAGGTCCCACTATATATTACTTCAAAGAGGAAGAATTTTTACTCTTTTTAACTGTATGCTCTTTTTGACCTAGGAGAAGTTTGTTTTGGACTATTATTTGACTCTGATTTTATATTACCCTCATTGACCTTCTCTTATATTATATATTTAAATATTTCATATTTTAACTATTCTAGATGGAAAATATGCTCGACTGAGACTTATTATTTTTGGTTAAACTGTAGTGTTCATATTGTTTTCATCATGACAGTCTGGTTATAAAATTGCCTTGTCTTTTATTGATATCTGCTCCTTTTGATTGAGATATCTTCGTCTTTAATACGGTGCAAGGTTTTCATTTTGTTTTTTTTGCTTTTGTTATTGTGTTGCTTTTGTTTTGTTTTGTTTTGTGTTGGTGTTTTATTATTTTGTGATATCTTCATTTGATCCGCCTTACCACATAGAGTCAAGATATATTGATACCTTCATCCTTTTTAACTTCTTCTCTTTCTGGTTTGTCGGCCTACCCTCCAGGGTTGTTGGAGGGACTTCTTGTTTGTACGCGTCATGTTGCTTCATGTATGTTGTATTTTTGTTTGTAGGTTGTACTTGGGCCCAGTACTCTGGGTTTGTTTCGTTATACTCTTTTTAAAGAAACAGGGTGGCCATATTCCACATTTTCCCTCAAAAAAAAAAACTTCTTCTCTTTCTCTTTTGCTTTTTTGGGTTTTAAACAGATGTGATAGTTTTGATTTCCATTGTTTCGCTTCCGTACCTTTGGAAAATATAAATTAAGAAGCCATGACTTGTACATGTGATTGCTTAGAATATGTTATCTCCAATAAATTTTTTAACCATCAATTAAATTTCTGGGCATGACAGATTAACACCTGCAACGGTTTTTACTGCGATTGGTTTTCTCCGAATAAGGCTTACAAGCCCAAAATGTGGACAGAGGCCTGGACTGGCTGGTGCGTGTTTCCTGCTCCTTATGAATATTTCGGCTCAGTTATTATCGACCCCATGAACAATTTTTGATTTCTAGGTGCCTTGCTAATCTAAAACTAACGATTTCTACTCCGTACACTTGTAGGTTCACAGGATTTGGGGGCCCAGTCCCAAGCCGACCAGTTGAGGATATGGCCTATGCTGTTGCGAGTTTTATACAGACAGGCGGATCGTTCATTAACTATTATATGGTAAGTAAACATAATAGCATTACTGTTTTTTTTTTTTTTTTTTTTTTGGATTAAAAGATGACCGAAGTCATCGCTTCATTAAAAAGTACTTAACGAAACAGAAATAAGAAATGCATAGAGCCCGCAGGCTATAATCTCCAAAAGTGTCTACTCCGGGCCAACTTCCCGAACATCAAACGAAATACAAGAAAGTAAAATAGCATCTAATACATCCGCCCTAAAATAGCATCTAATAGCATTACTGTTATCAGATACCTTTGTACTGGTAATAACTTATTCAAAAAATTCTTATTTTTTCAATTTCTTTCAGTATCATGGAGGAACTAACTTTGAAAGAACAGCTGGTGGACCATTCATCGCGACTACCTATGACTATGATGCTCCAATTGATGAATATGGTACTTACTTGTACCGACTTCCTGTTCTAATACAACGACTATACTTCTTTTTTTTAGTACACGCAACTAACTGCAAGTGCCAATTCCATGCACACATTAGGAATCAGTAAAATTATTATCCTTCACTTTATTACAATACTAGATTTGCCCGTGGGCACGTGCCTACGGCACGTCTTCCAAACGATACAAAACACGAAAAGCCCTGTAAACAGTAAAACAACAATTATGTAGCTCAAGTTTGAATAGTATGACAATAAAAATCCATGTTTCCATTAGTATATGTTAAAAAATAATTATAAATGGGGTGTAAAATCTAACTTCTTAGAGCTTTAAGTGTGAAAAATGGTGAAATTTAACTATTGAAGAGATATTTGATATTTTCAGTATAACATATGCAATAAAAAACATAAAAATTCTAAAAATTTACAAATCTGATATCTTAAAATCTAAATTTCCAAGTAATAAAAAAAATGGGAGAGAGAGATAGGGAGAGAGAGAAAGAGAGAAATATGAAAAAGTGAAGAGAGAAGAGAGATATAGTAATAAAGTAATGATTTTTTTTTTGTTTTTGGGGGAAAAATTTGGTTTTGGGATTTAAAATTTTGGGAGGAAAAATATGTTTTCTGAGATTAGATCTGGGCCTTTGATTTTGAGGGGATTGAATATGAGCCACTTGATAGCTTTCTTTGTGTTTTATTATATAGATATCGACTTTTCATCGATGAGTCTTGACTAAAAAACTTTCAATAAACCAGGTCTATTGAGGCAACCAAAATGGGGACATTTGAGAGACTTGCATAATGCAATCAAAAGCTGCGAGCCCGCTTTGGTTTCTGGTGACCCAGTAGTGACGTCACTTGGAAGAAATCAAAAGGTTTATGCCTCAAATTATAGCTCGTGTCCTCTTCTCAAATGTATACCTTGTAAAAAGTATTGAACATATCTTAATCAGAAATATCTCACAGTTTTTTTCCTGTTCAGTCTTATGTATACAGGTCGAACTCAGCTTGCGCTGCGTTTCTTGCTAACTCCGATTCAGGATCTTCTGTGACAGTAACTTACAACGGATTTCCATATACCCTTCCTGCTTGGTCCGTCAGCATCCTTCCTGACTGCAAAACTGTAGTCTTTAACACTGCACAGGTAAGATAATCGATTTCTATGATTATTTGAATGATTTCAGCTCTATAAACGCTCGCTAAAAAGATTTACTTATACTAATGTTCCTAATCTAGTTCCGTTTTAAATATGCAGGTATCAGCTCCTACCGTGTGGCCAAAAATGCAATGGCTTGGAGGGTTTTCTTGGCAATCTTACACTGAGGGGACTAACTCTCTCAATGACAACTCATTCACAAAAACTGGTTTAGTCGAGCAGATGAATACGACATGGGATAGTTCAGACTATCTGTGGTACACTACTTAGTAAGTATCTGACAAATATATATATCATACCCTTTTTCTTTAGAAAAGAAATCTGCTTTATGACTGTTGTTCATTCTTTCTCTAGTGTCAACATAGCGCAAGACGAACAATTCTTAAAGACTGGGAGTTATCCTGTGCTCACTGTGATGTCAGCTGGTGATGCTGTTAATGTATTTATCAATGGAGAATTCGTTGGTAGGGGTCTATCTTTTTCAGATTATGTAGTCTAAATTTTTCACACGTCTAATGCATGTCTTAACCAAATGGCTAGCAAAATAAAACTTCCCCTCCAATTAACATTGGTCCTTTTGGCTTTGTGCAGGCTCGGCATATGGTAGTGTAGATAATCCAAAACTTACATATACGGGCAGCGCAAAGTTGTGGGCGGGCAGCAATAAGATTTCTATATTAAGTGTCTCCCTCGGGCTATCTGTAAGTTCTCATCTCAGATAATACCATAGTTTCATCATTGACAAAAAAAATTATTGAATGCATCTCTTACCCTTTGCAACGGTATTTCAGAATATTGGACAGCATTTTGAGACATGGAATCTAGGGGTTCTTGGTCCAGTGTCATTAAGTGGACTTAACGAGGGAAAGAGAGATCTTTCATGGCAGAAATGGACTTACCAGGTTACTTGTCCTACAAATTACCCGTTTTTTTTTTCTTTTGAGAAATTGATGTATATGGAAGCTCAGTAATTCTAATAATAATGTTGACGATCATGCAGATTGGTTTACATGGAGAGAACCTGAATCTTCACTCTGAGAGTGGAAGCTCCAATGTTGAGTGGGGAGGAGCAGCTCATAAGCAACCCTTAACTTGGTATAAGGTTAGTCCAGAACAGAAAATCAAACTTATACTCTCTGTTCTAGTTCAGGAAATCAATTGCAATGTATGCTAAATTGGTTTTTGAAACTTCTTTTTCGCCCCCAGACTTTCTTCAATGCACCAGCAGGAAATGAACCTTTGGCCTTAGATTTGGGTAGCATGGGAAAAGGCCAAGTGTGGGTAAACGGGCAGAGCATTGGTCGACATTGGTCTGCCAACAAGGCATCTGGCTCTTGTGGCACGTGTGACTATCGTGGGAACTATGATGAGAAGAAGTGTCAAACTAATTGTGGGGAGCCTTCTCAAAGATGGTAAAAGAAAAGAAAATCTCATGCACTCATAAATATGCAACAAAAATTCATGCATGTAGTGAACTAACGATGACTATATCTGAATTCTTTAGGTATCATGTCCCTCGCTCTTGGCTAAGCTCAACAGGCAACTTTTTGGTCGTCTTTGAAGAATGGGGCGGTGATCCGACTGGGATTGGGATGGTGAAACGAACAGTACAGTAGGGAGTATCTGAAACAGACAATTGCTTATATATACACCTCTTTATACATAGTTAAATTATATCTCAATTGGAAGGAGAGTTTGGTAAAGATAATGTGGCAAGTCCATCTATTTTGGAATAGATGACGGTATCCATGTACATAGATTGGCCGTCTTTTAGCCATCTGTTTGTCATTAGTATCAGAAAAATTAAGGGGAGGGGGTATACAAGGAATAGTTTTAAAAGGGCTGTCTACACATTGTGAGACTATGTGAACTAGAAGCAATAACAAGTCTAGGGACAAACCCTTGGCTTGCAAGAATATAGATATATTTGCGAAATATGAAATTGGCTTGTATGAGGATTGCTGTAAGAAATTTGAAGTGTAATGTTTGTTCTGATAAAGATATATTGAATCGACTTTTATAGTTGTTTCATAAAACTGAGGCAGGACTTTTACATTTTCGTGTTATTTCTGATTTCAGTTTCAGACTGTGGATCAAAGTATGGATGGACTTGTATGAATGAAATATATAATAAACGAAATTAAAAATAAGGGAAAACACAAATGAAGAAAATGAAGAAAATGAACAAAATGAAGTATAAGCACATTTGACACAAGTGTGTATATACTACAACCTTATGTACTGCATATGTGTTAGCAAATCAACTAATAAGATGTCTTCTGTATTTTATTCTGAGCTCTGCTTTTTAAACATAAATAAAAGCTCATGCTAAACAAATTTAACAGCACAAAAAAAAAACACTAAATTAAGATGGATGTTATTTTATCAACATAGATAGAATTAGAGAAACAGATAAATTATGCATCACATAGGTATATATAATGTATGCCTTGTTAAAAATAGAGAAATGTTCCGTTGTGGACTAGGCCTCCGTGTGCACTCGTATGCACTCCACCTTCTCACTTTCGTATCAACGATCCGAACCGTTCACATTGATCTATACATCTAAATTAGTCTAAATATGCAAAATCAAATCATTTGAAATTCATTTGCCCATCCATCATGTGACTATAAAAAACAACGATTTTCAGCTATACAATTTTGTAACACTTCAATGGATGGGCAAATGAATTTCAAATAATTTGGTTTTACATATTTAGACTAATTTAGATGTGTAGATCAATGTGAACAGTTCGGATCGTCGATACGAAGGCGGGAAGGCTGAGTGCATATGAATGCACACCAAGGCCTACTTCACAACGGAACATTACTCTTAAAAATATTCAGATAACTAAACATTGCCAAGATCATTATATATATGTTCTTGCCAGGGGAATCAGAAGCCCCCCTGAACATACCAAGGATCCAAACGTGGTAATGATCACCTTTTGGTAGTTGAGAAATCAACATAAAGAGTTACTAGGAAAGAGTAGAGCAGAAATCATACCTTTTCTTTTAGTGCACAAAAATATGAGAGTTTTAGCTAGGTGGGTAGTAGCAATTAGTTTTCGAGTCGTCTCCTTACGGTTTAAATGCAAAATTTTGGGCAATTTTTCTAGCCTTTAAACTTGGCTTCCAAATGGCTATTGTGACTTAAAAAGAAATAACATAAAGTACTAAACGAAACTTCACCATATGTAGAAGGATCATTCTTTTATCTAGTTCGTTGACAGAGTTTGATTTCTTACTAATACGGAGACTGAAAATACTACAGCCATTCATTCAGTATCCTTGTATAATCTGAAAGAATCCAATTATATAATCTACTCAGTATAAAATTTATGACATGAATTTTTCTAAAAAGTAAAAAAAATCAGAATTAAAAAGAAAATAATTAAATTATGATTAAGAATAACTACGTGCATATCAAGAGATTGATCCTCTCGTTTCTGTCTATTAATGGCTCTGAATTAAGTTGGCAGGCAATGGTGGTAGCTCTAGCCTCTACTATTATTTGCACTAAGTTCTACCACCATCTTCTGTGCTTGTGACTGCAGCAGTTAGTTATGATGACAGCCCCTCATCATCAATGGCAAAGGAAGAATCCTCGTCTCCGGATCGATCCATTACCCGACAAGTACTCCTGAGGTCAGTGCTTGTAAATTTAATTCCTTAATTCATTTGTTCTGTTTTTATAACTAATGCTTACAGAGTTACAGTATTTGCTTCTGTTATTGAGAAAATATGAGTGGTGCATTCGAATAAATGTGATCCATCGGTCTCACAAGTGTTGCAGCTATGGAGGCTGTGGGAAGTTGTAGGTGACAGATTTTCCAAACGAAGATTCGGACTCTAGGAGATACAAAAATTTTGTTCAAGTTGGCGAAAGCTATGATTGCCGCGAAAAAACCTTGTTGCGGAATTTTCCCTTTAACCATACTAGTATTATACACGTGCACACGTGCACGTGGAAAAAATTGAAGGATAATGAAAAGGGCAAAAAGAAAATAATTTTCAAACTGATCCACCTTCGAAAATATTTACCAAACTGGTCCACTTTCGAAAATATTTACCAAAGTTAGTCCATAACCCAACACGTGCGTTGCACGGGTTGGGTTAAGGACTAAGGGGTTCTCCCATTATAGTAGTAGAGATTAGCAAGAATGCAAAATATGAGCGAAAAAATAACACACATAAATTGATAAAAAGTTTGGCACAAATTGGTGCCTATGTCTCTGGAGCTGATGCAGATCTTTACTATAAGGAAAATTATACAAAGTGTTTTACAACACTCAAAAAACCTCACAACCCAAAACTCAAAAAATAATTCCTCGCAAAAATTCTCTCTTTACAAAGTGTTCACACATTCAAAAAATTCCAACCCCAATTTCGCTCAAACTCTCTTTTTGTGGGGAGTTTGGGGGGGAGGACCAGGAAGCATATAGTTCTTCACAATCTCCCACCTGAAAATTGATTTCAATTAGTCTTCACACCATGATCAATGCAGCAACTCTTTCCGGTCTCATTATTCGTGCAGGCCAATTGAAGCTGATCATAACTTCAGTTTGTCAAAAGTCACCTTCTTTGTTAGCATGTTCGCCAGATTTTGACTTCCACTAATCTTTTCTAACTTCAAAATCTCATCTTCCAAAAGTCCCCGGATAAAATGATATTACACTTGTATGTGTTTTGTTCTGAAATGAAAAGAGAGATTTTTTGCCAGGTAGATAGCACTCTGACTGTTGCAATACAAGACATTGTTTTCTTATTTCCAGCTCTTCCACGAAACTTTGTAGCCAAACAATTTCTTTGCTGGCTTCCGGAACGACATATTTCGCTTCAGTTGTAAAAAGAGCAATTAGACATACCCTGTAGTGCTCCTTCTGTTATCAACATTTTCGGCTAAATCAACATCCACATAGCCTGTTAGTGTCGTATCTCTACCTTTGAAATAAAGTGCTTTGTCTGTGGTACCTCACAAATATCTGAGGATCCATTTAACTGCTTCCCAGTGTACATTGCCTGGATTATTCATGTACCAGCTAACAACTCCTACTTCTTGAGCAATATCTGGCCTGGTACATACCATGGCATACATCATACTTCCAATTGCTGAGGAGTACAGAACATTCTTCATGAGTGCGCGTTCTTATTCCGTCTTTGGTGACTGTTCCTTGGAGAGTCTGAAATTAACACCCAAATGTGTACTCACCGGCTTAGCATTCTACATGTTGAACCTGGAGAGTACTTTTTTAAAGTATATAGCCTATGATAACATCAAAGTTCTCGACTTCGTGCCTTTCTTGATCCACATTCCAAGAATCTCCTTCGTATCGCCTAGATCTATCATTGCAAACTGTAGAGCCCCGAATTCCAGTATACCGGAAGCTCGAGACACAAACCATGATCTTTACTTCAAACGAGTACATAACACAGAAATATCACAGAAAATTTATATCTTTTTTTTTTGCCACACGATTATTTTCATGTCCAAATGACTACAACAAAGTGTTACATCAATAATTTCCTTAATAATCCATAGTTTACGTAGTATACTAATCCATGCACTGGTCAATAATCTCTCCTTGATCACTCCGCTCAGCTTGGATCCTCTGCTCCACGAATGACGCTCTCATGACCGGGCAGTCCTGCATACTATAAAATTGTGGGCACGTTAGTTAAATGTAACTGACGCAATGCGGATGAACCCGCGATCTTCCAAGCTAACAAACAATATTTTATGCAACAAGAAAAATGTGAAGCCAAACCACAAGTATCAGTGTATGACATGCCCTAGAGTCTAATGCACAATTCTAAATGCACATAATGCACTTATTCTAATACAATTCATTTGGATTCGTATGCATCACATACTACATACTTTCTCAAAAGCAACTTCATTGGAAACGTATACATCCCATACTAAATACTTCCCAATGAGTTCGTGTTCTTCATATGATTGGGCTCGATCCCTCGCCATGCATTCTAATTTTGTACTCATTCATGTTTCTAGCATTTATCTAGTGACTGATGAGGTTGCAGTTGTTCGATCTACTCCGCTATTGCAGTCGGTAGTGCCATGCCAGGACCCTGTGGTCTCTCTCCGCTCTTGTACACCCATAATGGTGCCAGTTCCTGCGGTATTTCTCCACTCCCCGGTCTTACATACATCACTCTGCGCAAACCCTGTGGTCTCTCTCCACTCCTGGACAACCTCGGGGAACCTCCACTTGAGGTGCCGAACCCAGTGGTCTCTCTCCACTCCCGGATCTCATCAAAAGCTGTTACGACATTGAGGTAACCCTACAGGCTCCCTATTCGTAATGATATCCCATACCATAGATGGAAACTTAAGGGCACATCCCCTAAGTTCCGACAAGACTTGTGACCCAGAAATTAACAGTCGAGACACGCCGCACTTATCCACTTGATAGGTGAGTACACGCCCAACTAGTGTCTGTCCTTACCAACACATATTAGACCTACTTATAACAATTCAGCTTCATACGGAGCATTATAATGATTAATTTCCGAATTCCTCATCTTCTAGTTCCATCAATATTTGATGATATCTTCCATCTTCATTCCAGTTGCATCATTCATTCATATTCAACTAATTTGCCCAAGGTCATCGACTTAACAAGTCACAGTTCGACTTAACTAGATTCCAACTTATCATCCAATTTGTACCCATCAAAATCATACCCAAAGTCCACCAAACTCGACCCAAGTTCGGGCCAAAATAACAACAATGATTCACACTCTGGAACGGTAATATCATCCCACATAGCTAACAACTATTATCAATTCTTAAACTCGTTCCAAACGTGTTTCGAACTCAAACAAGTACTAAGTAGTAGACCCTGATCCACCACTTTTAAGCATAAATTGGAAGTGGTACCTATATCGACCATTGCATACACTATAAGTAGACTCATTCGTCACCACCATACATCTCCACATATGTCATTTTTCAACTTATAACTATTGGTGTATGCCCTAGAGGTCAGTTGTATATTGATATTACTTAGAATATTTAGGCATTTCATTTATTGTGTTATTTATTGTGAATTAAATGAACATAAAGAAGTTCTTAGAATAGTAAAATGCCATAAGATATCAAGTGCATGACTTGATTGTGAGATCATATTGGCTGAAATCAGAATAATGTTCTTAAATGTCCCTAGTTAAGTATTATTGTGTATTAGGACAACGATAATACATAGAGACTAGTGTGTGCGTAGACTGATGACCATTCTCACGGGTCATGGATATGAGATATCAAGTCTTCACATGGGTACATATTAGAGTAATAATATATTGGATTGACCCACCATGAGAATGCTGCATGGATCGTTATGTAAGTGTCATAAGCGGTTCTTACAGTGACCATAGTTTACATAATCCTTTGACTTGAAATCACTATGGTTCCCAACATGAGAAGTTATATATTTTAATGCCGTCAAATATTGCTTGTAATAAGGTGATTATAAAGTCAACTATTGGATATACTACAAATTATGCGGAGGGATGTGAGTGACTTAGATAAGATTTGTCCCTCTTACATAACATGAGCAATATCTACGACCCCCTTGATTGAGTGAGACTGCAAAATGCATGGCCATTCTCAAATGAGTCAATATGAGATATTGATCTCATTTGTTTTTGTAAGTCTATTCGGATATCAAGAAACCAAAGATTGAACTATACAAGGGTGACACGCTCTATGCCTTGTGGTCAATTAAGATATCTCGACAAAGGGACTAGACTATATGGTATCATTGGTAACTGATAGGTTATGTCAAATCACTGAAATTCCCATTATTTGAGTAACAGTGATGTATTGCTAGATATCGCTCACTGTTTGTAATACCCGAATATGATTTTAGTATTACTGTCAACGTAATGGGAACCTACAGGGTCACACACTTAGAATGGATCGAAATTGAGATTTAAATTCATAAGCTAAATTTAATTAGGGGTCCAAGTAAGACTTGGACTCCTAACATTGGTTGAACATTTAATTAGATTAAATGATCCGACTAAAGTTCAAAAACCCACATACGAATCTGACCCAGGTTAGATTGTGAGCCCAACAACCTTATTACTCTTTTAGGGTTGATTTCTTGCACCTATATATATGATATGTATGTGTGGAAAAAGACACATGTGAAAAAAAAACCCTTAGCCGTCATTGAAAGTGAGAGAGAGAGAGATCGCGAGGAGGAACATCACCTTCCCGCAGCTAGCACCGCGGTCTGAGGGAGATCAGTTTTTCGTTCTGTTCGTGTGGATATCGTAGAGGCACTACAATATTGCAGTGCTGTGATCAACATACTGTGGAATTTACAAATCCATCTTTAAGGTATAACCTCTAAACACGATTTATGGTTTTCGCATGAATCCATGGCTAGGTTTCGATATTTTTATAATTTTTCCGCTGTGTATTTATTATGTGATTGCATGTGAAACCTAACAGTAACATTCATTTATATCCTAATTTTGGCAACTACTAACAATTTAGACTACTATGAAGTTACTTCCAACCTTCGATCTATTACTTTCCATTTACGAAGTCATATACAACTTCATTACTAACAATATATATTATCAACTTTCATGCATTAATATTTCCCTCTACTCACAAGTATCTTCAATGAACTACTCACCAATTATCTTCACATTTACATCATATTTTGTACTTATGGTTAAGCTAATAATCAACAACTAGCATATATGATCAATCTACAATTTTTCAACACTTAATGCTATTAACAAGAGGAATTACTCCACTGAAGCCATTAACATAACTTCCATTCTACTGGAATGTAAACTATTAATAAGTGGTACTTCACAATTTAATCCATTAATCCATTTGCTACTTAACATAATTTCTCATTGCCTTTATCTCTTAACAAGTTGATTAAGATACTCATACCCTACTACCAATTTCTACTACAACAAGTTTGCACTCCTACTAAGAATTAAGCTATTACAACTTCAACATAATCCCCAACAATACTGAAATTCATACCTCCATCTCTTAGCAAGTAATTTCTCAAGCATTCATCTCAAATAAGTAAGTTACTAATAATGGTAACAATTGAAGCTACTAACAAGTCTACTTCTTTCTTCAATCTAGTAGCAACCATACTACACAATCTACATTCATAAGCCAAATTGATTCTTAGTCAACTTAACATACAAGCTATATTAAATACAACCCTTTACTGCTCGATTCTACTTACATTTTCATTTACACTTCAATTCTAATTCTACTTCCTAAAACCAACATGAACTTTAGCAAGTCTACTTCAAGATATACATAAACAATTTAAGCATGATTACTAAGAACCTCAAACATTAACATTCATTCATTCCTTCAATTTCTTAATGGTGCTGCTACATGAACTTCATCAAAGAACCCATTTAAGCTACTACAAACATCAAACTTAATTTCCAATACAAATTCCCTAGCAAAATAATCTACTAAAAGTTCATACTAATGAGATAGTCTACTAACATCAAACTTAATTTCCAACACAAATCCCCTAGCAAAATAATCTACTAACAATTCATACTAATGAGATAGTCTACTAACAAAATCATACTACTATCTATTAACAATTCCTCACTACATAATTACAAATGTAAACTTCAACCTACAACTACATCAAACATCCAATTTAATCTACAAGGAAACTTAAATAATCTACATTAAGATACCATTTTTTTTATCAAAAGAAACATGGCCTTAACATACAACACTTCAAATATTTATTAACATGATCATAATCAAATACTAATGCTTTATCTACTTACTACCATCATCAATTCCCTACCTTCAAGTTTACTAGTGTGAACCATTTCAATATTCAAGCGTACTACTTTAGCGTTACTTTATTCTACTACCAATATAGTTTAATATAAGTCTGCTAATGTACTAACAATTAACATGTAAGTAGAAAGTAAACAAGTTACACTAAACTAACTTAATTGTTTAATTCATACAATTCAATTCTAAGCATACTACCACTAACATAAACTTAATCAAATCATAATGTCACGCCCCGCTTCCCAAAATACGGAATATGAGTGCATGACGAAGCCCAGCGAAGGATCTTAACATCATTCATAAGCTGTAGGATCGACTCAGCATCAGAACAAGGATATAACAAGAGGGATATGTATAACCAAGCATGCATGAATAATTTATTAGCAACCGAAACAAATGAAATATAATAAAACATCCAAATAGTTTCAAGTCTGGATCAAGTTAAAACTCGGGAACAAGTCTTATACAGCAGAAGAAATAAATACCTTAAGGAAAGTAATTATTTAAACAAGTTTTTGCTCTAAGCGAAGCCTAAAATGTCTGCTCGCTAATTCCAGTAAGCAACTCGTCTCCAAAGTCTGCTTAATAAATATAAAAAGGGAAAACATAGAAAAAACAAGAGAAAATGCCCTTAGTGCAAGTTAGGGCTACAAATAGTAAAAACGAGTACAAGTAATGGAGAATTGGAATCAAGAACGTAACAGAGATATAACAAGTAGTGGAAAGAACCAAGAACTAGCTAACAAGAAGGATAACTCAAGTAAATAGGCTGGATAATAAATACTAGTGGTAAAACAAGTGACAAGTGAACACATAGGATATCTAACCTCAAGTGGCACGCATCTAGCTCAAGTGTCAGGTATCAAGTATCAAGTTGTCAAGTATCAAGTAACAAGTTATCAAGTATCAAGTAACATGTATCCAGTTCAAGTTTCATGTATCGGGTTTCATGTGTCAAGTTCCAAGTATCAAGTAGTCAAGAATCGTGTAAGCATGTTTCATGTTCAAGTCATGTAGTTATTACTATCTAGGTAGCACTTCATGCATCCATCTTTTTACTACATGGTTGCTACAGTCAAAACAATTTCGTTTAGACCTAGTAATGGATTTTATAGGGTGGCGTACTCAGGTATCAAGTATCAAGCAAGTCATGGTTCATGAATCGGAAAATAAATAACAAGTTCACGAAAGCAAGTTCGTGAATTCACTAACAAGTTCAAGAACCGCACAATGGGTTCATGAATCAAACAAGTTCATGAGCCAAGTAACTGACTCCATGAATCCATCAAGATACAACAAGTTCATGAACCAAGTATTTGGAAAACACGGGCCCCCTTTCGAGTACACTTACCTATATAGTCTACTCTATAGTCCTTCCCTTAAACCCCGACTTGTTACTTTTATTAATTTTTTTTTATCAAGCAAGCATACATGTGTAAAATATTGTAAATTAATTCTAAGAAAATTTGGGGATGTCCTATAGGGTATCCAGCAACTACGTATGAAATTTCATGTCCAACGCTTGCTGTTTACACAACTAAATTAATTCGCAAGGTAAAGGTGTACAGCAGTTTTTGCGAATCTATGCCTACCAACACAACTGCAGTAAATCTGTAATAACTCCTAGACCGTAACTTCGAATTCGAAACTTTCGGAGGCTATCGATATCTAGACATCCATATCTACATTTTATATTCAGGGCTCGGGTTCAGATTCCGAAGTTAAAGGGGTCAAAACAGCGAAGCAAGATTCAGGACAGTAACATGAGGGGATATCTCACTAGTATGAGTTACATGGAATTTTGTTATTAGACGTCTAAATTAATATGTGATATAAATACAGGGTGATGGTTGTCAAAACAGCAAATAATATTTACTTTTCAAGTCAAATGGGTGCAAGTTCATCAAATACAAAATATAACATGTGCATACAAATCTAGGCTCCTTAATCTCATGTGTCCATGTATTTAGGGGATAAAATGAGTTCAAGTAGTTATAGTTTAATACAATGAAATTATTGTGACTCTTAGAATTATGAAATTTCGGAAGTTTAATATTGATCAACAACGATAGTCAAGAAGGAGTCACAATTTCTAACTATTTGTAGTATTTTTCAAGGGGTGCTTGTACTAGAATAAAAATATGTACAAGTAGAATACTTGCCTTAATTTGACGATGATTAGATCCACTTGTTGAAAAAAATTGGGTTGAAAAATTCAGGAAGAAGTCTCCCCAAAAGCACGTGCAAAGATCCAATAGAAGAGCCCAAAAATTCCCACACCGGATCGCCAAAACAGCGAACAACGAACTAGGATTCGCTGCGCCCAGAACACGGGACAGCCAAGCGAGCGAATCAGATCGTTTCCCCGCACTGGATCCGGCCGAACAGCAAACAGCGGATCTGGGATTCGCTGTGGACGAACACGGGACAGCGGTCACGGGCGCGAATCTTGGCGCGATCCTACGGTCGAGATCTGATCCCGCCCTTTTCCCCCTTTCTTCTTCTTCTTCGTTCACTTCTTCAAAACAGAGTGCGAGAGGGAGAAGGTGTGACAGCGACGGCACGGCGATGGCTTCGACGGTGACGAGGAGGACGACGACTGTGGTGCGACGAGCGGCATACGACGGCAATGAGGACGATGGCGCGCGGCGACTCTGCTATGGCTTCGAAACAGGGGAGCGACGAAGGAGTGGGTGTTGGGGTTCGGTGGTGTGTGGCGACGCAGCGGAGATGTAGAGGTGGTCGAGGGGATGTGTTGGAGGCGGCGAGGTGGTGGTGCAGTGGTCGGAGGTGGCGAAGTGGGTTCCGGAGTTGGGGATGGCGAATGGTGGATGGTGGGTTCGGGAGGTTGGGTTCGATGGATGGGGAGATGGCGGTGGCGACGGTGATGGAGGTTGTGGTGGTGCTGTGGGGTCGACGAGGTGAAGGTCGAAGGTGGGAGAGACGATCGGAAGTGGGGGAAATGGGGTTGGCGCTGTGCGAAATCGAAGGAGAAGGAAACGGATGAAGAAGAAGAGTAGCGGCGGGTGGTTAAGGGTTTATACAGTATTAGGGTTGGGATTAGGGTTAGGGTAGGGTTATATTGTAGGGTTTTCGGGTTCGTGGGTTTTGGGTATCCATTTCAAATAGAACCCAACAGGAGAAATGGTCAAAATGCACTAAAATGGGGATTAAAGAGATAAATGAGAAGAATTGGTCAATTCTTCATGAAGAACGACACAAAGCACACAAATGAATTCGATAAAAGGACCCAAAAATTTGAGTCGAGACAAAAATAATGATTTTATTCAATCTGAACAAATTACAGGATCTCAAATAGACGAGAGGGAGTACAATGAGGCAAAATATAGTATAAAATACAAATACGGGGAAACAGGAGTTACATATAAGCATATTTTCTAGCACATAAACATGACTTTAAAGTCTATTATTCAACTCTCACATTTAACTATAACCATACATGAACTACTTTGGAAGCAAGATGCCTAAATTAATAACATTCCATACAACAATAACCAGGGCCGGCCCCCACCTTGAGGCAGGTAGGCAGCCGCCTCAGGCCCCCGATTATTTTACAATTTAAGGGGCCCCAGATTTGTATTCCCCTTGTAATATAGACACATATTTTGCGCGTAAAAAATTATATTGTAATTAGGGGCTCCCAAAAATAATTATTTGGGTCTTTCGCCTTGGGCCCCCGCGAACTCAGGGCCGGCCCTAACCATAACCAATCTTTTCACAGGTAATCAATTCAAAACTTAGTCAAAATAAAATAATCATATAAGATTGAAGAACACCCATCTTTAAGAATGAAATACCTAGCTCCTTCATGCTCCTTTTGATTACTGTTGCCGCTGAATCTGGTGTGGGGGCAATAGATAGAATTTGTGGATTCCTGAGACGAACGAACAAGGCAAGCCTGTTGACCTTCACCAAAGTGTTGACCAGTTTCTTGCTACTGCCGCGAACCTGAAAAAAATGCGAAACACCGGATGGATCCCGGCGACGCACCCTCCGATGCTCTTGTCAGTAATCAGAAAGATTATGAAAGAGCTTTCACTGAAAAAAGATTGATTACCTCCTTATGGTGGGGGAAGAGGGGTTTTTATAGTCGCCTTAGGGTTCCGTTTCGAGATAAGAACAAATCTCTACTTCTCGGTATGGATGGATAGAAGTGGTTAAAACCTCCTCTTAGGGATAATTATGAATCTGAATTCTTCTTTATCCTTCTGAACTGGTTTGTAACGGGTTGAAACCCGTACCCAGTAGGACAGATCCGTTTATGGGTTATTGGACTTTGGAGAAAGACCCAGTTCTCATTTTAGACCCGTTTGTAAGTGAAATTACCGTTTTACCCCTGAGCTTTAAGATTCGTGTCCGATTTGAACGGTCCCGATTTAATCCCATTTTTAGCCATATCAATTACTAAGCTCCAATAGCTCTAGGAAATGAATAAGAATGAAATTAGAATTTGAAAATAGGATAAAGAGATTGAATTAGGATTGAACTAAACTTCACATTTTCCGTCCTTCGCCCTAGGCCGATATCCAAAAGCTCCACCATGGTCCAAATTCAAGTGCTAGAGTTTCCTTTCTGCTTTGTTTTTGAAAATAAAAAAAATGAAAATTGAAGTAGGGAATAGTTAAAGTAGAATGGAAACTGATGTTTTATTTTAGAACAAATGAAAGAGAAAGAGATGGAAATGAAGCTTGAGGAGTTTGGGAGGGGCTTTGGTCGGCCATGAATGAGAGGGAGAGATAGAGGTGTAGGAGCTTCTTAGTATTCGGCTTAGTTGGTAGGAAAATGAAATAGCTAAGATGAGATGAATGAAGATGGGGTTGGCTTTGGGTGTTGGCTGGCCGAAACCAAACCAAGAGAGGGAGAGATGATTGGATGGTTGTAGAAGTGGTGACATGGCTAATTTAGGGCCAAGAGAAATGAATGCATGATAATGTAGTGATGTGGCACTTATATGTATCACAACTCATGCTTCAATCCTAATCCTTCATGCCCTAAGGTTGCTAACCCTAGCCAATCCTCCAGCACAAAAATATTTTATGAATAAAATGTAATATAGACAATTATACAAACAATACAACTATACAAGTATAAAATAATTATTACAACTATTTAATTCATATCAATAAATGGATACAATTATAGAATTAATACAATCAAACAAGTATAATATTTGCTAACACTCAAATGTTGGCAAATACAATTTATACCCCATAAAAATATGATTTTATACAAAATTATACAATACGATGTTTTAAGATAAATAATTTTCTACAAAATAATTATTAATTATTTTTGGGATCTTATATAAATTGCTTCGACAATTCCTGCTTCAGATTGATAATATCTTGCATGTCAGGTCCTGCAACGAGCATATCATCAACGTACAACAATAGAAAAATGAAGCTGTTATTAAAATCTTGATGTATCAACAATGATATGCTTGACATCTTGTGAAACCGCTGCTGCTCATGAAGCTATCAAACTTCCTGAACCAATGTCTCAGAGCTTGTTTTAAGCCGTACAAGATCTTCTTCAGTCTGCATACAATGTTCTTTTTGCCTGCCTGTATGAAGCCTTCTGATTGCTTCATATAAATCTACTTCTCCAAATCACCATGAAGGAAAGATGTTTTTATATCTAACTGTTCAAGATATAAATTCTCTGCAGCTACAATTTTAAATATCAGTCTGATTGTAGTCAGCTTTACGACTGAGAGAGAAAATTTCATTGTAGTCAATCACTAGTAGGAAATGCTACATTCGCAATAGAAATTTTCCTTGTAAAAAAGTGCTATTCCATGGCAAGTGTAAATTAATACATTCTTTTTGCTGAAAGTATTTGACTACCAATCTTACTTTGTAACGCTTGCTTCCATCGTGCTCTTCTTTGATCCTAGACGTTATGGAGAGCTTTCTTGCCTGGTGATAGTTCAGCTAATTCTCATGTCTGATTTGACTTGAGCGAGTAATCTCATCTTTCATGGCATACTTTCACTTAAGTGAATCCTCCACTTGCACTGCTTCATCATAACGCTATGGTTCTCCACTATCAGTTAGTAATAAGTAGTGCAAAGAAGGCGAATAGCACTGAATTGGTTTGGAAATTCTGGAGGAGCGTTTCACTTCTGGCATGCTTGGTTCTTCTTGAAAAGCTTCAAGACTAATTTGTACATCATTTCCAGAAATCTCCTCAAACCCTACGAATTTCTTCGTTTCAGCATGCGTACTGGAGCTTATTGATTCTACAGTTGACCTGTCTTTATACATCACATTCTCATTGAATATGACATCTCGGCTTTTGATGATCGTTTGATTTTCATAATCCCAAAATCGGTAATTGAACCCGTCAACACCATATCCAATAAAAATGCATTTTTTTAGTTTTTGGATCTAATTTACTTCTTTTAGCAGAACCAATATGCTCATAAGAAATAAAACCAAACTTCAAGTCTGAAAAATTTACCTCTTTTCTCTTCCAAACTTCCTTTGGTATTCCACCATACAAAGGTACTGAGGGCCCACGGTTGATCAGGTAGGTTGCAGTGTTGACGACTTTAGCCTAGAACTTGGGTATGCCATCATGTATCCTCATGCTTCTAGCACATTCATTAAGAGTTTTGTTCATGCGCTCTACTTTGCCATTCTGCTGCGGTGTCATGTGAATCGTTTTCTCCATCTTGATATCGTTGTTTGTGTAGCATTCTATAAATCTACGATCAGTGTACTCTCCACCATTGTCAGACCTCAAACGCTTGACTTTCAAACCAGTTTCATTTTCCACCACGGCTTTTCATTTTCTGAAAGTATCAAAGACTTTTAATTTCTTCTTCAGAAAATAAACCCACACATTTCTTGTAGAATCATCAATGAAGGCGACATAATACAACGAGCCTACTAGAGATTGAAGTAGAGATGGTTCCCATATATCAGTATGAACCAACTCTAACTTTTCTGCCTTGGGTGTTTTGCCAATCTTTGCAAAGCTGACATTCTTCTGTTTTTCGAAGATGCAATCCTCACATAGGCTGATATCTACGCTCTTCAGATGGCAGCTTCCCCTTTGACATAAGTGTCTTCATCAATTTTTCACTCATATGACCACACCTTTGGTGCCATCGATTTAATTTTCCATCAGTATCTGCGCTTGCAATGATATTATCTAAATTTGAGGTTACACAAAGAGTACCAGTCTTCTTACCACAAGCAATGACGAGTGCTTATTTGATGATCTTCTATTCACAGCCTGAAAATGTTATACAACAACCTTCTCCATCAAGCTGTCTCACTAAGATCAAATTTCTTTTAAGGCCAGAATTATGTTTCACTTCTTGCAGCTTTCATGTGGTCCGGTTCGGCAACTTTTCTCCGATGTCTCCCTTTCCCACGATCTTCAATGTTTCAACATCGGCTAGATGAAAATCACCACTGACGTAGTTCTCTATGATTTCTCTGCATGGGGTGGAGTGGAAAGATGCCCCTGAATCCAAGATCCATAATTCAATCGACTAACCACCTCATCAAGTGAACTTTATTTGAGGCCGATGGCTTCTCGTACGTACTTGAGAGATTCGCCATAAGACCCGCCGTGCTCTTTTCCTTTACTCTGTTGAAAGCAACATTGTGGGATAACGTCAATCGGATAACTCTAAGGGCTTTTCTGTCTAGAAGTGTCCAGTCTTCATCCTGCACTCGAACTTTTCAATTTTCATATTTCCTTCGTCTGCAGTCATCGCTCTTGCTCGAATCTGGCTTCCCCTGAATCATTTCTTACTATTCCTAGATATAAATCACAACCAGAGCTCTGATATTCTGATATCAGTTGTTGGGAAAAACCCTTGTTGCATAATTTTTTCTTTAACCAGATTAGCAAGGATGCAAAATATGAGTGGAAAAATAAAACACATAAATTAATAAGGAGTTCAACACAAATTAGTACTTACGTCTCTGAAGCTGCTGCAGATATTCACTCTAAGGGAGAAAATTATAAAAGTGTTTACAACACTCAAAAAATCCCCAAAATCTAAACAAAATTCCTCACAAAAATTGTATTTTTACAAAGTATTTATACACTCAAAAATCCCAACCCCAATTTCTCTCCAACTCTCTTTTTTCTCTCGGTTTAGGACGATGAGTAGAGAATGGGATGATGAGAGTGGAGAGATTGGGATGCTTAAAAAGCATCCCAGAACTGGTAGTAGGTGTGGGTTTAGAAGAGATTTGGTGGGGAGTTTGTTTTGGGATCTTTGGATTTTTGGGGGGAAGTAATTGTTGAATGAGAGTATGTCCCAATCTCCAATGGAGTTGATGAATAAGATAGAGAGGTCTATTATCAATTTTAAAAGCATTGAGTTCCAAGGGGAACCGACAACAGCCAGGGGTCATACCTGAAAGAGAGTCTAGTACAGGCACACTTCTGCCACTGCACTCTGCCCAACAGGAAAGATTGAGTAGGGCTAGTGTATTCATCAAGCTTGTACCATAGTTGGGTTTCATGCACGATGTCCTTGCACATAGTTGAATCATCAGAAAAAAAATATTGGACAAGAGTTTTTGGCTTGGAGTGCTATTTTTGAATTCATTGATTCTTCTTATGTTGAGACCTCCCATGTGCGTTGCCAGTGAGACAGTGCTCCACTTAGGTAGCGTTTGGCGCAATTTAAAATTAGCTTCTCTTCTCCTTTAGAATGAGAAGCTGGACCAAACCCATTTTTTGAAAAGCTCTACAGAAGAAGAAGTAGTTTATTTTAATGAAGAAAAGGAGCTTTAAAAAAAGCCCTCAATAGCAACTTCTAGCTTCTCTTTTTCTCTTCGTTTTATTTTCTCTCTTTTTTTGGCCCTTTCCACGTATCAAACCCTAACAACAAAATTTTTTCCTCTTCCCCTTCCCCTTCCCCCTTCCTCACCGAACACTCACGACCGTGGAACCCTGCCGTTGAAGAGTCGCCGTTGAAGAGTCGCACACTCACTAGGTATGGTTTCCTCCAAAATTGGACAAAGCTCTGTTTCTGTTTTTTAATTATTTGGGATTGATTATATAATATGATACCTGGACTTTATTTGTTGGCGTTAGAGTATTTTAATATTTGTAGAAATTTAGTTTGTTCTATTTGCATGTAATTGTTGACGCTGTTCACACTTCACACATATTAAGAATCCTGTGTTGTTATTGGGTTACTATTGGAGAGTGATGGACTGATTTGCAAAGAATTGTTGTTACCTTGAATTAGTCTTAGTTGGTGTGTTGGTTGTTTGGTGTGGTTGAATTTTGTTGCCAACAAGAACACCTTAGATGATGAAAATTCACAAACTATTTTGACCGCGATTATATGTCCTGGAAATTCGGATTGAAGAGGAATATAATTTGTGGTTTATAATTGGAAATATTCTTTTGGAAGTGCATTAGTTACAACTAGGATGGGACCCGATTGAAAATTGGCAATGTCCGATGAAGATAGAATAGAGAGAGGAGACAGAAAGGAGATACTGAAAGGAAAAGAAGTCGTATGTAACATTTGGTTTGAGCGATTGGATACATTTTGTGAGCTGAGATTCTGGGACCATACTATATCGTTTATAAGAAATCCTATGAAATAATGCTCCATTAATTATTTTTCTAAGCAAGAGTGAGATTAAAAGAGTTGTTCATCTATATAACTTTTATGATTTGGTGTGATAAGCATAATTCTTCAAACGTTGTTTCTTAGGCCACCAAATTGACTTGCATCGACTCTTCTTGCTTCTTCTTTATAAGAGATTTACAACTACTTATCATATGACCCGGCTTGTGACAATACCAATACTCAGGTCCATCACCATCGTCGTCGTCTTAGACGCACTATTAGACGCACTATTAGCTTACAATTGATATCTTATGCCAAACAACTTCTAGCTTAAAAGTAGCTTTAAAGTTAAAAAAAAAGTTGACTATCCAAACAACTTCAACTTTTAATTTCAAAGCTCTACTTTCTGGCTTTTCATTCTAAAGTAGCTTTAAAGCCCAAAAAAAGCTAGGCCAAAGCGTTTGGCCCAGCTTAAAATTAGCTTATCTTCTCCTTTAGAAGGAGAAGCTGGGCCAAACACATATTTTGAAAAGCTCTATAGAAGGAGAAGCTGGGCCAAACACATATTTTGAAATGCTCTATAGAAGGAGAAGTAGCTTATTTTTAATGAAGAAAATGAGCTTCAAAAAAAGCCCTCAAGAGCAACTTCTAGCTTCTCATTTTCTCTTTTTTTGGCCCTTCCCACATATCAAACCCTAACAACAAAAATTTCCCCCCTTCCCCTTCCCCTTCCTCGTCGAACACTCACGACCGGGGAACACCACTGTCGAACCCCACCGCCGAACGCCGTCGAAGAGTCGCCGTCGAAGAGAATGTCAGCGGAGGCAAAAGAAGAGGCAGAAGATTCATTTTATGTGATGAAAGTGTTCACTATCAATCGCAACTTCTTTCATGCATGGATATTTTGATTCAGATGGCTAGATTTTGTATGTGTGTGCGGCAGTGAGTAGTATTTTGCACCTACAAGGCCATGATTGGCAAGATAGTTCAGATGGAGATCGTCCATTATTTCCGTCCATTATTTCCATCAGGATTGGTATTGTGCAAAGGGGGTGTTTGGCTAAACAGTTCAAACATAGGGGACCAGTGCTATTTTTCTAAGTGTATTGAAGGCAACAGGGTGTGATTTTGCAGCTGAAGGTGGAGTTTTAAAGGTGAGCAAGGATGTTTTGTTGCTCATGGGAGAATCCAACTCAACCAACTAGTACAGGAGGATTGAACGACATAATGACTGGTAGTTGTTCGATTAGCAAAGTAGAGAAAGATATGGAGAATTGCTGAGACTTTAGAGCAATACAACATAGGCTCAACAGAGAAAGGAGTCTTAATGTGTTGTACACAGGTTGTTTGCTATAAGGTATAATGGTGTTTTGGTATTGCGACAATGAGCAAGCAACGAAGGTGATTTAATAATAGTTATATGAAAGGTAAAGGATTGCATATTGCTTTAATTTAGATGTATAGGGACCTACACCAATTGCTATATATGTAAATGAGGCAACAACGATAGGTGAAGTTTTGAGGAATTGTGATGGAGGGGGTTTTGCCTCCATGGAGTTTCTGTAGTTTTGCAAGAATCAAGGATCATGCTAGGTTTCAGAGATTTGAGGCAGGAAGATGCATAAGCCGAGACACAGTTAGAGAATGCATGAAGTTCTCTAGCACAATATGTCATTAAAAGGGCTCCAGGGTAGAAGCAGATTCATGCATGTTATTTACGAGTTTTCTAGGTTATTCAAAATATTTCATTTATTAGTAATATAAAGATTTTTTTTATAATTTGATAACTTATATTTTATTCTTAAATAAAATTAAAAGCTTAAATTGAGTATAAAAGTAGCTTACAATTAATATCTTATGCCAAACAACTTCTAGCTTAAAAGTAGCTTTAAAGTTAAAAAAAACTGACTATCCAAACAGCTTCAGCTTTTAATTTCAAAGCTCTACTTTCTGGCTTCTCCTTCTGAAGTAGCTTTAATGCCCAAAAAAAGCTAGGCCAACCCATTGTAATATTAGAGATTAGAGATTTTTCTAATTTTGATTTTTTTTTTAATATCATGAATTGACTAGAATCGGGAGTATGAAGGAATATAAATAATTTGCTGCTTCATTTGTCATTCATATCTGTTGATTGGATATTGATGTTCATTATCCGGCTACCAAATATTGATATGAATACCAACTGTGAGCATTCCACAATATTTGATTGTGTATATGTATCTGATCAATAATTCAGAAAGTTGTTCTGAATTATTGACAAGATAGACAAGTGTAGGAGGCGTTTTCTTTGGAAAGGAGCTAATGAGGGAGGTAAAGGGATTCACCTAGTCAGTTGGGGAAGGGTTTGCAAAAGGAAAGAGTTTGGTGGATTGGGGATCATTAATCTTAGAGATATGAACAAAGCCCTACTCAGCAAGTGGTGGTGGAAGTTGGCAAATCGACGAAATAATTGGTGGTGTAAGTCTCTTACTAATTATCGGGCTAGGAAGAGGTTCAGATTTGGAGGGAAGGGAGTGCACAGTAGAAAGTCGTTCTTATGGAGAGGGGTGTACAAGACGGGTGATGTATATCATAGTAACACTCTTTGTAGGGTAAAGAATGGCAAGAATACAAGGTTCTGGAAAGACAAATGGTGCGGTAATAACTCCCTTATGGGATTGTTTCCTTCCGCTGCAGAGGCAGTACTTAACAATGACACCCTAGTGAGCGATGTTTGGAAGAACAATAATTTGAGATTGGAAGTCAGGGGCCTCCTTCATCAGGAATCTATTTTCCAACTTCAACTGCTCAACAACTTCATTCGTACAGAGGGAAATTTCACTCAACAGGAGGAAGATGAGAGATGGTGGACTTTGGAGGCGAGCCACAAGTTCTCGGTCTCTTCCCTATACAGATGGCTGAATGATGGAGGGTTAAGAAGCAGGGTAGCGGATGTCATATGGGGTTCCAGTGTTCCGTCCAAAGTTAAAGTTTTTCTATGGTTGGTGGATAACGATGCTATTCTTTCAAAGGCTAATTTGATGAAGCGGGGAATTTTGGACAACGCAACTTGTAACAGATGTCTAAATCATGAAGAAGATACGAATCACATTATTTTCAAGTGTCATAGAGCTAGATGGGTTTGGGAGAAAGTGGGTCATACGTACGGGGTTTTACAGTGTCCAGATTCTACTTCAGAACTTTGGGGGGACATTAGATCGAATAGGATTAGAAAGGAGGTAAGATCAGAGTGGGATATTGTGGTTGCTTCGGTGATGTGGAACCTATGGCTAGATCAAAATGATTTTTGTTTCTATAGTATTACTCATAGACTATCTTCTCTGATGCACAAAATTCACCTTTGTTCTTATGAATGGTCAGGACTTCTCAAATCCAGGAAGAAGATGCGACTGGGGGAGGAGGAGGAGTAGCTATCGGACGGTGGGGGGAGCTACCAATCAGCGATTAACACAGCTCAGAACTTGGTTCTCTTCATGGTTATTTATCTCGATGTATCTCTATTTTAGATGGGAGATTTATCCTTAGGTGTTTTTGGACGTTTAGCGCCTTCGGGCGAGCTATGTAACTTTATCTCTGTTTCGTTAATATATTTTTAATGAAGCGATGACGTTGTCATCTTTTAATAAAAATAATAATAATAATAATAATAATAATAATAATAATTCAGAAAGTTGGCCACATTTTTTTTCAATCGCTTTTCAGTAGTATTTATTACTATCTGTATTCGATCTAAAGCAATTTCGTTTTTCTATTCAGTTCAATTGTTGAGCAGCATTAGCTAGCTAGCATTCTTATTTTCCTTTTAAAAAAACATTTATTGATACTACTTTCTTATGTTATGCACACCAATTTCTACTCCACTGTATTTTTATTTTATTTTCTTTCTATCCTATTTACCATCCAAAATTAGGAAATGTACTAAATTGGAAAAATCCAAAAGGGTGAAAAATATGTATTTACTTTAGAGGAGGTGGGTGAGAGTGATGAGAGGAGAGTGCGATGCGCTCTACCTCTCTTTCATAATTTCAACAGACAGACGGAGAGCAAGACAGAATCCAACCAATCAACCCTCAATTATTGTGATTCATTCCTTGTTGGCATTTGCCAAGAATTTCCTTGACTGTTTGAATTCAAAAGAGAAAATTCAAGACAAGAAAGATTTAGGAGGCCTCTCATCTCCTCGATCCCTCCTCTCATTTTTTTTCTTCTTTCAAATCCATAAACTTGTTGGAGGCAAAAAAGAAAAGAAATACAGAAAGAAACCAATAGAGACACCCCTTTTCTCTTTTCCATCTCCTGCATTCTTCCTCCAAAAATTGCTACATCTTCACTACTTTCTCCTATTGTTTTTTACAAGAGAGATGGGTTGCACTTGCAGGCGGAGTCGAAGAGGGCGACGATAGTTATCCGAAAAAAGCTAAAGCTAAAGATAAAATTTTAAAATAAAAGAAACTGGAATCAAAAGTAAAACAACAAATATGGAGTTTTTGGTTAGAGGCAGGAGAGACGCTAAGCCCTTGCTGCTCAAAGTGAGTGTTGCTCTTTCTCTCTCCGTTGCTGGTTATCTCGCCTCTCATCTCCGCCATCACTATCGGCATTGCCGTAGAAACTCCTTAGGTTGTTTTTCTTCCCTTCATTTTCTGTGTGATATAAATTAGAATTTTGACATGATATTTGAACATTATATATGTACAGTAGTTTTTGAACTTTAAACATCTAGAACTGGAAACTTAAAATTACACTAAATGGTTAGCACACACAATATGCACAATCTTTTCTTATCCACGAAACCTTGACAATCTCATTTGTTCTCTCAATAAATAATTATTGTCAAAAGGTAATTGCAGTGCATAAGTGAAGTCACATCTACTGTCCCGTACAGCTACAGCCTAACTATTTGGTTACAATTGCGATGACTGGTAAGCCTTGGATTTCCATGTACAATACTCATGGCTCGATTGTTCTTTTGTAGGAACAGAGTCCAAAGCTAGTGGCAAAGGACTCACTGATGCAGATCACAATCTTATAAGTGTAAGAATTTTGACTTGTATTCAATTTCGTTTCTTAGCCAAAGTATCTGTACCTGATTTACCTATTATACAAGAAAAAAAGGAAGGAAAGAAAAAGGATGGGGGGTGGGGGGGAATGGAAATTACTCTCTTAATTATTTTGTTTTTGCTGTTTCCCAAAATTAGAGGTTGATTTATCTCTAATATCTAATCTCTAATATTATAATGGGAGAGTTGGGGTTGTCATTTGTAGACAACCTGTAATTTGTAGACATTCATTCAACCATGTAATCTCAACAATTTATTTTATGCTCATAAAAAAATTAAAAAGTAAGAATAATAAAGAGAATGAGACTATTTTGATCATGGATAATGGGGTTTAATGTATCTCCATTACCCATTCTCCACATTCCCCTTGCGCATTTTCATTTAGTTGAGGATTTTAGATCTCTTTAATTTGTGAGAAGAGAATGGAAGAAGAATAAATAATAACCCATTTCATTTTTAGAAAGGGTAATATAGAAAATATAAGGAAACAATATTCGAATCAGTAAATAATTTAATTTAAAAGGAGAAATGGGTCTAAAAATAATCTATTTAGAGAAACAGGGTCTTTAGGTATTTATGAATCTCATTGGGATTAATAATAAATTAAGGTCCAGCTTTTGGTTTTGAAGTAATTTTCCTTATATATAAGCTGGTCCTGAAATTTATAGGACCTTGTGCGGAAAGGAAAAATGGGCCTTCTTTAAATATTCTAAAACTAATTTTACTTTATATATACTAGTAGTTTACACGTGCGATGCACGTTTTAATAAATATAGTTTTTTAAATTAAAAATTTAGATGCAGTCTTGATTTGAACCTAGGATCTCCTTTATAATAGTTATGCACGTGTGTTACACGGGTTGGTAGAATGACAAAATATTTACAAATGACATTAAGGCCTTCTCCCATTATAATATTAGAGATATATAGTAATTTACACGTGCGATGCACGTTTTAATAATTTCAAAAAATAAAAATAGAAACTCTTATGTAGGGAAGATTTGAACCGAAAACCTCCTTTATATTAGTTATGTACGTGCATTGCACATGTTGGTAGAATGACAAAATGACAAATGACACTAAGGCCTTCTCCCATTATAATATTAGATATTATATATATATATATATATATATATATATACACACACACACACACACGAATTCAGTTGAAATATATGAGTATGGTACATTCTATATCTTAAAAAATTTATATGAATTCATTTCAAAAATGTCTTTCAAATTTTATATCATTGGAGGCTCCAATACCTGGGATGACTTAATCGATATATTGAATTAGTCGTCTAATCAATTAAGACAAAATAGTATAAATATGGTTAAGGATTTTTATATTCTTACAACGCATGAAATACATGATTTAAAAAAAGCTTCACGCATTAAGTCAATCTCAATAATTAACGAAAGCAACGTACATAGAAATCATTAAAAACTACTCTAAAAGTAATATATATATATAGGGAAGTCTTCCGTTGTGCACCATAGGTGGTGCACACGGTGTGTGCACTCAGCCTTCCCACCTTCGTATCGACGATCCGAACCATTCACATTGATCTATACATCTAAATTAGTCTATATATATAAAATCAAATCATTTGAAATTCATTTACCCATCCATTGAAGTGTTACAAAATTGTATGGCTGAAAGACTTCCCTATATATATATATAGGAAAATCTTCCATTGTGCACCACCCCTCCGTGTGCACTGGTGTGCACTCGACCTTCCCGCCTTCGTATCGACGATCCGAACCGTTCACATTAATCTACACATCTAAATTAGTCTAAATATGTAAAATCAAATCATTTGAAATTCATTTTCATATCTATCATGTGACTATAAAAAACAATGTGAACGGTTCGGATCGTCGATACGAAGGCGGGAAGGCCGAGTGCACACACCGTTTGCACCATAGGTGGTGCACAACGGAAGACTTCCCTATATATATATATATATATATATATATATATATATATATATATATATATATATTAATGAAATAAATAAAGAAATCATTAAAAACTTTATATAAAAGTAGATATAAGTATATATATAATAAATAAATATATATATAAAATGAAAATAAATATCAACAAACCTGCAGTCATTAGATTTAAAGTCTATTCCGTTAACCACTCGAACAAATTGACTTTTTTGCTATATTTGGAATAAAATCTCTATTAATTATATCTGATGGGGATCTCGTCATTAGTGGGCTCTATGCAACTGTGGGCCATGTGCGACCGCACAGGTCGCACAGGCCCAAGGCTGGTCCTGTATATATATAATGACATGCTATGGTGAGATGGTGAGATGGAGTATTTTTCTTGTGAGATGAACGATTTGAATCATTCAAATTTAGATCACACTGTTCACATCATTCTACATGTCATTTAGATGGTGTGTACAAAATTTCAAGTGATTTGGAGACCTCTAGCCTATACATCAAAACATTCAACACATCGTGAAGATGATGCAAAATATTTCCAAATCGCTTGAAATTTTGTACACACCATCTAAATGACATGTAGTTTGATGTGAACGGTGTGATCGAGATTTGGATGACTCAAATTGCTTATCTCTAAAAAAAAACATTTTCATCTCACCATCTCATATGAGCATTTTCCTATTTTGTGTGGGTGCAAAAAATATTGGACATAAAACAGTATGTTTTAATAAAAAGCATGTATTTCAAATGAAGATGATGTATTTTTATTGAAAGAATTATGTCTTGCATGGTCTATAAATCCAAATAATAATCTTAATTCCATGTATATTTTTTTAAAAATTTAATTAATTCCATATAGTTACATGAAGTTAACCATTGTTCTTACATGTGAGGATAAGTTGAAGATAAGTTGAATTACAATTATGGTTACAATTGGGATATGGTCAATTGAAGATTATAATTTTGTCATTTTACCACCTTTCCGTTAGATTGAACAAAAAAATCCATAATAAATTTTTATCAGCTCATAACCACCGGGAGTTTACTAGAATATGTCCCACACTGTGAGTGACCTATATGGAAATAGAGACGTGTGAATGAATTAATTCGATTTTTATTATTTTTATTATTTTTTTGGCTAGACGAATTTTTTATAGCTACCCAAGTGGAAAAAAAAACTTCAATAATAAAATATATAGATGTGGATTCTTTTATGGTACATTACACCGACTAGCATAACTTCCAATTACTTATTTTATAACTATCCTACATTTAATCTACATGCGTATGATCTGCAAATTTTAAATTTAAGATTTTTTATACATGAAAAATGATATTTTGATCATTTCTCTCTTCCTCCTAATTTCTCTTAACTTCTCCACATTTCTCTTCACCCTCGGCACCTCAAATCTTATGTCAAGTGAAGAAAAAACACACACTCTCTCTTCCACCCAATTTAATTTAGGATATTTTCCTTTTTTCTTCTTCTTAGGGTTTACTCAATTTAATTTAGTGTTTAGATTTTTAGTTAGGGTTTATATTTCATTTTAGGGTTCACTGAGTTTTATTTAGAGTTTAGACATTTTTCTCAGGGTTCTGATACAAACCTATAAACCAACACTGGCTCCCCATTTTAACCGATGTTGGACAAATAGATCCTAACAGGTTCATTCAATTTAATTTAGGCTTTAAATTTTTATAGAAACTATGTTTTTTCACCCAATTTAATTTATGTTTTTCTCTCTTTCTTCCCTTGCGGTTGACCCAAGTTAGTTTAGGGGTTTAGATTTTAATGTCATAGATGTTGATGAAGAAGAAGTTGGGAAAGGAAAGTACTTTTTTATAAAAATACTAGTATGATCCTATGCAATATTGCACAGAATTTTCAAAAATGAGAAAGTTTAAAAAATTTTGAAAAATTCATCTAATAACATGTATACAGTATTGCAATATTTTTATATTTGATTTACAGATATGATTCATATGGGGTTTACCTCTAGCATTGGTATCGAGTTTGTCGGGTTGGGTCCTGCACTACCAGACCCGAACCCGGACCCGACCTGTTCCTCTACAATTCCAAATATTGAACCAAGACCCGACCCGTGAGAAACGGGTCCGGGTCATGTTAAAAAATGCTCTCCATCGGGTCCAGGTTGCAGCGTACGGGGAGTGTAGTGCCCCGAATTTTCAATATAATATCTTAGAAATACGTGGCACAATTCCAAGCATCAACTTCAATTGCAATAGTAAACATAGCCAAAAACACAGATAATTTTTATTTCAACTTTCATTATAACAATGGTTTACAAATACAGCGAAATACAAAACACCTTAATTACAAAACTTTCTTTACAACGATTTCTTTTTACAACAATACATAACCCATTACACCACTTTAACTTAAGCATCCAAAATCCAAGCTACAGGTAATCACCTGTAAAATATGAGGCTAGAGATTACCCTAACCCGCAAAACTACAGGGGTCAGCCATAACGGTGTGAGTGACATAAAAAAAACAACATAAATAAAACATTAAGCATGGAGTCATCAACAACATGTATTAACAGCAAGAATAAATGAATGAGAAATAACAAATAAGTAAAGCATGAAAACATTAAGGAATATAAGATAGTAGATACTTATACATGAAAACATCAAGTGAATCTAGACTAAGTGTCAAGTGTAGGAAAAACAGGAAAATACAAGCATAAAACCTAGTCAAGAAAACACAATCTCTATATGCTGACTCTCTAATGCATACTTGTCGGATTCTATACATTCCATAGTACATAGGTCCGGTGCAAGCCCTTAACGATCTCCACTTTATAGGGATAACCCTTCGTTATGCAACTAATCCTACTACGGTGATGGAAAACAAGATCCAGAATACTCCGCAAAAAGGCACCACAACCCTCGTCGCGCAAGCATAATGTAAGATAGCTAAAAAACAACCGGAGAATCATCTCCCAAACCCGTGTACCCCACGAATAGGCTTACAAGGCCCTCGACGTGCAGATACACCAGGTACATTCCGTGAATAGGCCTGTCGACCCTCGACACGCGAATGCACCCTGCATGCTCCGTAAATAGGCCTGCAGACACTCGACACGCGAACATACAAATATCCTCTCGAGACAAAACAACAAACATTTTGGAACGATTCCGTTGGACTAACAAAACCATGAGCCTATACTTACGTTTTCCAAGTTCCATCACATCCTCACTAGTGCCTGTCCTTAAGTTGGTTATTATTAAAACACAAATATCCCCATCTCTAGAGTTAGTGTATCCTGCCGGACTTAAATACTCAACACAACCAAACCAAGACCCCCCAGGTCTAACTCAACAAATTTCAACTGCCGGTTCACAGGACTCCCACTCAACTCCTAGAGATATCATCAAGACCAAAAACTCACAAATCCATCGTCAAAACGATCATATAAAGAACTTCTCCAATCAACAAAACCCAAATCTTTCATAAAATTCCAGAAACCAAATCCAACAATAAAATATCTTGTAAACATATGGTCTGTAGAAAGAATAATATTTAGAATAGTAAGTTATAGATCCAAAAACTTTTAAAGAATCAATCATTTTAAAATAGCATCAAAATATCTCAAGACACATCAGTAGTAGTCGATTGCAAACCAGAATCGGTCGACTTTCCAGAGTGAAAATCCAATATTTTTAAGAAAATAAATTCTAAGTATTGAAGGTCGACTGTAAAAGTCACCAGTCGACTATCCAGAGCAAAAATCCAACACTTCGAGAAAATACCAAAACAGAGAGCAGGGACAGTCGACTGGAGAAATGGGTCAGTCGACTGTTCTGCACGAGATTTCAAGAAAAACAAGAAAACACAGCAGCCAGGTAGCGACGGTCGACTATCGAAACATACTAGTCGACTGTCACACCTACAGCCTGCAGTTTGGGTTGTGCATATTTCAACCGATACGAAGATTTACTTTATAAAAACGAAATCTATAAAAAGTATATTTCTGATATGATCAAATATGACTTGTAGAGTATATAAGAGTCTATAAAACCAATCAAAACCACTTTGAATTGATAAAAATAGCTTTTGATGAATTTCTTCAAAATAAACGTGAATGTATGCATATATTAAAACTAGAGTTTTTGAGAATCAAACATACATAAAAATAACTTTGTTTTTATATTCCAAACCATATCAATACCAAAATAAGTTGGGATATAGTCAAATCCTTCGAAAACGCATAAAACTCAATTTCTTCTAAAACAACAAAATACGATATTCATGAAAAACGTTTGTGCATGTTTGTGCACCAAAAGAACTTCACAAATCCATAGATTAAAATAACAAAATATTCAGATTAAAACTTAGTATTTGAGAAATCCAAATTCAAGTAATCTCTTTCACAAAATCACAAATCCCCAAATTTGGTCAAAATGTATCAAACCCCAAATCTAGTCATCACAACTCAAATCCTCAAGACATGGTCTTTTAATCCATCACTCCTTCTCAAAAATTTCTCAAACTGAATCTCGACTATTCTCAATAGTTGATTCATGAACAAAAACAAATTTATCATCAACATGGCCAAGCTGCATTCATCCAACTCACCAATAGTCCAAAAAAATTTCATCTTTATTCAATTAATGCATAACTTTCAGCATACTCAATCAAATCAGAAATAACCCAAAAGAAATAGCCTACTCACAATTTATATTAGGTTCTCCAACAATCTAAAATCATCCACATGCAACTCTACTCACAAATAACTAGGGTTCTTCTCAAAAGATCCAATTTTAACTTATCAATTCATTCAATCCACTACATGTATTCATATCAAAACCCTAGCATGCTTTTTAATAGATGAAACACCACATACAACATACATAAAATAAAACAAAACAAAACATGTCACTCACCTTGTTGAAGAGATCAAACGAAGACAAATAGAAAATAGGGAAAACCTCTTCTTTGCAAAAAATTCAAGATGTCCTCCTTAAATCTCCAAGAAAATAAAAACAATAAAACTTTTGTGTTGTGCAACGAAAGACGGCTGCACTCCACCTTTTAAATAGGCCAGAATTAGGAGAATTAGGGTTTTGAACACATTTGCAAAATAATCTTTTTAAAATATAACTTTACATAAATAGATCCATATACTTGGAAACTTGATAAAACCAATTTAATTGAGATTTAAAAAAAAATAAAAACTTTATTTCCAGCCGGCACTGTTTGAAAAGTCAAGAAAAACGAATTTGCATTTTCACCCCTCAAAATAAAAAAAGATTATCTTTTATCAAAACTTGTAAAATAAACCAAATTCATTAAAAAAAAAAGTACACTTTTTAAACCTAAGTTGAATAGGCATTATACCCAGCCCAAAGATCCAAAAATCTAGAGTTTTCACCCCCATTTGGTAATTTTGCACAAAAGTCCTTCTTTTTGTAATATTTGCAAATGAGTCCAATAATTATCAGAAAAATCTAGAAAATTCACAAATAATCTCAAATAATAAATAGTTTATCCAAAATAGTTTGGCTTTTGAAATTCCCGAGAAAATATTTGCACGTGCTTTGCACGTGTAAAAAAGATAAATTTTCAGAAAAATATTTATTAAATCTCCAAAAATCATTTTAATTAATTTAATAATTCCTTAAAATAATATTTTAAAATACGGGGTACTACAGGGAGTCGGGAGCGGGTTTGACGGTGTTGGGCAGCTGGCGGCGTCGGCGTCGAGCGGCGGTGGTCGGGTGGGAGAGGGAGGTCGGGGCTGCTGCTTCGTCTCTTCTCCTTTTTTTTTTTTTGGAGTTTAGGTTTTTTTTTAAAATTAGGAGGTTAGGGGTTTTTTTTTTCCTGGTCTAGGTCAGGTCTGTTTTGAGCAGACTCAGAACCGACCTAAAAAATATGGTCCTATTTTAGGACCCGGACTCTACCTGCAATATATTAGTTTGGTTCTAGTCCAATGACATGTTCGGCTCGGTTCTGGGTATTTGCTTTTTATGACACTGCTTGTTACCTCCTACATTTGAGTTTTTTTTTTTTGAAATTTTGAAAAGAAAAAAGGAGGAATTTTTTTAAGATTAAAAGTGATCTTAGTATAAATATATTGTGTAGATAGTATAAACATATACAATATTGCACAAATTGTTTTAAAATGAGAGAATTAATAAAGGGAGAAGGACCTATTGGCACATAAAGTTAGTATTAATACCCTAAACGCACCTAAAGTTTCTATAATAACCCAATAGCACCCAAACTCTTATAAATTGTACCTACATGCCCTCGCCGTTTAATTCTCAGTTAAGTTAGTGGAATATTCTGGGAATATTCCTCTTAACGAGTTTAAACCAGGTTAAGAGGCATATGAAATTACAAAAATGCCCCTCTCCAAAAAAAACTGATTTGTGAGCGGCGGGTCCTATAAGTACAATTTCCAAAACTTTGGGTGTCACTGAGGTATTACTGTAACTTCAGGTGTTTATATGGTATTATTATTAACTTCAGGTTCGGGTAGGTCATTAACCTAAAATGAAAAGCCCTTCTCTCCTTCTGTCTTCGTTGACTGCCTCTCTCTCTCTATTCTTCTCTTCCTTCTCTCTTTTATAAACCCTAGCCCCCGAAGCTCCTTCTTCAGCATCACTCTCACCACTACCACCACCCATCTCCATATCCATCCCGTGCTCTCGACATTCGCCCAAATCCCAAAACCCTGGTTTCTTTGTCTTCTTCGTTCCGTCAAATTTATCCCCAAATTCAACCCTTGTCCCACCTGAGCTCTCCCCGATGCCCCTCCTCGCCGTCTATCTTGATGCCCCAGACGCCCCTCTTCGCTCGCCGTCTATCTTGATGCCCCAGACGCCCCTCTTCGCCGTCGATCTCGATGCCCCAAACGCCCCACTTCGTCTTTGTTTTTAATGCCCCCGACGCCCTTGATTCCTCTCTATTTTTCAGGGAAGTGTTTGATTCTCATACTTGCTTTTAAGCTTCTGGTTCAATTTCTTGCGATTTATTTTGGTTGTGTGTGTAGGAAATGATGATTCACAGTTGGATATAAGTTGGTTCTTGCAATCTCTAAATTGGAATTTCATCAAGTTGGTTCTTGTAATTTCAGACTTTACAAATAGGTCTAACATCTCCATTAAAGGATAAGGGATTTGAATATTATGTTACTTGTTTAATTTAGAGGAAAAAAAACATCTTATAAATACACCGAGAGGTAATCGTGTGGGTTTTGGAGAAGAAACAAGTGTAATATATTTGGAAAGGGGATTCATCCTATGGTGATACACTGATACTAGTGGCACGAGCTAGTTGTTCAGTTGGCACTCTCAGTTGCAGAAATACTTTCAATTTTGAAGGACTTTTTGTTCTATTTTAAAATTAATTGTAAAGAAAATTTAGAGAAATTTTTAGGAATTTAAAAAGAAAATTTAAAGGAATTTTAAAAGCAAGTTTAAAGAAAATTATAAGGAATTTAAAAGAAATTTTTAAGGAATTTTAAGGAATTCAAAAGAAAAATTTAAAAAAATTTAAGGGAAATTTAAGGAATTTTTAAAGAAATTTTAAGGAATTTAAAGAAATTTTAAAGAATTTTTAAGAATTTTAAAGAAATTATTAAGGCATGGGGGGTAAAAAAATCATTTTACCTCTTAACTGTTAGAAAATTAACAGAAATGGATGGGAGGTGGCTATAGGTCCAATTATAACCAGTTTGGGTGCTATTGGGGTATTTGTTGGGATTGGGGCATCAACAATCGCCCTCTGGTCGCAGCGGAACTAATTAGAGCAATGAGGAAGTCGAAGTAGACAGAGACGAATAAATTGAGTAAGCAAGTAAATCCACCAAACTAACACAAACACACCGATGACGTATCCTAGTTAGCTTTTGCTTAATCCGGGGGAAAATATAGGACGATCTGATATTCAACTAGAAGATATTATAAGGAGTTACAGATTCAATTGATACAAGTAATTAAACTTACCCACCAAGAACTATCTCTCTCTCGAGCCTCTCTTTGCAATGGAGAAAATAATCTATGAAGTACTACCTCTAATATTGGAGGAGTTTACAATATATATAGAAGAATAGAGAGAAAACCTAAGTCTAATCTTGATTCTCAGTCATCTGATATAACCTGGAAAAGAAGTAACTGAATAGGAGCCGCACGATCTAACTTGGAGTTGAAGATTAGGCTAAACCGACCTAACAAATCGAAGCCCAAAACAGATTCAGCGCCGTGGTCGATCGACCGTCCAATAAGACCGGTCGACCGTACCTCTCTCGGACAATCCATGTACAACGAGCGGTCGGGGGCCACGGTCAAGGGGTGCGGCGACTGTCACCAAGACCGGTCGGCTGCAACTAGCCTGCACCCTACTGTTGCTGTTTCTCCTTCTACTGACTTCGACGCTTCGACCTCCGTGCTTCATATTACCTTCTTTTAATTGGAACAACAAGTATTCAAGAAACAATCCTAACAAACTTCACCTTGGATTGCATACGAGTGCTATCACATGATGTGTTACTCATCTCCAAATTCTAACAAATTCCACTTGTAAAGAAAACTTAGAACAATAGCTTCTTCTTCCAGTTGAACTGATCTCTACCCAACCTCACCAAATCCAGTATGCCCCTTCAAAGGCACACCTCCATAGATGTACTCACGAAGTTTCCAAACTCCGCACGAACTCTACCTACCCTTAGGCTTTCTCCACCTCTCGACGATATTCGAACATCGTGGTCTCGTCTTGATGAATCTAGTTGCAGCAAACTAGCTGAGCTTGCAGGAATAACTGGAAAAGGAGCAACACTTGCGCAAGTATTTCAGATTCCTCAAAGCTTGTAGAGATTATTTTGTCTTGGCCCAACCATTCTCGTACCTCTGATCACCTTACGACGACCTTGAAAAACAAACAGAACTTCACCTCGAGCTGTGTACCTGCAGTCCCGTGCATCAAGAGTTCCCAAGAAAATTAGATTCCGTTTCAGCAGAGAAATATGCAAAACATTCCTTAAAGTGAACATATTTAGACCTGGCATCTTTAACCCAACTGTCCCCTCACCCACTACTTCACAAATCTCCCCAGTTCTCGTTGTCACACAAGACTTATAAGTAGAAAACAACTCTCTCTCAGAGCAAATATGAGAAGAACTCCCTGAGTCAAGAAACCAACTAGAATCCACTTCTAAAGAATTTGAAACAAGAAGACCCGAATCGCCTGAATCAAAGGTACTAACCACATTAGCGGCTGAACTCCCGTTCTTTGTGCTCTCCTGATTCTGCAATTTCCAATAGTCTTTCTTGATATGCCCTGACCTCCTGTAATATCAGCAACAGATCGAATCCTTTTGCAAAGCACTTTGTCTTCCCCCTAAAGGACCATCCACCGCTAGACAACTTGTAGGAATAGACGATGAAGATTTATAGGTCTCCTTCCTAAGTTGATTTTCTTTCAATATTTTGATTACACCATCTATCGAAATACTCTCCTTGGCAGATCTACCGTGTAGCATGGTCGTGATCAAAGGCTCGTACGAATCTGGTAGAGAATATATCAGGTTGAAAGCTTTATCTTCCTCACACACATCTGCATTGATCGCCTTAAGTTCAGATAATATCTTATTGAACTCTGTAATGTGATCTTGGAGATCGTTACCTTCCTTCATAGATAAACGGAACAACTTCCTCTTCCAATGCATCCGATCTAATAACGACGAACCGGAGTAGTCAGCTATGAGTTTTTCCCACAAACTCGTCGCATTAGTTTCTTCAAGAAATCTGCACTTGACCTCTTCCGCCAAGGATAGTCGGATCAGACTTATGGCGCTTTCACGAATATCTTCCCAATTGTCATCCTTCATATCAGTTGGCTTTTCTTTCTTCTTAACGGCTAACTACAACCGTTTTTGAACAAGAACATCATACATGTAAGTCTTCCAAAGATTGAAATTGATCTTTCCATCGAACTGTTTGATCTTCAAAATACTGTGGCCTGTCATCTTAACCAAGGAACTCGGCAACCTGAAGCTCTGATACCAGTTGTTGGGATTGGAGCGTCAACAAACACCCTCTGGTCACAGTGGAACTAATTAGAGCAATGAGGAAGTCGAAGTAGACGAGACGAAGAAATTTAGCATGCAAGTAGATCCACCAAACTAACACAAACACACCAATGACTTATCCCGGTTAGCTTTTTCTTAATCCGGAGGAAAATATAGGGAGATCTGATATTCAACTAGAAAAGATTACAAGGAGTTACTGATTCACTTGATACAAGGAATTAAACTCACCCACCAAGAACTATCTCTCTCTCTCGAGCCTCTCTTTGCAATGGAGAAAATAATTTATGAAGTACTACCTCTCATATTGGAGGAGTTTACAATATATATAGAAGAATAGAGAGAAAACCTAGGTCTAATCTTGATTCTCAGTCTTTCGATATAACCTGAAAAAGAAGTAACCGAATAGGAGCTGCACGATCTAACTTGGAGTTGAAGATTGGGCTGAACCGACCTAACAAATCGAAGCCCAAAACAGATTCAGCGCCGCGGTCGGTCAACCGTCCAACAAGACCGATCGACTGTACTTTTCTCGGACAATCTATGTACAACGAGCGTTCGGGGGCACGGTCGGGGGGTGCGGTCGACAGTCACCAAGACCGGTTGACCGCAACTAGCCTGCACCCTACTGTTGTTGTTTCTCCTTCTACTCACTTCGACGCTTCGATCTCCGTGCTTCATACTACATTCTTTTAATCGGAACAACGAGTATTCAAGACACAATCCTAACAGTATTATAGAAACTTTAGGTGTGTTTAGGGTATTAATACTAACTTTAGGTGCCAATAGGTTATTCTTCCATTAATAAAGTTTTTTTGAAAAAATCATCTAATAACATATATACATTATTACACGATTCTTTAGATTTGATTAAGGTATAGGATTCCATTTCAAAATTTGGATGGTGAAAGAGTGGGTAATTGCCTCCTATATTTGCTTTTTTATTTTAAAAATAAAAAATAATAAAAATTCTAGACAAAAGTGATTTAGCATAATATATTGTATAGATAAGTAATTAAAAAAAGTAATTTAGAAGTTAATAGACAAAATTATCCATCATATAAGAAGTTGAAAAACTATCTACCAATTTTAAGGAGAAAAAGAGTTTCAACTCGTTCATATACCAGTGAATGTTTTTATTTTGATTTCTATAGATTGATAATGATAATAGACTAAAGTTTATTCTGCCCTGTAAAAGATTTTTTAACTCGGTTAACATACCAGTTATTTTTGTATTTACTTTTATCTTTTTTCTGTGACCTTCAGATGTTTTTAATGTGTTTCTGATGTGATAAAAGTGTTTTCTTTTTCTCCAACCATCAGGATCGAACTATGGGCCCATAGTTTTCTTTCAGCAAATTTGCAAAAGAATTTAGTGTTTAATTAGTGTTTTTGAATACATTTTTGTTTTTTGATGCAAGAAGGAAGACTCATCATTGGCTAAGGTTATGAATGGCACTTCTACTACCACCACAACCACCACGAAAACCACAAGATTTGTCGGCCTTTCTCCTACGAAGAAGAGCTCTGTTGATGAACAGGGGTTCCTTCTTCCCGAATTCCATGAATTAGTTGTCCTGCGAGAAACTGATGAAGCTGGATGGGACCTAGATACAACTCAAGCTAGCCCAACCGTTAAAACTAGAGACGAAATAGCAGCGGGAAAGGAGATTATGCACCTAAGGCACTTGGTGAGGTCCCTCTCAGAAAGAGAGAGGAACCTCGAGGTACAATTGCTCGAATACTATGGACTGCAAGAACAAGAAGAGGCAATGAGGGAACTTGAGAGCCAGGTGAAGATCAATGCAATGGAAGCGAGGCTTTTCACTCTTAAAATTGATACTTTGCAGGCAGAGAACAAACGGCTACATGGACAATTATTTGAGTACACGAAAAGATTGAGCGATCTTGAACTTGCAAGAGACAAGCTCAAGGCTTTGAAGAAGAAGTTGAAGAGCGAAGTGGAGGAGGCAAAGGAGAAGATGGGCGTAATGCAGAGGAGTATTTCGGCATTACAAAATAGGATGGAAATAGGTGAGATCGATACTGAAGATATTGAGAGGAAGTTGAAGAGGTTGGTGGAGTTGGAAGACGAGTCTGTTAATCTTAAAATGACAAATTTGAGGCTCACACAGGAGAATAGGGATCTGAGCAAGAGTTTGGAAGATTCTGCTACTGCAACTTCTCAGGTATACTATTTTGTTCTTTCCCAACTAGTTGAGGTCAGCTACATGAATTTTCCATTCTGCTTGATTTAGCGAAATATCTTCTATAAGGTCACAAGCTATCATATCTTTTTTCACCGTTTCCACATACGTTGACTATAATCTACAACATAAAAGTTAAAGACATGTATGTAATTGAATTCTTTGTTCCTTACCAATACCATTACTTGCTGCAAAATCCTGAGCTGTTTTTTTTTTTTTTTTCCAGGTCGAAGGTTTAGAGGAGGCCAAGAAGTTGAAAGAAGCAAACGACAATCTAACAAAACAAATTGAGCAACTCCAAACGGATCGCTGTGCAGATGTCGAGGAACTGGTCTACCTCAGGTGGGTCAATGCTTGCCTCCGCTACGAGCTGAGGAACTACCAACCACCATTTGGCAAAACAGTTGCAAGAGATCTAAGCAAGACATTAAGCCCAAAATCCGAAGAAAAAGCCAAACAGCTGATTATTGAATATGCCAATTCGGGCATGGACGACAACAGATTAAATCCTGGAGACTCAGATATGGATTACAGTTCTTCATCGCAGGTATCTGTAGGAGGAGAATCCGATGAAACCTCTTATATGAGTGGCCCCTTGACTGCGACAAAACCGAGTATGACCAAATCAAAATTTTTCAAGAAGCTCAAAAAGTTGGTACTGGGGAAGGATAGTGGTCACCACCGCAACAAAGTTCCTGCACCCGATAGACCTTCCACTAGTTATGCTACTTCAGAGAGAACAGCATCATTTTCGACTTATTCTGCAGATGAAATGATTGGCAGAGATTCATATGGTAGTTTCTCAAGCATGACAGAAGCCGACCTTCCACCCTCAATCAATCATTTAACAGGAATGGAACCAACACAAGCTGAAGCTGAAGCTGATGAGAACCAGTCAAATATTCAGATTCAGATTCAGAGTGGTAGACCTTCTTTAGATATTCAAAAGTTTCGGAGGTTAAAGCTCGACCAAGATAACGAAAGGAAAGAGTATAATAAGATGAGGAGGAGGGGATCTTTTAGCGAGACATCCCCTGGTTTAAGTCAGGCTAGTTCGATTGACAGCGAAGGCACCCGGAGTCCTGAAAAAGCTGAACTGAAAAAATTTGCTGAGGTTCTCATGAAATCCAATACTGCAGTGCAGAGAAATAGTAAGAGATGGACATGTCCGGTTAAATAATGTTATAATCATTCAATTTTTTTGTTGGAAATAACTAATTGCTCAGTTTTACTTTTATCCCAAAAAAAAAAAAAAAAAAAAAAGAAATTGTTGCCTGGTTCACATGTAGCAACCAAAGTTTTAAAAAATAGAGAAAAAAAGTACACGCCGTTAAGAAAAATGTGAAATATCAAAATTGCACTTATCTTCTTATACAAATTACAAAATTCATCACCACCACCATTTTCATCATCACTAACCACCATCACCACCACCAACCACCATCTCCAGACATCATCATCTCCATCATCACCATCACCGACCACCACCATCATCTCCAACCACCATCACCACCACCGACCACTATCTTCACCATTATCTCCACCCCTATCTCTATCATCTCCTACCATCATCTCCACCAGCTCCCCATTACCATCACCTTTATCTCCACCAACATTTAAAAAAAATTAAAACAAGAAAAACTGAAAAATGAAGAACAATAACTGAAGTGGAAAGAAGAGGCATGAAGTTATTTTTGTAATTTCACACTCATAAGTTATTTTTCATCATATTTAAAAATATTGGTTGCTATTTAGATATTATAAAAAGTTTGGATGCTATTTAAAAATTATGATAAACTTTGGATGTCATTATTACCCCCAATATATAAATGATTCAAGAAACTTGTTTCTGATACGGAATTGTGTTTAAGATTTATGTTTCACACAAATTTGTTGTAACCAGCATGTGAAACTGGATATATCTATAGTCCTACTGGTCGAGAATCTCAAGGAAGTAACACTTGTTTATCACTATAAGGTAAGAGTGAAGACATGAATGAATCTTCACTGGCACAAAAAAAGTGGTGCAAAAATGAATTGGGCCTACAATCTATCATTGGTCCCAAACATAGACCTACAAAATTGTTAACGAACTAGGCCTCTGAAAACACTAATCCTTGAATAGTTCTCAAATTGGGTTTACGTTTTTTGTGCACATTGCAGCAGAGCAACCATGGTTACTTGGTTATTTTTTTTATGGGTAAAACCGTGAGGTAAAAAACCTTCCGGAGTTTCATTACTAAGTATTTAATGAAACAATACCATTTAAAGAGAAATAAACGAGTTCTGATACAATCTCACAAGTCCGATTCCTCAAAAACATGAAAATCTCCCTTGATCACATACAAACAATTCCATACACAAAACCACCCTATGAGTCGACCAAGCTTGACAGGTGATTCACCATGATCTATCAATTCGACCCGTGATAGTTCCCTAGCCCTCCTCAGCTGAACCAGCATCGATCATTTTGCCTCAATTTGGTACCTAATCTCTCAGTGTCTTCACAAACATCGACATACTTGACCGAATTTGATGCCCTAGCATCCTTTGGTACACCAATATCTACCAGACTTGTGTCATAATTCCCTTGCTTGCATCATTGTCATTCAAATAACCTCGACTTAGTGCCCTGATCCTCGGTTGCACTAACATCGATCAATTTAACCAAATATAGTTCCCTATCCCACTTGGCTGCACCAACATCTGTTAGAACCTGAATGTAAAATAATATGAAACTCCAACAAAATTGTGAAGAAATCCAATACAAGAAGAAAAACAGTAAGTAAATAACTTGTACAGAGTCGAGATTTTAGAATCTCTGTCCTTAAAGCAGAATTCGCCCCGTAGTGTGACGGTTACCGGCGAATTGCTTCCCAGGATACAACTGTACCATCTCTGAAGAATGCAGCACCCTTGCTTCAGAGACAACGAACTGCTGTCTGTGTGTACTCTCAGTTGACAGACACTGACTCAGAGCAGAGGAAGAAGAGAGGAAAATGTCAAAAATCTGTATCTCTATAGAAGACTTCTGTCTGGATTTATAGAGGAAAGGTGGACTGGAGACTGTTCAGCAGCTGTCATTACTCTGTAACAGCAGAGTAATGGGGACTCTTCAAATTCATAACTGGTGAGCCATTACTCTGCTGTTACAGAGTAGTGGGCACCAGTTACTGAATCTGAAAAGCCTTTTCAGTTCAGTAGGGGAAGAGTTTGTCTGGGCAAAAAGAGATAAAATAAAAATTTAAGCCAGACCAGACCAGACCGAGCCGAACCGAGCCGAGCCGGGGCCGGGCCAGGCCGGGCGCGCGTGCGCGTGTGTGTTTGTCATTTTGGCTAAGTCCTCTCTCCACTACACGTTAGTGGTAACCCCCGGGCCACGCCCTTTAGTCCAGTTTTCTAGTATATATACTAGACAAAATCATTTCCAATTTCCGATATGGGACTATCTATTTTCTCCCAGTTGCCAAGTTAGTACATTTCAAGTACCCAACTTTGGATCAACATTTCTCATTCATACGGAATTCGTTCTTGGCAAATGAGTATACTACGGAATAGTACTCGTCGAGAGGATCGCAATCCACTCATTTTTCGGTGCCGCCGGTGGCCGGAGCTTGCCGGAATCCGGCCCAGAAAACTGCAAAAATTAATTCCAATAATCCCCCACATGAATGGAAATTACCAGACCATGTAATCCAGACATGACAGAAAAAACAAAAACATGACAGAAAGACTCAGAGAGTAGATTCGGAAAATCACTGCATCAGGAATGGTAGTAATTTTTTAACTTTGAACCAACCTTAGTAATTAGCTATCGGATTCACTTGACCAGGTAGTGATCATGATGTCTTGAACTACCCGGGCGTTCATGTGAACCTAGACAATAACTATCACACAGTTTCATCTCCTCACAGAACTGAGTTCTCTTGTTGTGTTCATTTTTGCCTTGAACGTCCCTGGTTAATCGTGAGTGAACTTGGAGAATGTAGCCTCTCTTCATTCTCCTAGAAACGGCCTCATTTCACACTCACAAGGTGATTGCCCATAAAGAGTATCCTGCTATACCCCACTTTTATTTCAAAGCTATGGGAATCATTAAAAGCCAAGCTTATCCTAACTATTTGTAGGCAGGACTTGTTTTATCATCCTAAGAATGGGTATGAGATGTTAATCTCTCAGTGCTTTCGTTGATTCAACACGATTTACTTGTCCCTTTGAACCTAGATCTTGGGATCTCCAATTTCTAGGTAGGGTTTCCATCAAGTATCCTCTTTCGTCATAGGCTTTAAACCCATTCCTCTTGATGATCTCACAACCTGCTCTCGCGACAGACCTTTAGTAAATGGATCCGCTAGGTTGTCGGCCGATTTTATATATTCTATAGAGATTACTCCATTTGAGAGCAGTTGTCTTAATGGTTTTGTGTTGCCTTCTGATATGACGAGACTTACCATTATACATACAACTCAGTGCCCGTACTATAGCCGATTGGCTGTCATAGTGTACACATAAGGCAGGCACTAGTTTTTCCCACATTGGAATATCCTCTAAAAAGTTTCGAAGCCATTTTGCTTCCTCTGCCGCTTTGTCTAAAGCAATAAACTCAGATTCCATGGTGGATCTGGCCAATAGCGTTTGTTTAGAAGATTTCCATGACACAGCTGCACCACCAAGTGTGAAAACATATCCACTTGTGGATTTTGAGTTCTTTGAGTCCGATATCCAGTTGGCATCACTGTAGCCTTCCAGTACTGCTGGATATCTGGTGTAATGCAGCGCATAACTCTGAGTATGTCGCAAGTAGTTCAATACTCTAGTTATTCCTTTCCAGTGACTTCGTCCTGGATTACTCGTGTATCGGCTCAGTACGTTTACCGAATGTGCTAGGTCCGGTCTTGTACAATTTGTTAGGTACATCAGACTACCAATTACACGTGCATATTCCAGTTGTGATATGCTTTCGCCTGTATTTTTGAACAGGTGAAGACTGGGATCGACAGGACTTTTTGCTGTCCCATTGGAATAATTCTTGAATCTTTCAAGTACTTTCTCAGCATAATGAGCTTGAGACAAAGTAATCCCCTCAGATGTCCTGGAAACTTTGATTCCTAGTATGACATCTGCAACTCCCAAGTCTTTCATGTCAAACTTGCCACTAAGCATGCTCTTAGTTTGTTTGATAATGTCGTTATTGATTTCAATAATGAGCATGTCGTCTACGTATAGACAGACCAGAATGTATCCGTTTGGAGTATCTTTAATGTAGATACATTTATCACATTCATTTATTTTGAAACCATTTGACATCATAACATTGTCAAATTTTGCATGCCACTGCTTTGGAGCTTGTTTCAGGCCGTACAGTGATTTTACAAGCCTGCACACCTTATTTTCCTGTCCAGGAACTATGTAACCCTTAGGTTGTTTCATGTATATTTCTTCTTCTGAGTTCCCATTTAAAAATGCAGTTTTAACATCCATTTGATGTATTTCCAGGTTACGTAGAGCTGCAATAGCTATCAACATTCTTATGGATGTTATTCTTGTAACTGGGGAATATGTATCGAAGAAATCTAGGCCTTCTTTTTGCCTAAATCCTTGAACCACAAGTCTAGCCTTATGCTTCTCTATTGAACCATCTGGTTTCAATTTTTGTTTGAAAATCCATTTGCATCCTAGAGCTTTACATCCAGAAGGCAAATCGACTAACTCCCATGTATGATTTTGCATAATGGAGTCTATTTCACTTTTGATTGCTTCCTTCCACATAGGAGCATCAAGCATAGACATGGCTTCCTTGAACGTTCTGGGCTCATTCTCTAATAGAAAGGCCGTCACAAAGTCAGGAACAAATAATTTTGATGTTCTAGCCCGTTTACTTCGTCTAGGCTCATCATTATCATGTTCTGGTTCATCAACTGAAGTGCTTGCATTCTCTTGTTCACGTGTATATTTGGGGTACGTAGTATCCTTGCACGGAAACACGTGTTCAAAGAATGAAGCATTCCTTGATTCCGTTATTGTATTTACATGGACATCCGGTATATTGGATTTATATACCAAGAACCGATATGGACTACTGTTGTGTGCATAGCCTATGAATATGCAATCGATCGTCTTAGGTCCGATAGTGACCTGTTTTGGGTTAGGTACTGCCACTTTTGCTAGACACCCCCACACTTTGAGGTATTTATACGAAGGTAAATTACCTTTCCATAGTTCATATGGTGTCTTGCCGGTTTTCTTGTGAGGTATTTTGTTGAGAATGTAGTTGGCAGTCAGCAATGCTTCCCCCCACATGTTTTGGGGTAAGCCAGAATTCAACAACAAGGCATTCATCATCTCCTTTAGAGTTCAGTTTTTGCGCTCGGCAGTACCGTTTGATTCGGGTGAGTAGGGAGCAGTTGTCTGATGAACTATTCCATGTTCCGAGCAGAACATGTTAAATGGTGCATCATATTCTCCTCCTCTATCACTTCTAACGATTTTAATCGTTTTGCCAAGTTGATTCTCAACCTCAAGTTTATATTCTTTGAATTTTTCCAAAGCCTCATTTTTGCTATGTAACAAATATACATAACAGAATTTTGTGTAATCGTCTATGAAAGTCACAAAGTACTTTTTGCCACCTCTGGTCTGCACATATTTTAAGTCACACAGATCCGTGTGAATTAGACCTAGAGTTTCTGTGTTTCTTTCTACAGAACGCGATGGAGTTTTAGTGAGTTTGGCCTCCGTGCAAACTTCACATTTTTCTGAGTTATCTACCTTAAATTTTGGTAGCAAATTCATGTTAACTAATCTACGCATAGAATTTACATTAACATGGCCTAGTCTTTCATGCCAAACAGAGGAAGACTCAACAACATAGGCAATAGGAGTTATTTCATTAACTTTGGGAACAGCAGGAACAATAGTTTTAGGGATGGCTGTCATTACATTAAACTTGAACAGTCCATCCTTTACATATCCTTTACCCAAATATACCCCATTCTTGGACAGTACAAAATTATCAGAAACAAGTACAACTTTAAACCCATTCTTGCTTAGCAAAGAACCTGATATCAAGTTCTTTCTAATGTTTGGGACATGCAGCACATTTGTAAGTGTTAGCTCTTTGCCTGAAGTCATTTTTAGCACTATCTTCCCTGTTCCTTCAATTTTGGAGGTGGAAGAGTTTTCCATAAACAGTTGTTCATCTTTGTTGCACTTCTGGTAGGAAGTGAACATTTCCTTGTCCGAGCGATATGCTTGGTGGCCCCAGTATCGTACCACCATTCACGAGGATTGCTCCCTACAAGATTGACCTCTGATACTACAGCACAGAGGTCCAGGTCAGAAAGACCAGTGAACAAGTTCTCAGCTATGTGTGCGTGGGGTTTTTCATTCCCTTTTACATGTCCTGTTTTTGAATGATTACTGTCCTTACTGCGGCACTCAGAAATTTTGTGCCCCAGCTTACCACACTTGTGGCATTTCCCAGCAAACCTCTTTGCAAGAGGTTTTTTGTTGGAGGCCTGTGGCAGAAACTTCCTCTTCTTGCCCTTCTGTTCATGCTCCACCACATTGGCCTTTTCTATAGACTGATTTCCATAGGACCTCTCAGCCTTGCGATTCTCTTCTTCTATCCGCAACCTGATAATTAGATCTTCAAGAGACATCTCCTTTCGTTTGTGTTTGAGATAGTTCTTGAAGTCTTTCCACCCAGGTGGAAGTTTTTCAATGAACGCTGCAACCTGGAATGGTTCGCACAGCGTCATATTCTCTGCAGCAATGTCGTGCATTATAACCTGCAGTTCTTGGACTTGACTCACCACTGTTTTGGAGTCAATCATCTTGTAGTCCAAAAATTTGCCGACAACAAATTTCTTGGACCCGGCGTCTTCTGTTTTGTACTTCTTTTCCAGGGACCCCCACAGGAGTTTGGATGTCTTGAAGACACAGTAGACGTTGTAGAGAGAGTCTACCAAGCCATTCAGGATGTAGTTCCTGCAGAGGTAGTCGCCCTGAGTCCACGCGTCAACTGCAGCAATGGAGTGTGCTTCCATTGGCGCCAGCATCGGGGCAGATTCATTGAGGAATCTGTCCAGCTTCAATGTGGTCAGGTAGAACTGCATCTTTCCCTGCCACTTTTTGAACCCAGTTCCATTGAACTTTTCCGGTTTTTCTCCCACGCTTATGTGCGTGGGCAGAACGACCGAATGTGTCGCAACCGATTGTGCAGTCACATTTTGGGTCACCGGTGTCTGGGTACTGAGAAGCCCAGTAGCAACTTCAGTGGGTGTGTTCTCCATGATCTGATTTGTTTCTTCTGAAATTGGTTGAAACAGAGATTGTTAGTTCTTATTTTTTCCGAACAGAACCTGTAAACAAACTTCACAAAAATTGTTAGAATCTGTGAGGAAAAATTCTGCTTTAAGATTGTTAGAACCTGAATGTAAAATAATATGAAACTCCAACAAAATTGTGAAGAAATCCAATACAAGAAGAAAAACAGTAAGTAAATAACTTGTACAGAGTCGAGATTTTAGAATCTCTGTCCTTAAAGCAGAATTCGCCCCGTAGTGTGACGGTTACCGGCGAATTTCTTCCCAGGATACAACTGTACCTTCTCTGAAGAATGCAGCACCCTTGCTTCAGAGACAACGAACTGCTGTCTGTGTGTACTCTCAGTTGACAGACACTGACTCAGAGCAGAGGAAGAAGAGAGGAAAATGTCAAAAATCTGTATCTGTATAGAAGACTTATGTCTGGATTTATAGAGGAAAGGTGGACTGGAGACTGTTCAGCAGCTGTCATTACTCTGTAACAGCAGAGTAATGGGGACTCTTCAGATTCATAACTGGTGAGCCATTACTCTGCTGTTACAGAGTAGTGGGCACCAGTTACTGAATCTGAAAAGCCTTTTCAGTTCAGTAGGGGAAGAGTTTGTCTGGGCAAAAAGAGATAAAATAAAAATTTAAGCCAGACCAGACCGAACCGAACCGAGCCATACCCTTTAGTCCAATTTTCTAGTATATATACTAGACAAAATCATTTCCAATTTCCGATATGGGACTATCTATTTTCTCCCAGTTGCCAAGTTAGTACATTTCAAGTACCCAACTTTGGATCAACATTTCTCATTCATACGGAATTTGTTTTTGGCAAGTGAGTATACTACGGAATAGTACTCGTCGAGAGGATCGCAATCCACTCATTTTCCGGTGCCGCCGGTGGCCGGAGCTTGCCGGAATCCGGCCCGGAAAACTGCAAAAATTAATTCCAACAACATCGACCAACTATTAATCATCTTTGCTGAATGTCCAATTTGCAGCTAGAAATGTCTCAATAACCCATTTGTAAATGAAAATGAAGCTCATGAGAAAAACTAACCGAAATTAAATATATCAATTGTCATGCTAGCACAATCAACCACCTTCAAAAACCATAGCTGCACTCAAAGAATACTCGATAATGACATCCTTAATGCAAAATGATAAAAATAACTACACCATCCATATCAACCATACGTTGATTCAATACCCATCCATTTTGGTCTTGTCGACAATGAGATACATCGATACACTCCTACCGCGGGGCAACTAATGTTCTACCCCGAAAGACCACTTGAAGGAGGAGGTGAGAGTAACCTTTCGAACCCTACCAAGACCTAAGATGAATCCAACACCATTTGTTCGCATGGCTTGCTATCTCCTCGCCGTCCCTACAAGCAAAAGGTGTAAATTTTCATAATGATTGGCCTTGATCCATCTGTCATCACTTGAGTTTGAGATAAACCCCCAAAACTTTCCATTTGAAAAAAAAGGATGCACCATCCAAACCTGACTTATATAAGTCAGAATTCAGCCTCTTTCTCTCATCACCTTGGCTCCTGCAACGGTAACACTAATGCCTCCTGCAACCCCTCTGACTCCAGATCAACCCTGGATCTGGCCCAATCTTGCCGAATCTAAGACATAGTGGCCGGATCTCTGCTCAGGTCTACAATCTATCATTGGTATACTTCACACCAAGCCAATATCGAATAATAACAGTCGCCGTTGTAGGATTGTAAATAAGCAATGCCCTTTTTCCAGTCCTTTACTAACCTCGAGCTTCACTATATGTACTGTCTTTTGGTTATCATATGCTCGATTTGGACATGAGGGACCATTTCGGTTTACGATATGTGCCATAGATTTCTGATGCTTTGTCTGCTGCTGCAACTAATGAGAACCCACAAGAAGAGTTCATGAAGTATTCTACAATGCATAATGGTTTAGGAGATGGGTTTCAAACAGTAGAGAACTGAAGAGCAGTACAATAAGAACAGGGAAAGTGGAGCTTCCTCTGAAGCAGCAACATCATCACAATTGAAACAATGTGTTGAAGTTCCTAACCTTTGGAATGCAATATGGATTTCTTCTTCTTCACTGTACTAGTAATATACACGTGCTGATGCACGTATTATTTTTTTTATTTTAAAAAAATTGAAACATTGATTTACACGTGCAATGCATGTCTTAATAAATATGATTATGAATTTTTAAAAGTTATTGTGAAAATTATAATGGGAGAGTTGCAGTTGCACGTGTATTGCACAAAAGTAGGTAGATTTAGTTATTATATATTATATTATAGATAGATAGATAGAGTAATTTACACATGTGATGCACATTTAATATATTAAAAAAATTAATGTAAAAAAACTGATGTAGTGATGACTTGAACCTAAGACCTCCTTCATATTAGTTATGCACGTTCAATGCACAGGTTGGTAGATTGACAAATGACACTAAGGTCTTCTCCCATTATAATATTAGAGATTAGAGATGTATTTTTTGTTTTTTTGATAGCCAAATTTCTTGATAAAACTTTTTTTGGTAAACAAAAGAGTACATAAAACTCAAACGAAATAAAAGAGAAACCGGGGTTGGGCCAATGCATATGGGCCTGAACTAAAGATGTGGGGGACAAATAGTGATAATGAGAGGGGGTTGGCTGCAAACGAACATCACTGATAAGATAGGGGTTTGAGTTTCAACTTCAGAAAACAAAGAAAGAGGGAACTTCTCATTTATTATTACTAGTATATATATATAACACACACACACACACGGGATGCACATATTAACGAGAGGGTTGGAGTTGCACGTGTGTTACACGTAAGTAGGTAGATTTACAACTCCATCTCTTTCATTATAATATTTATATTATATATTATATTGATAGTAATTTACACATGTGATGCACAATTAATATATTAAAAAAGTTAAAGTAAAAAATTTGACGTAGTGAGGACTCGAACCTGAAACCTCATTCATATTAATTATGTATGTGCAATGCACGGGTTGGTAGATTGACAAATGACAGTCTTCTCCCATTATAATATTAGAGATTAGAGATTAGAGATTGTATTGATTGCTATTTCCATTATTCTTGTTTCTGCTTCAATTCAAACCCCACCATGATGCTGCTATTTTCTAAAGAAAAATCTCTCATCGTTAGTTAAACATCCCCAAACAAAAGCAACATTCAGCTTTACTCTTCATTTCTCCTCTTTTAACTCAAAACCCACCTCGCAAGTCCTCACATCATCGGCTACTTGATCACACCTCATGCGGTCTCTCCCCGCAAAAGACAGCTACTGTCTCCAAGGTCGTTTCCGACTACATTGACTCCCGTGAAAAACCTAGACTCAGTGAGGCATTTCTCCAAACATTTTCTTGACTTTACTCACCCCCAAATTTGCACCCTTATCTGCAACCAACCTGATACACACGATACACACCAGAAGTGAAGAAGCAGGGTCGAAGCAGGGTTGATACATATTAGTAGTAAAGAGCAGGGTCCTGTTTGTAAATAATCAGTTCTTGTAAGGGAATTTGTGTAAATAAGCTGTTCATTCTGTTAGGAAGGGTCCCACGCTGTAACTGTTTGTAAGAAACTTGAGCACGTATTTTATGCGTGCTTCATTGGTATAAAAAGCATCTTGATCAGCTCGAAGCTGATCATCTGTGTTGTGAATAAATTCTCCATTCTGCCTTCGTGATTCTTGGAGCTTGGATCTTCTCCTCAAACCCTGGTTCTTGTCTTTTTCAACCTACCTCATATTTCTCTCAATCAAACCAAAAAATGCCTAATAAAGCTTTAAAGGTTCCATCAATGGCGGCGGTGCAAATGGAGTCGCACCAATTGGTATTAGAGCCATATGATCCAACAGCCAACTTCATTGACGACGATGAACCACATCAAGAAGTGGAGGGAATGAGCGAAATGGGGGTGTTGGGTGCAGTTCCTGAAAAAAGCAATCACCTTCATCCTCAGTTCTTGGCTGATCGAATCGGAGGAGTTGAGAACCAGGTTAAGGACGTGGCTTCACAAAATACGGTGATTTTGGCTCAACAAATTGGGGGATTAGTTGCCGCAAACAAGCCAAATCAAGAATTTACAGGGGGGGTTCTACTGTATACTGCATCAGGTAATCTTAAGTCTAATGTTGATAGATTTTCCATGGATGCGAATTTGGGATCTTTCAATAGAATTGGAAAGAAAAGTGCTAATGGAAGGAGCAATGGTCAATTGAATTCATTGAGTTAGTTCCCTAAGCCACCTAAGCTAGACATGAACCCATTTTCGGGTAAAGGAGATGTTCTTAACTAGTTGTTCTAAATTGAACATTACTTTGAAATATATCAAATTCCAGGAGGGGAGAAGGTTAGAGGGGCGTATTTTTTTCTGAGGGATGATGCAGTATAGTGGTGTAGATGGTTCCTAAAAGCTAATGACAACATTGTTACTTGGAAACAATTTAGAGAATGAATCTGTGATCGATTTGGTCATGGAATATATGAGAATGCAGCAAGAACACTGTGCAGACTAGAACAAACCCATAATGTGTTGGATTACCAAGAAAAATTTGAAAAGTTTCTTTGTTTAGTAGATGGGGTGGGAGAATCATATTTGGTTCAACAGTTCATTAGTGGATTAAAGGAGGAAGTACAACATGATGTATTTCTAGCAAAACCACAAACTCTTGGGGAGGCATTTAAGCTAGCATTGAGATATGAGAAGAAATTCAGTGCACTAAAGCACACATATAAAGCTTAGTATAAATCTCAGTTCAAAATCTATCTTTCGACACAGTCTATTGATAAACCTGCACAGTCGACTGATAAATTTGTGCAACCATTGAAGGTAACTAATTTTGCAAATCCAGGCCTTAAAAGGCTAACTCCGAATGAAGTTTGGGATAGAAGGAGGAAGGGACTATGCTTTCATTGTGATGAGAAGCTTTTGCCAGGGCATATATGTGCAAATAAAACCTATATGAGCATGGAGGGGAATTGGGATATGTCTAGTTTCCAGAGTGAAAATGAAATGACTCAGTTGGTCAGTGAAATGCAGTGCTCTGAATTTTCAAATGAATGTGAAGACAAGCAATTAGCTACTGCAACACTTAACACTGGAGTAAACACTGAATGTCTGATACTCAAGGGCCAACTGAACAATCATGATGTACACATATTGTTTGATAGTGGGGCTACCCACAATGATATAGACCCGTTCATTGTAAAGAAGGCAGGACATCAACTTTCTATTAAATAGACCTTTAATGTGAGGGTTGCGGGTGGAAAAGAGGTTGAGGGTTCTGGGTTGTGCTCTGGGGTCAACATACACTGCCAAGGCTATTAGATATTAGATGATTTTTTGGTATTCCCCATTGGTGGACATGATGTAGTACTGGGCGCTAAGTGGATGAAGCAAGTTAAAGAATTTACTGTGAATATAATTAATAAGAGTTTGAAATTCTTTCATCAGGGTAAGAATTGGATTCTGCAAGGGTTAAAGCCTAGCCCTACTCAGTTAATGAGTGAGAAGGATGTGAATAAGATCACTTTGCCAACCCATAGAGGTTTTGTATTGTATCTCATTAATACTGCAGTTGGCCAAATTCACCAAGATAAGTTAGCTCCTGATATGGAAGCTCTATTGCAGAATTTTCAAGAAATTTTTGCTGAACCTAAGGCTTACCTCCTAATCGTTCATGTGATCATTAAATTACTTTAGTGGAGGGATCGAAGCCAATATGCATAAGGCCATATAAACACTCTTTTGAAAAAAAATATGCAATAGAAGAGATTGTTGCAGACTTGCTTTCACAAGGGGTCATCAGACCTAGTACAAGTTCTTACTCATCTCCAGTGGTATTAGTCAAGAAGCATGATGGATCTTGGAGGATGTGCGTGGATTATAGATCACTTAATCAACAAACCATCAAAGACAAATATCCAATTCCCATTATAGATGATCTGTTGGATGAATTGTATAGGTATACATTCTTAACTAGGCTAGACTTGAGGTCGGGTTATCATCAAATTAGAATGAAGAGGGAGGACATTCATAAAACAACATTTCGCACCCATAGTGGCCATTATGAGTTCATGGTTACGCCTTTTGGCTTGAGCAATGCACCATCAACCTTTCAAAGTCTTATGAATGACATCTTTAGACCTCATTTACGGAAATTTATCTTGATTTTTTTTAATGATATACTGGTCTTCAGTAAAGATTGGCAACAACATTTGGATCACTTGAAGATTGTGTTGCAAGTTCTTCGTGATAACAATTTATTCATTAAAAGATCTAAATGTGAATTTGGGAAGAAGCAGGTTGAATGTTTGGGACATGTGGTATTAGGGGAAGGGATTGCAGCTGATCCAAGTAAGATATCTGTAGCGCCCCGAATTTCCAATATAATATCTAAGAAATACGTGGCACAATTTCCAGCATCAATTTCAATGTAATATTAAACACAGTCCAAAAATACAGATAATTTTTATTTCAACTTTTATTACAACAATCTTTACAAACACAACAGAATACAAAACACCTTAAATTACAAACTTTCTTTTTACAACACTTCTCTTACAAAATTTACCCAAAAGCTCTATTACATCAATTTATCTCAAGCATCCAAACCCCAAGCTCTAAGCAACACAACCTGTAAACATGAAGCTAGAGATAATCCCTAACCCCCAAAAATAAAGGGGTCAGCCGTAACGGTGTGAGTGACATAAAACAAGCAACATAATTAAATCATAAAATATAGAGTCATCCACAACATGTATCATCAGCAAGAATAAAGGAATGAGAAATAACAAATAAGTAAAGCATGAAAACATCAAGAAATATAAGATAGTAGATAGTAATACATGAAAATATCAAGTGAATCTAGACTAAGTGTCAAGTGTAGAAAAAAAAAATAGGAAAACACAAGAATAAAACCAAGTCAAGAAAACACAAGCTCTATATGCCGACTCTCTAATGCGTACTTGTCGGATTCTATACATTCCATAGTACATAGGTCCGGTGCAAGCTCTTAATGACCTCCACTTCATAGGGATAACCCCTCGTTATGCAACTAATCCTACTACGGTGATGGAAAACAAGATCCAGAATACTCCGCGAATAGGCACCACAGCCCTCGACGTGCAAGCATCATGTAAGATAGCTCAAAAACAACCGGAGAATCATCTTCCAACCCCGTGTACCCCACGAATAGGCTTGCAAGGCCCTCGACGTGCAGATACACCAGGTACATTCCGTGAATAGGCCTGCCGACCCTCGACACGCGAATGCACCCTGCATGCTCCGTGAATAGGCCTGCAGACCCTCGACACGCGAACACACAAATGTCCTCTCGAGACAAAACAACAAACAGTCCTGGAACGCATCCGTTGGACTAACAAAACCATAAGTCTATACTTTCGTTTTCCAAGTTCCATCACATCCCCACTAGTGCCTGTCCTTAAGTTGATTATTATTAAAACACAAAATCCCCATCTCTAGAGTTAGTGTATCTTGCCGGACTTAAATACTCAACAACAACTAAACCAAGACCCCCCAGATCTAACTCAACAAATCTCAACTGCCGGTTCCAGGACTCCCACTCAACTTCTAGAGATCTCAACAAGACCAAAATTCACGATCCATCGTCAAAACGATCAAAGGGAGAAACCTCTCCAATCAACAAAAATCCAAATCTTTATAAAATTTCAGAATCCAAATCCAATAATAAAATGTCTTGAAAACATATGTTCTGTAGAAGAATAACATTTAGAATAGTAAGTTATAGATCCAAAAACATTTAAAGAATCACTCATTTAAAGAACACCTGGAAAACTCAAGAAAGCATCAGTATCAGTCGACTGTAAAAAAGATCATCAGTCGACTGTCCAGAGCGAAAAACCAACATCTTTAAGAAAATAAATTCTAAGTATTGACGGTCGACTGTAAAAGACACCAGTCGACTGTCCAAAGTGAAAATCTAACACCTCGAGAAAATATCAAAACAGAGCAGAGACAGTAGACTGGAGAAATGGTCCAGTCGACTGTTCCGCACTTGATTTCAAGAAAAACGGGAAAACACAGCAGCCAGGTAGCGACGGTCGACTGTCGAAACATACCAGTCGACTGCCTCACCTATAGAATGCAATTTGGGCTGTGCATAATTCAACTGATACGAAGATTTACTTTACGAAAACGAAATCTATAAAAATTATAATTCTGATATGATCAAATACAACTTATAGGATATAGAAAGATCCATAAAAACCAATCAAAAACCACTTGAATTGATAAAATAGGTTTTTGATGAACTTCTTCAAATTAAAAACATGAATGTGTGCATATATCAAAATTAGAGTTTTAAGAATCAATCATACATCAAAATAACCTTGTTTTATATTCCCAAACATATCAATACCAAAATAAGTTGAGATATAGTAAAATCCTTCGAAAACGCATAAAACTCAATTTCTTCTTAAACAATAAAAAGACGATATCTAGGAAAAACGTTTGTGCATACTTGTGCGCCAAAAGAGCTTCACAAATCCATAAACTAAAATAACAAAATATTCAGATATCCAACTTAGTATTTTTGTAAATCCAAATTCAAGTAAAATCTTTCACAAAATCACAAATCCCCAATTTAATAAAAAATGTATCAATCCCCAAATTTAGTCATCACAACTCAAATCCTCAAGACATGGTCTTTTAATCCATTACTCATTCTCAAAATCTCTCAAACTCAAACTCAACTATTCTCAATAGTTGATCCATAAGCAAATTTATCATTACATGGCCAAGTTGCATTCATCCAACTCACCAATAGTCCAAAAATCTCTTCTTTAATCAATTAATGCATAACATCCATCATACTCAATCAAATCAGCAATAAATCCAAAAGAAATAGCCTACTCAAAATTTAAATGAGGTTCTCCTACAATCCAAAATTATCCATATGCAATTCTACTCACAATAACTAGGGTTCTTCTCAAATATCCAATTTTATCATCCATCCAACATACATATTCATACCAAACCCTAGCATGCTTTCTAATAGATGAAACACCACATACCACATACATAAAACAAAATAACAAAACAATTTACATCACTCACATACAATATGCACAAAACAAAATAAAACAAAACAAGTCACTCACCTCGTTGGAGAGATCAAACGAATGTAACAAAGCAAGACGAAGAATCCCTCCTTTGCAAAGAATCCAAGATCCCCTCTTTAAATCTCCAAGAAAATAAAAAAAATAATAAAACCTTGTGTTGTACAGCGAAAGACGGCTGCACTCCACCTTTTAAATAGGCCGGAATTAGAAGAATTAGGGTTTTGAACATATTTGCAAACTAATCCCTTTAAAATATAACTTTACATAATTAGATCCCTATACTTGGAAACTTGATAAAACCAATTAAATTGAGATTTAAAAACAAATAAACTATTCATTTCCAGCCGGCACTGATTAAAAGGTCCAGAAAAACAATTTTGCACTTTCAACCCTCAAAGTGACAATTTTGCAAAAAAAAGACCATTCTTTTTGTAATATTTGCAAATAGGTCCAATAAATATCTGAAAAATCTAGAAAAATCACAAATAATCTCAAATAATAAATAATGATTTTTCACAAAATAAATTTTGGCTTTTGAACTTTTCAAGAAAACATTTGCACGTGTAAAAAGATAAATCTTCAGAAAAATATTTATTAATTCACCAAAAATCATTTTAATTTATTTTCAAATCTCAAAAATAGTATTTAAAAAAATACGGGGTACTACAATATCTGCGGTTCAACAATGGCCATTGCCAAAGAGTGTTAAAGCATTAAGGGGTTTCTTGGGTCTTACAGATTACTATAGAAAATTTATCAGAAATTATGGTTCAATAGCTGCTCCATCTACTGATCTTACTAAGAAAGAGGGGTTCAAGTGGAATGAGCAGACTACTGCTGCATTTGAAGCATTAAAAATTGCACTTTCCACAGCACCAGTGTTGCAACTGCCAAATTTTGAAGATACTTTCATTGTAGAGTGTGATGCAAAGGAAGGAGTACGAGAAATTTTGTTGTAGAAGAACCATCCAGTGGCTTATATCAACCAAGCACTCGAAGGGAAGTGTTTGTTTTGGTCAACTTATGAAAAGGAAATGTTGGCAATTTTGTTAGCCATGAAGAAGTGGAAGCAGTATTTATTTGGAAGAAAATTTATCATCAGAACAGATCACCAACCCTTGAAGTATATGTTAGATCAAAGGCTTTCAACTGATGTACAACATACCTAGTTAGTCAAGTTATATGGGTTTAACTTTGAGGTTGAATACAAAAAAGGCAAAGACAACATTCTAGCTGATCGTTTGTCAAGAAGAGATGAAGAATGTTTTTTTACTTCAATTATCTACTATGGTTGCTAATTGGTGGCATAAAGTGCTCCTTATGAATGAGAGGGAAGAGTATTTCAAAGAGTTGTCTGCTAAATTGTTGCGGAGGCCCAAAGCAAAATTTACTCAAGTCAGGCGTGTTTGGTATAAGGCAGGCAAGGTAATCATCAGTCCCACATCTCCATTTCGTCACACTTTGATCCATGAACATCATAGCACACTAGTGGGGGGTCATTCAGGGTATGATAAAACTCTTCAAAGACTTAGAAGCTCTTTTTGGTGGAAGGGTATTAAAAGAGATGTCTTGCAATTTGTTAGAGAGTGTACTGTATGCCAAACATCAAAGTACATTTGTCAAGCTCCAGCAGGCTTGCTGCAACCTTTACCAGTCTCTGATAATGTGTGGGAGCATACCCGTATGGATTTCATTGAGGGATTGCCACTTAGTTGCAAGTATTCAGCAATCCTGGTGGTGGTGGATCATTTAAGTAAATATGCTCACTTCTTCGCTGTTAAACACCCCTTCTTAGCTGCTGACATAGGGAACATTCTCTTTGATGGTGTGTTCTCACTATATTGTTTCCCTATTTCTATAGTTTGTGATCGAAGATCATTTTCACTAGTGCATTGATGAGGGAAACATTGAAATTGCAAGGAACTCAACTCAAGTTTTCTATTGCGTATCATCCGCAAACAGATGGGCAAACTAAAGTACGTTAACCGATGCTTAGAGACCTATTTGAGGTGTTTTTGTTCCCTCAAGCCGAAAGAATGGAGTAAATGGTTAAGGTGGGCAGAATACTGGTATAACACTTCTTGGCATTCTGCTACTAAGTGCACACCATATCAGACTCTGTATGGAAGGTTACCACCAACATTGTAATCGTACATTCCCTTAACTGCTAAATGTCCATAAGTTGCTGAAAATTTATTGGCCAGAGATGTGCATCTCCAGCTATTGAAGGATAATTTGAAAAAAGGCCCAAAGTCATATGAAGAAGTTAGCTGACAGTCATCGCATTGACAGAGAGTTTGAGGTTGGTGATTTTGTGTATCTCAAGTTGCAATCTTATAGGCAAATATCAGTTGCAGCTAGGGCGGTTCAAAAACTTTCCGCACAATACTATGGCCCATATAAGATTGTTGAGAGAATTGGTAAAGTAGTTTATAAGTTACAGTTACCTTTAGCTGCAAAAATCCATTATGTATTCCACATATCTCAACTTCGCAAACACCTGGGTTCATCTGCAGAGGTACAACAATCCTTGCTAACTCATGTTTTTAAAGCTTTGATGGAGCCTAAGGAAATTACTAACAGAATGTCTGTTATTCGGGGTCGGAAGTTAGTTTCAGAAGTTCTTAATAAATGGAAGAATCACTCAGTTGAGGAAGCTTCATGGGAGCCGTATTGGCAATTGGTGAGAAGGTTTCCATTGTTCGACCTCGAGGCAAGGTCTTCAGGGATGGGAGGAGAAGTTTGATACACACCAGAAGTGAAGAAGCAGGGTCGAAGCAGGGTTGATACATATTAGTAGTAAAGAGCAGGGTCCTGTTTGTAAATAATCAGCTCTTGTAAGGGTCTTTGTGTAAATAAGTTGTTCATTATGTTAGAAAGGGTCCCATGCTGTAACCGTTTGTAAGAAACTTGAGCACGTGCTTTATACGTGCTTCATTGGTATAAAAAGCATCTTGATCAGCTCGAAGCTGATCATCTGTGTTGTGAGTAAATTCTCCATTCTGCCTTCTTGATTCTTGGAGCTTGGGTCTTCTCCTCAAATCCTAATTCTTGTCTTCTTCAACCTACCTCATAATTCTCTCAATCAAACCCAAAATGCCTAAGAAAGCTTTGAAGGTTCCATCAATGGCGGCGGTGCAAATGGAGTCGCACCACAACCTCACATACTCTTCGCCACTGTCGAAAATACTCTGCAACCCAACCTACATTCTCTTGTGCTAGTGGGCTTCCTCGACCCCCAACTCCGCCCAATGTCCTTACCAACAACTCATACGCCATCCCTCGCCTCGAGTTCTGGAAAAACTTCCATGGGTGGAGACATCAACAAGCTCTTCTTATTATTCACTAGAAACCGCAACCTTAATTATAGCCAATAACATTAATAGTAATATTATCCCGAAGACTGTTTTTCTGACAGAAAAAAAAAAACCATGGATTATCTGAGTCCGATATTAAAAAGCTTCTAGTCACCAGCACTGGTCTAATTTTGAGGAGTATTACTTCTTTGGAGGCATTGATAAAACAGGCCCAAGAGTAAGGTTTCCAACTGGGAACTGTAATGTTTCTCAGAAGCTTAAAAGTCCTTGCATGTACGCTGCATGGTTCGTATATTGCCAAAGATGGAATTTTTCAAAAGTTTTGTGATGTGGGTAGAAGTGATGTGGCTCGATCAGGGCCGTCAGATCTCCTCAATATTTGCTCATCTCAGATCATCAGGTCAATAGTTCCAACGGACCTTCTGCAGCTTCCGGCCCATAGATAAATGGGTCTGACCTGGCTATTAGGGTCAGAGACCCATTTACTCTTCTTATAAATACCAGGTCCTCTCCTCCTTGAAAAAGGTAATCCCAAATTTCTAACCTGAACCCTATCTTCCTTTCGCTGTCCAGTAACTGACTAGATCCTCGGAGGGCATGTCGCCGGAATTTCTCCCGGTATTTCTAGGCACTTTGCAGGTGTTCGGGTCGTCCAAGAACCAGTGGCACTTCCGAGCCGATCCCTAGAAACCGTCCAGACCTGCGGTTGAGATCTGTCCCTTCCACTTTACAAATTACACGAACTCAAATCTGTTGCTCCTGCACTGAAAACTAGCAGCATCACTTTGGTTGGTTGGATGGAGAGTTTCATAGCGCATTTCGGAAGTATCCTTTTTGTTATTCGTCTTTAGTGAGGAGAGTATAAGGAAGACGATGTAAGTTCGTGGTGGAAAGAGTTGGATGCACGTAGTCCTACATTGCCCTCTGCCCGACGCTTATGAATCATAGTTTGGATTTTGGAAGGGAGGATGATTCCTCGCCATCATGGGATGAGCGTGTTGGAGTCAAAGTGAATTGTTGGTTGGAGTAAGAGGAGTTTCTATTCAATTTTGTGTATGACTGACAAGAAATGTATAGAGACGATTATTCTACTATACAAGGATGAAGCTCCAACACTACATGATACTTACGTTGCTGCTTGTGCTGGAAAAATCAATGTGTAAGATATATTATGTTCTTTTGTAGTTAGTCTGATATGATAGTAGTCTCACTCGTAGTAAAATTTGGCATTTAATTGATGTATTTCAGAAGAAAGGGGACATTTCATAACTCATGGTGTAATTTCCGCGACAAAACTGTGCCCTTACTGCCAAGCTGTACTTCCTCATCAAGGTGATGTTTGTTGCAATGAGACATGAGACAGTAAGCACTCCCACCTGTATCATCCCATCTTTCGATTCTCTTTTCCCTGAAAGAGCTATCATATTAGCGAACTGTCTGTAGAGAGAAAGACAGGTGTAGAGCATTTCCTCATACAGATCGAATTATAGCGTACTGCAACTTTGAACACACTGAAATTTGGAAGATGCCATCCAAATCGGCCATCAAAATTTGTGGGTTCATGCATAGTAAGCCCCTTTTCAATTTGGAAAAGTAGTATGATCAGAATTGTAGTAGTTAGAGCATCTGTAGTCGTTTAGACTCAAAATTTTCATATTTGGCTTTTAGAAATAGAAATTTTGAGTTGGGTTTGCAGTAGTTGAAATCCAAAATTTGGTCCAACGGTAGATGATCGTTTTAATTTTGAATTTCAGCCGTTGGTTAAATAAATAAAAAATCAGTCCAAAACATTTATAAAAAAAAATTGTACCCATACGAACACATAATAATTCCTATTGGCCCATTCTATCTCATCCCTTGATCAAATAATCAAACCAATCTCAAATTAACTTTATATGCATAAAAAATCCTATAGGCTTTATTCTATAGAAATTAAAATTTCAAAATGAGTAATATCTCATGGCCGCAACATGAGGTTGCGTCCGTGGTTTTAAAAAAAAATCAATTAATTAATTTAATTTAATTTTTATTATTTTAATTACGATCGGACGTCCGATTGATTCAGTGATTTTTTTTATAAAAATTAACGACCATATATATATATATATATATATATATATATATATATATATATATATATATATATATATATATATATATATATATATATATATATATATATATATATATATATTTATTGCGTCCTACACATTTTTTTATATAGGTCGTTAATTTTTATATAAAAAAATGTGTAGGACGCAATATATATATATATATATATATATATATATATATATATATATATATATATATATATATATATATATATATATATATTCTTCAAACGCAAGATCATCTTGCGCCCGAAACAATTTTTTTAGATCGGACGCAAGATGGTTTTTCTATTCCTATATTCACTACAAATAGTAACGGCTATAACGGCGTTTATAAACGCCGCTATAGATTATAGCGGCGTTGCTAACAACGCCGCGCGCAACGCCGTTGTATCGAGCGTCGGGACAAATCAGGGACCTATAACGGCGTTTTTATACACCACCGCTATAGATCCTAGACCTATAACGGCGTGTTTAGAACACCGTGGTAGATCGCTTTTTATTTCCAGTTTTAACCAGTAATGACTTGTTCCGGCGTTTGAAAACGCCGCTATAGATGTTTAAATTTTGTTTTTAGTTGTCATCTATGCCGGCGTATATGGTTAAACGCTATGACTGAATATTTGCTAACTGCATTAGTTAGGCCTATATCGGCATTGGTAAAACGCTGGGATAGGTTAAATTAAATATTATTAAATTAATAACCGAATTTTTGTGGATCTATATCTATCCCGACATGTTTTCTCAAAACACCGGGATAGGTGGATTTAGGTATTTTCCAGTTATTTTAAATATAAAATACGTATAATAAATCACATATTAAAAATACCTGTAGTCACATCAAATTTGAATGTACAAATCTCAAAATCAATAATAGCAGCATAATAAACAACCATATAATCATGGACCACAATAAACAATAATTTATATGTCTAAAAACTATCATACGAAGAGTTAGAAATATATAACTTATACAACACATAACTATAACAAAACATAAATAAAGTGTCGACAAAACATAAGAAAAACAAAGTCCAAATACAACAAAACTTTGGCGGGAGAGTCTCCTGGTGTGACTCGGCGTTGCTTTCATTCCCATCGATATTTCGCCCAGTTGTACGTACGTTACTAGAACTCGATAGAATTCACTGGTCCTATATAATTCACAATAGCGTCATTTATTCGTTTATTCACCAGAGAATTCTCAGTTATACTTATAATTGACATAACTATGTTCTACCATTTTGCATATTTATGAGTTCAATTAATTTCTTATGTCCAGAAGTACTTATCACTAATGCTTGATGATGTTTTAACTTACAAAAAAGGCTGATGTAACACGTACGTACACAGAAACATATAACAATGCCAAAACTCAGTAATTTACCATAACTAATGCAAAGAAATTTGGCTCTGCCACTGCTTCTCCATTCTTATTTCATGCTTGCATAGTTGGCAAAAGAGCGTGTGACTGTATGCATCACAGGTAATTACTATTAGCTCTGCCACACTGGCATCTTGATGAGATTCCATCAAAATGGATATCGATGCTGTATGCATCGCAGATAATTACTATTTGAGTTATTTGATAGGATTATATGTTTGTTACTTTTGATTGATTTTTATCCCTTTACTCTATGAATAGATTTCACTGAGGTGGATATCAATGCAATCAAATAAGATAGTCTTCCAAGACCTGCTTGAAACATATGCAAAGAGAAAGTATATGTTTGTGAATTGGGTTTGTCTGCCCTAAGGTGATATCTAGCTTATTCGGGCCACAACTTTTGCTCCTAGATCACAAGCCGGACTTGGGCTTGAAACGAAAATAAAGATGTGAACCAAACACTCAGAAGGTTTGGTTGGGCTCAAAGCTGCTGTAAAATAGCACAAATTCTGTAAGAAAGGGTGATTGATAATCTGTCTTGCACATTTCCGCAAGATAATCTCCATTCTCCAATATTTCCATTCAATAACCACATAAACATATGTACACATGATCAAATTAATTTGAAAGCAGAGAAACAAAGATAAGGACGAAACCTATTTGACAGTAATACAACTGTGGTGATTTCAGTTAAGAAAGAAACATCAGTACATTTAAGTTGTGGAACTGGTTATTATATAATTATCCAAAGCACACAAAACCATTACATATGTATCTCAAGTAAACTTTGGCTAAAAGTAGTATAACATGGGAGGAAAGCTAAATTCATTCATAGAGTAATGGGAATTCCAGTCTCAGATCCGTGTACGTACACGTAGTAAAATTAACAATTTAATCATCATCATCATCCCAGTGAACAAACACATAATTAGGAAAATGTACCGCAGATATTGCCTACATTTTCCATAAGTAGGAAACTCTAATTTTCTTCATGATTTTGAAGGAGATTTTGTTGACTCTTAGTTTGATGTGCACAAAACGTGTCTATAAATATTAATAAGTTTAAGTTGAGTTGTTTAGATTTTCAGAATTAAATAATATGAATAAGAGATTAAAGAGAGATTCAAGAATAGACAAAGAAGGAGAGTAATAAAAAAAAGATTGCAAAATCAAGGAAAAGAAGTTATTCAAAAAGAGCACATGTTGATTAGTGCCCAAGAAAATTATCAAGACCAGTTGTTGTCATTCCATATTTGTGAGATTCTATCTGTATTTGATTGATTGATGATTGATTAGTATATGGTAAGAATATAAAGTGGATTCATCATGAATAACACGATTGCGGTCGACCGCACTTCATGTCGGTCGACCGCATCACAGTCAACTTCACATTATAGCAATATAATGAAACAGTCGACCATTCATCTTTCGAATTTTTGTTTAAAGATGAACGGTCGACTGTCCCTTAATTGCGGTCGATGGTAACTTGCGTTGTTCACCTTTTTGGAATGTATCGTTTCTATTTTTGATAGATACACTTCCTAGTCTATATATTTCGACGAACCCACTGTATATTCTTCACCTATGGCTTTGAGAAAAATCTTCTAAACTAATTAATTCAACAATCAATCCGAGTGTGTGTGACAGTTATTTGTTTTCTTCAGTTAGGATCATTAAAGATCTTGAGTTTTTCTTTTCTTCCACTTCGGTGAGATTGATGGGACTTGTGTTAGAAGTCTCGTGGGTGTAATAGATCTCTCGGCCTGAATCCAAGAATCATTATACAAGGGTTTGAGTATAATGGAACGCTTGCGGCGGAAAATTGCTACAAGTAGGTGGTGTGGACATAGACCTGGGGTCGAACCACGTTATATTGCTGCGTCACTTGTGCTTGCTGTGTTTGCATTTCTTATCTCTTCTCATTTACTTTGCAACTCAGTTTTAATTTTTCTTTAATTTTTTAATTCCGCACAATCACCCTATTCACCCCCCTAGGGTGATTCACAGTGGTATCAGAGCGAGGTGCTTATCAAAAGCTTAAAAGCTTAAGCAAAAGGTCCATTGGTCGAAATCCCTCCTCCTGAAAACTTGTACTCATCGGAGACATTCGTCTCCAATGGGACAAGTCTTACATGCTCACCATATTTTGATGGAAAATGCTATGATGTTTGGAAAGTTCGTATGTCTCATTTCTTATAGATGCTTGGAGAGGAAGTATGGAATGTGTGCATAAACTAAACAGATATTCTAGTCAGCGATGGAAAGACGTCCTTTTCAAAAGCAGAGCTGGCACTAAAAACCGCAAATTCCAAAGCTATGACGGCTCTCTATGCAGGGTTGAACAATGAGAAATTAATGTGATGCAGGCAAAATTGTAAGACAACATACGAAATTTGGAACAACATGCTGAAACGGCATGAGGGAACCGCTTCTGAGGTAAAAGCTAAATTAAATTTATGTTTTTATAAGTTTGATATTTTTCGTATGTTGCCAAGAGAAAATGTAGATCAAATGCTTGCTTGTTTCGATAAAATTGCACACGAGCTTGAGATCTTAGATAAGGGGTTAGACGATGACCGAAAGGTTGGAAAACTCATAAGCTTTCTCACGCCCGAGTGGGATGTAATAGCTGCTGCAATGAGGGAGACCCTTGAGGAAAAGGGATTTAATTACTATACATTCCAAGGAAAGTTGAAGACATACGAGATGGAGATGACAGAAACTAAAAGATACATACAGAACATCGGAATTGAACCAAAAACTGAAGAGAGGATCATAGCCATAAAAGCAGAGAAATCTCGACCATCAAAAGCAGATTCAGACCGTAAGGAGTCAGACGAAGACATCGCCTTATTGAATAAGCAATTTCGTAAGTATCTCAAACATAAAAAATATGGCAGGTACCAAGGAGAAAAAGATAAAGATGACGTATGCTACAAATGCAAGAAACCTGGACACATTCAGGCAAATTGTCCCGTCTCACAGGACAGGAATAGGGACTACTAGCACTCAAATCTGGGGTTGAAAAAAAGGCGTCAAAGGCAATGCGGCTAGACTCAGACTCAAGTGAGGATGAGCAAGGTCACAACAGTGTTGGCTTCATGGCTCTTGGGAATGGTAAGGTGCAATCATCATCTCAAGAAGAGGTAATCGAATAACCCACTTATGATGAGTTAGTAGATGTGTAATGGATTAAAAGATTATGCTAAGAAATTGAGTCGTGAACTAATACAATATAAACAAATTCCAAATGAATCTCATGACTCTTGCATTGCTAAAAATAAAAAAAATTGAAAAATAAAAATTCTTTGATCATGGAAAAATTCGAGTCATTTAGAAAAGATCATGATGTATTGCTAGAGGAAAATGAACTCTTAAAACCAAAAATTCAAGAATCTTTAGCAACACATGATGAACACTTAAGAGAAATTCATGAGAAATATGTTTATATTGCTAAGCTGACCGATGATTTAAAAGAATGTAAAATAAAATTTGATGGGATAGTGAAAGGTTGTAATGAATCTCTTGAGCAAAATAGAATACTTGATGCTACACTAGACACTCTTTGTTGGAACACAAAAGACGATGAGATGACTAGGAAAAGACTTTGTAAGAGAGTAATTGAGCTCGAAAAAATTACAGAAAAATATGAAGGGCCCAGTTATCTTATTACAAAAAATTCAAGATCTTATCATGATAATCGAGGGCTTGGTTACGAAAAGCCAATACACCATCAAAAACCTAAATCATCATGCCATACACACTTGGACAGTCATCAACATAATCACAAACCAACTCAAAACTACACAAGTATGCATGACCCGAGGCATAATCGTATCACATGTCACTAATGTTGTAGATTATGGCATATTTATTATAACTGTTCATTAAAAAAGAGTACTAATTTTTTCTGGGAAAGAAATGTAACTCTCCGAACACCAAAATACGGTAATTCGTAGCTCAACAGGATCTACACTACACTTCGTACAATTTTACAAGAAATTTTGAAACTTTTATTATATCATTGTTCTTTTACATCAATAACGCAACGGAAAATAAATGAAGTACAACATGATAAATATAAAATTTCAACAACTTGAACGTGTAACTAATCATCAGCATCACATTCATCTCTATATCTCCTTGTAAGATCCAAGTCCTGCATATGAAACTGTGGACACGTCAATTGCTTACAACCAACACAATATTACAAACAGCGATCCTCTCTATGCTGTACTATAACGAAATCTCTTACTTTAACAAATCATAAACTTGAATGCATATAAAATTGTAAAGAGTGAATACCCTAGATATGTTAATGTATGACATGACTTAATGCCTAATGCAGGTGTTATACTACAATGACACTAATGCATACTTGTTCGGATTTTATGCATCCCATACTACATTGATCCAAGGGCAAACACCTACGTACTCCACATTAAAGGGTTTAATCTCTCGCCATGATAACTACCCAGTAATAAAACAAAGTTTAGATATTCCACGAGTACGGATTCTAATCTCGGAGATCCACCGCCTGACTATACAGAATACTCGTCGTGCGAACATCCCGCAAGTGTCCCTCTAGACCCGCAAGTTTTCCCAAGTTTATTACATCTTCACTTAGTGCCTAATTCTTAAGTTTGAACATAGATAAATAATACTACCTAGAGCTAGTTTACCCTCCTACCGGTCTTACACAAAAATACCGAGAACGACACCCTTATTGGCCACTTCTCAAAAATCAATTATTCATTACCATTACTTTTGCCGGTAACTGGGTATCACTAAGCCTCTAGAATCAATATCTTTCCATGTTCAACAACTTGGGATACTCATCCCCTTATAATTCATATTCTCAAATATCATGTATTCATAATTTATTCAAATTCTTTCATGCATTCTTATTCATTCATCAATAGGTACAATCTCAACCTATTCATTTTCACAAATAATTTTCATATTCATCCAAAACTTTCTTGAAACAAGTTAATTAAGATTATGACATATTCTCTTTAAAATTTTATCTTTGAAAATCAATCTCATCATCTTCCTTTGATTTATTTTGAACTAATCTTAACATCTTAATCATATATATATATATATATATATATATATATATATATATATATATATATATATTTACTTTCCCAAAATATAACTTAAAACAACGAGAAAATATTTTCATTCAAGTCGTTTAAGTAACATTGCAAAACAATAAATTCAAAGTTAGAAAACTGCATTTCATGCTATTTGTAAAAATCATTAAAAATTGTATACTTCACGAAACTTAGCGTTCTTTATATCAAATTGAAGGTATAAAAGTCTACTTTCATTTTGTAGTTATAAGTTTTCTCGAAATACCATATTTATATCCCTGAATTCTTCAAAATATACAGTGGGGTCGAGATACTGAAATACTGCTACTGTACAGTCGTGTAAAATTCATATAAAATCCAATTCTTTATGAAAATTTGAGTTCTTGGACTTTTCAAAAAGGTTAACGTGTCTACTATAATTTCTTAGTTCTGACTTTTCTCAAATTATTTCATTTACAATGCTGAATTAATCAAAAACCGAAAGGTGTGCAGAATTCCTGCAACCAGCCAACTACTAACCAGTTTTGAGTTTAGAATTTATTAAAATAGTAAACGAATGCCAAATCTTATGAAATTTTAAAGGGATGCTATTGACATATACAAGATGCTCCCCAAAAAGTTTTAGTTCCAGATTCCAAATATTTTATTAGATATGATTTTCTGAAGTGTAAAAAAAATTTAAAACAATAACTTTCTTTGCATGAATTAGTAACTTTGTGTACAAATCTATTTTCATATCATTTAATCTAATCAAGATGTACTACCATGCAATTAAAAAACATCAATTCAACTTATCTTCATGAAAATCTTTCAGTTAGCATGCATCTTCATTATAAATATCATCATTTCAATTTAATCACTACTCATATGCATATCATGTTTATCTATCAATTTACCTACACGTACATGATACTATAAATTAGAAAGCTCAAGAAGATACCCACCTCAAATGAAGATTCTAAAGTAGAAGAAGACTCCTAGAAGTTGTTCCTAGCTCCAAGAATGAGACTTTCTTCTTCTCCTAGCAAGCTCTCCATCCTCCAAGCAAGAACTCAAATAATTCTCTCTTTCTTTTCCTCTCTTTCTTATTTTTATCTTTTGTTTCTTTTGATTTTTGGTGCAAGATTATGAAGGAAAGGGGGTGGTATTTACAGGATTTGAGAAAGCTCTTCTACTACTCAAATTAAGTGTTCTAATTCATAACCTACATAACCACCTTCACTAATTGCCCACTCACCATTACTCTCACAAACTCTAAACTCTTCCTATTCTTATGCATGGCTAACTCTTCTTGTGACTTTTGGGTTGCACGAGTGCAACCCACAAGCACACACTCTCAATTGTTAGTTATTATTTATTTATTTGTACATATTGTTTACATGACAAGTGTACGACTAATTGTAGGATTTTTCTTAATTAGTGGGCTTGGTCTATTTTTATTTATTTAATTTATTTTAATGGGCTTAGAGTCTTCTATTAGGCCTATGGGTTCTAATATGTACAAAAATGAATGAAAGTAAATTGTGCATAACTTTTAAATAAAATTGAGAATAAAAAATCATAAGATGAAATTGCACGTGCGTTGCACGTGTAAAAATAAGAAATGTATTTTTCATTTAAAAATTTTATACGGGATGTTACAAGAAAGAATGTAAATGCAGGTTCAAAACCCACTTGTACACCTACAAAATTCCATGTAGGTGGTTCGACGCCTTCAACTTAGAAGATCTCAAGCACCTTAATAGAAGATGCTCGATAGTCACAACAGTTATTCTAGCAAAACCTGTGTCTCTATCAAGGAAAAAGGGGAAGGATCTTGGCCTTTCCGATAAGTATAGCACCGGGTAAAATCTACACTTGCTTAAATTTATATTAAGATTACTTATCTTCAAAATAAAATGTCTAGAGCATGTTATACATAAATTGTGTGAATGTTACAACATATAAATGTGTCATAATCTGATCTAAAAGTACTATGTTGATTTGAGGAAAAACAACTTTGCAATAACCAAAAGTCAGTTGTCTGTTCGGTCGACCGACCGGTCGACTATGCTATACATTGAAACTTGATCAGTCGAAAATGGACTGGTCGACCGTCCACCCCTCTGTCGAAAACCTCTCCATCAAGACTCCTTCTTTCGAGAGATGCGGTCAACCGCATATGTGAACTGGTCGAATGACCCGCTTGGCTGTCTTGGTTTTTCTCTTTCCTGTATAAATATCCCTTCATCCCCCTCCTCTTAAATCACACGAAAAAAACCCTAGTCCCTATACACAAACCCATCAAATAAACTTCACTTATATTACTATTCTCGTCAAATCTTGAGTGTTTTCTCCTTTTTTGAGTCATGGCTTCCTCCACTCACAAATCGAAGAGCAAGAAATCCATTGCTTCAAAATCTGTCACTAGAGAGGGTATTGTCTTTCGAAACTCATATTGCGCTGATCTTTACTTTTCTGCTCTTTGGAATGCCCCCGTTGTTGCCAATCCGGAAATTAACTTAACATCCTTAGGGGGTCAGTTTTCTATTATGGTTAGGAATCTTAGAGATTTTGGGTGGAAAAACTATCTTTCTACACCTAGCACCCTCTCCGAGTCATTGACTCGCCAATTCTATACCAATCTTGAAGGTCTTCAAGACGATGATCTCACTCTCTCCTCTATCATTCTTGGGAGAAGAGTTAAAGTTACTCCCGGATATCTCCGTTGGAAATATGAATTTTCCGAAGGAGAATTTGACGTGTATCATCTAGATTTCAAAACCATCAATTATAAACTGGCCAAAATAAAGATACCGTCAAATTCATGATTGTTCAGCCTGAGTTTTCTCACCTTCCTCGTCCCACTCCCACAAATTTCACTGATTCAGCCCGTGTTTTAAACAAAATTTTCAATACCAATATTTGGCCCAAAAAAGAATGACAAGTCTGAAATTCGGGTCGATCAATCATTTATCATCTTTCTTATTCTTAGTGAACATAAATTTGATCTTGCCACTTTTATCATTCGCACAATGAATTATGCAACTTCTACAAGTCGTGGCCTTCCTTTCAGTTCTCTCATCTACAATCTTGCCATTGACTCTCGTATCGATGTCGGAAATTTTCTTTTAAGCAAAAATCCTATGCCCATCCTTCCTCAACAAATGGGCATCGATGTACTGTTTACTCAGTAGGCGCGTCATCGTCAAGCTCAACAACAAGAGCGCCAAGCTGAACATCCCCCACAAGCATCTTCCTCCTCTCATCGCAAGAACACCACCCCCTCTTCCTCATCTTCATTAATGACTCATGAGCAGTTTGCTATTCATCAAATACAAGTGTATGGCTATTATGTAAACATGATTGAGTACTTGCAAGGTAAAGAAGATTGGAAAATTCTTCCTCCTCCAAATGATGAGGAAATTGATGAGGAAGATGAGGAAGACAATGACGACGACGAAGATGATGGTGGAGATAATGAGGAGTAAATTGTAATAGCTAGATGTAAAATGACCAAATAGTTGCATAAATGCTCTTTTATGATATGTAATATCTTGTAATATGCTATGTAGGAATGACTTCATGATTGCAAAATCTCACATATCTGGTTGATTATCTGTTTTACTATTCTGTATCAGTATTTCGATCGACCGTGCGGTCGACTGGTCACACATCTGGACTCTCGAATACAAATCTTCTCTAAGAAACACTCTACTTTCAAAAATGTTTGCTTTCAGTTTCTGTGGTTGACCGGTTACCTCTCTGCCTCTCGTTTTTCATCAGATTTGTGTTTACAGGGTGTGCGGTCGACCGGTTTGCCTTCGGGTTGATTCTTTGTTTTATGAACTAAATTGATTTTTGCGGTCGACTGGCTTCTGCCCTGGTTGCTTGTTTTTTATATTTTCTATCTGCTATGAGTTTGGTTTCTTGAAATTTACTCTGTTTCTTTTTCTCTTTGCCACGTGTTTGTATTAGGAAAATCTCAAATTTATGATATCATGAAGAGCTCTCACTGTATATCAAAGAGTCTCGCGATCAACGGTATCATGTAAGAATATTTTCCTTCTGTTCTTTACAAAATATCCTATTCCCCAAATTATCTCCTGTTTTGCTTACTGTATGGTACTTTATGTTACAATAGATTTAGGGGGAGTATGTTATACATTTAACTTATGCTATTTTTGCCCCCTCTTGGTGTGTTCCAAAAGGGGGGAGAATTTTTTATGAATGTTTTTAACTAAAAATTACTGAAAATCAATTTTTTTCTCACTATATATCTTCTATGAAACTCTATAGAACAAGAAGTATTGAATTAAGGGGGAGTATTTACAAATCTCTCTTAATTGCTCTTTATCTATAAAAATCTGTGTTACAGGAAGTATTGAATTGAGGGGGAGTATTTTTATGCTTCATTGTTTATTTTTATTTTCAACATTCAAAGACATGTTTTGGTCACACCAAAAGGAGGAGATTGTTGACTCTTAGTTTGGTGTGCACAAAACGTGTCTATAAATACTAATAAGTTTAAGTTGAGATGTTCAGATTTTCAGGATCAAATAATATCAATAAGAGATTCAAGAGAGATTTAAGAATAGGCAAAGAAGGAAAGTAATAACGAAATATTGTAAAATCAAGCAAAAGAAGAAGTTATTCAAAAAGAGCACATGATGATTAGTGCCCAAGAAAGCTATCAAGAACAGTTGTTGTCATTCCATATTTGTAAGATTTTATCTGTATTTGGTTGATTGATGATTGATTAGTATATGGTAAGAATATAAAGTGGTTTTGTCATGAACAGCACGTTTGCGGTCGACCGCACTTCATGTCGATCGACCACACCACAGTCGACTGCACATTATAGCAATATAATGAAACAGTCGACCATTCATCTTTCGACTTTTCGTTTAAAGATGAATGGTCGACCATCCCTTAATTGTGGTCGACCGTAACTTGTGTTGTTCACCTTTTTGGAATATATCGTTTCTATTTTTGATAGATACACTTTCTAGTCTATATATTTGGACGAACCCACTGTGTATTCTTCACCTATTACTTTGAGAAAAATCTTCTGAACTAATTAATTCAACAATCAATCTGAGTGTGTGTGACAGTTATTTGTTTTCTTCAGTCAGGATCATTAAAGATATTGAGTTTTTCTTTTCTTCCACTTCAGTAAGATTGATGGGACTTGTGTTAGAAGTCTCATGGGTGTAATAGGTCTCTCGGCTTGAATCCGAGAATCACTGTACAAGGGTTTGAGTATAGTGGAATGCTTGTGGGGGAGAATTGCTACAAGTAGGTGGTGTGGACATAAACCTGAGGGTCGAACCACGTTATATCGTTGCGTCACTTGTGCTTGCTGTTTTTACATTTCTTATCTCTTCTAATTTTACTTTGCAACTCAGTTTTAATTTTTCTTTAATTTTTTAATTCCGCACAGTCACCCTATTCACCCCTCCTAGGGTGATTCACAGATTTAATTTAAAACTCATATTAGGTTTATTCGTACCATCTAAACTAAAGAAATTAAACTACTACAAAATTTTGCTGATTACTTACTGTTCCATGTATTGGATTCTCAGCATTGAGGTTTTGTTGGAAGATTAAAGAAGCAATCATATCTTTCAAGCCTTGAATCTCTGCCTGCATCTTGAACATGTCCGGATAGGATGGTTGACCGGAGGTAGATGCACTAGGACCAAATACTTGTGATCCAACACATATTCGATACAATTAGATGCACGAGGACCAAAGTACACTATTTTTTTTATTACCAAAATGTATGCATATGACATTAAAATGTATACATTCAATCTATCTTCAATCATAATCCAAATGTCAATGCTAACTTACCTGTGAGGGTGTTGGCCCCAATCCCATTCCCCGCACACGACTGGTCACTCTCTAGCTCCCCCTCACATCGGTCATAGGTTCACGCTGGATCGTTAATCGATCTACTAAAGAAGATGATGACCTCTCTGCAATCAGTTTTCTAGCATCCTTCTGCAAAAGAGAGCGAAGACAACATTAATATTAATAATATACTTCTAAAATTAATTACCAAATTAAAATTAGTTTGAAAGTTTCATATTTACCACTATATTGGCTGCAAACTCATCCCGAAAGGTCTCATCCTTACTTGTGTGGGTAGTTTCAAAAAAATATACCTCACCGACGCTCTGTCCCTCGATTGACGCTTCCTATATATAAGTAAGATGCAGTAGTTAAATCATATCAAGGCAAAAATTGGCAAAAAAAAACTTCAAACCATTCTCAAAAGGACTTGCTGTAAAATGAAATTTTCATTACCAGCTCATCTCACACAACAGCAAAGTTGTAGCTCCCCGTAGTGTGCTTGACCTTCATCTGCCTACGGCTGCTTAGACCAATCTCAGCTTTCCTCTATACAATTTTAATAATTGGAATATATGCTTATGTTTACCAAAATCAATAATTTATATCATCAATGGAATATATAAACAATGAAATATGATTACCTTTCCAGCATCCGATTTCCAATAATTGACAAAAAATTGTCAATCTTGTGTCGTCACGGATTCGGGGACCGACCTTGCATTTTCGGCCTCCGCCTTCTCCTCGTCATAGTACTTCTCTTTCAAGAAGCTCTTGTGATCCCCCCATTTTTTCGAAATCGATTTATCGACCCAACCATCAAGAGCGTTAAGGAATTGCAAACTTTTGCTGCAAAACGATTAGGTTCATCGAATTAATTCTTGCATTTAAATTCTATGGGCACATGAAAAGCAGTACATTCAGATATAGGAATATATGCTTGTATCAACCATACACAATAGATGATGAAGAAAAAAAAAAGAATGAAATATTAGGGTTAACATGTGAGAATGAGACAGATACCATGTGATAGATCAAGGGATTAATATTAATATAAACACTCTTATTTTTAATATGGGTGTTACTTCTTCCTAGCAATAGCAGAGAAATAACTTATTATTTTGCAACAAATACAAGACAAAGGAGTGTAGGTTTACCAACATATTGAAGGAAGAGCGTTAGAGCATTTCCACCTTTAGATTTAGAAAGAAATTTAAACCTAACCTTGATCTCTTTGTCATCTAAAGATCGCGCTCTTCCTATTTTCCTGATTAGCGCTCCCTATTCTTGATGCTCCAACTACAATATAGTAGGAGCTGCATGCATAAGTAGCCCATTTACTATCGTTTAGTCTGCAAACAATCTACTATCTACTATTATTATTAATGGGAGATAGTTTGTGACTTTGTCACTATGAGTTTGTAACCAAATAAACAATTTTTTAATATTTTTTTGTCACAGATGAAACACAGGGCGGCCTCGAGTCCCGGGGGCCTGAGGCGAAATGGCCAAATAATTATTTTTCGGAACCCCTAATAACAATATAATTTTTTTACTCGCAAAATATGTACCTATATTTACAAGAAAAATATAAAATTTGGGGGCCCCTAAAATTATAAAAAATGTGGGGGCCTGAAGCGGCCGCCTCACCGGCCTCAAGGTGGGGGCCGGCCCTGGAAACACATATGTTGCATGTGTAACTCTAACTCTATTGATTAACATGTGCATCGTGCATGTAAATTGAAGTTTTTTCCTTCACCAAACAAACAAATTTTAATTTTTTGTCACAAAGCAAATACGTACGTCGCACGTGCAACTCCAAATCTATTTCGTAACATATGCACCACACGTAAATTCAAGGTTTTTCCTTCAAAAATTTTAAAAAATTGCGTGCAGCGCCCGTTCAACTCCAATTTTTTAAAAGTTTAAGGCATTCATCACAAGTGCTGACTACTACCGACTTACGTGTATCGCACGTTCAACTCTAATTTTTTATCAAAACGTGCATCGCACGTGAAAATTACTAGTATATATAACTGCAATTCGAAGTGCAACACTTAATTACGGATAAATGGAAAAAAGGGTGATAATTTTTCTTATCCTTTAACTACACAAGTGCCCTTAGTTCCACCTCACTCCCGCATTCTGATTAAACCTAGCTTTTCTTGCTTTTACAACTATATCAAACCATACTATCTACTCCATGCTCTAACGGCAGTAGTTATAATTGCATGAAGCAAGAGATACACTCTAGTTCCGGCTTTATCGAACCAAAATAGTCCTTTAGGGGAACGCATGCAAGTATAATAACTAGGCTTCAAGAATATTGCCATTGACTGGGTTGGCATTGCAGTTGGCCAGTTCCTATCCAAAGGACAGTACGATTGCTCCCTGCAGATCCAAATGAGTTTCTGCTGACGCAGCATGTAGCTACATACATAGATCTGTTTATGTATTTTTGGTTTCATCTATAATCCCAAGTTGGCAAGTTGTCACATGAGAGGTCGTTGTATAATTTGTCACTAATTTGGAATATAGTTAGACATTATGATTCAGATCCATGAGAAATTAAGAACCTGCTGTTGATATTTTAGAAAGAAGAAACCAGATAAGCAGGAAAGATGAGAAACTTCCAAATGCCTTATTATTTTCAGAAAGACCTGTAGGTCTAAGTTACGGAGTAACATGTGAAACTTCTATTCTTGTGGAAATTCAATTCCAGGGAGTTGACAATGATCTAATCCTGAAGTCGACAATGATCATATATCAATGTAGATAATTAGAATAAGAATAAAACCTGAATCTACTGTTACAAAAATTCATTTACAATAAACTCAATTTAATTGAGAGGCACAGAATACAGAGAAGAAAAAAGGAGAGGAAGAAAACTCGAAAAAAATAAAAAATAAATAATTAACAACTTACAGAAATCAATTTTAGAATTACAAGTTGAGAAGTCGAGGCTTGTGTATCACACAGTGTCCTTAAAACAGATTTCGCCTCTTCCGGTTGCTGGAATGAGCGAATGCGTCTGTCTCCCAGGATGCAACGACTGGAGTGATCACGTAGGCACCACGTCGCACTCTCGAACTGAGCAGCAACGTCCGAATCCTATCACCGACTTACCAAAACAGCAGGAGGGAAGAAACGAACAGGACTCAGAGGAGAAAGGAAGAAGTTTTCTGTTGTACAGGGAAGAATGAGAGGGGAGGCCTCTATTTATAGAGCCAGGGTTAATACTGTAACGGCAGACAAGACTTTGAATGCCTTCAGTGTAACGGCAGATACTGAATTGAATGCCGGCACTGTAACGGCAGACATCATTCATTTCTTTTGAATGCCTTCAGTGTAACGGCAGACAAAACATTCAATACAGCACTGAAACGGCAGGCAGAACCGTTTCTGCATTCATTTCAGCCGTTACAAAAAGAAAAATCAAAACTGTAGCAAAAAGTGGCTCTGCACGGGGTGGGGTCAAGTCGGTCCGGCATTCGTGTCCGCAGGTCGTACCGGCGCACACGAGTCGCATGTAATCCGGTCCGAGATTTGCACCCCCTGCGCGCGCGAGAGAGAGCCTCTCTTCTAGCTATCTTACAATACTTAGAAGGAGGTAACTATATATCCCTTTCTATTTTCTTTGATTTTTCTGATGTGGGACTATGTTCCCTTAACTCATTTCAAGAATGAAAACGTCTCACTTTGAGAGACAATTTCTCATTCATCCCTTAACCATTTTTAGTAAACCAATATATGATTTTGATCTACTCACGAAGGAGAACACAAATCAATCAAGATCTCTTAATAATTCATTAAGGATATTACTCAAAAAATTGCTCAAAAATCAATTCGTAAATAGTGTATAAAACACTCATTTTCTAACAATCCCCACATGAATGAAAATTGACGACCACAGATACGACAGACTTGGTGATAGAATTCAATGGTTGATTCCTGCATAGGATAGGTAGGTGTTACCCTTTGAACCTTCCCTTATGAAAATATGTTTACTTTACAAACTAAACAGTAGACGCGATGTCCTTGAACTGTTCTGTCATTTGTGTAAACGATGACATATCTCACATAGAAATCTTTCTAACGCATTTTCAGTTCTCACTGTTATGTTCGTTTTGGCCATGAACATACGCCTGGTTCTGCAAGAGTTTAATAGGAATATTTGTAATATCCTAAAATTTCATTTTTAATAAAATATTATCTTTCACGTGTTGTGCACGTGAAAACTTTATGTGTATATTATTTATTTTATTTTATATAAGATCTCATTTTAGAATGAACAATTATTTTTCTTTATTTTTCTAAAAGCCTATTTCTAAAATCCTAAAACACTAATTATTTGGTTTAGCCCACTTAAATTAATTATTAATTTTTTGTCTTGGCCCACGAGCCTAAGCCCACTAATTGTAAAGCCCACAAATTTAATAAATCAATTAAATGGCCACACTTGTCATGTAAAGACAAATGGTGAACATTTTGATTAATTAAAATTGTACAAACTTCTACATAGGGGTACTAGGTGGCACGTGCGAAGCACGTAGTGTGCAATGCACACTATTTAGGGCCAGTTTGTGCATGGAAGACATGGGAGAGTGGGTTGTGTGCATGGGTAGTTTATTTGAGTGTGGGTGGTTGCTATAACTTCTACTCTTATCCTAGCCCTCCATTCTACAACTATCCAACCAATTCTAGCCCTCCAATCTACTCTAAAAATTGTATAAATACCCCCCTTCCTACTTGTATTCTACACTAACGCAAATATTAAAGGAGACATTATATATGAGATATATACATATTAGTGTGTGAGTTGTGTGTTGTGTCCCCCATTGGAGGCCGGTTATCACTACAAGGAGGTGCTCTCGGTTTTTGGCAGGAGGAGTCGTGCATTGCAATCTAGGAGGAGAAGGCACTCGCTCGCAATCTAGGAGACTCTAGGGGATTTTCTTAATTATTTTTCTTCAAAAGGTGGGTGTTTCTCATGACTTCTAGAGTAGAAATCATGCTAGGAAATGAAATTGAATTGTTATTATAAGCTACTAGTTGAAATGAAATGCATGCTCGCCTAATTAGAAGAGAATTGATAATTAGCAAATGTGTGCTGTTTGATTACTAGATTTATTGACTATGAGTAAAAATGTATGTTTCTCATTGTTATAAACATTAGAATGCATGTTGATTATGTTTAAATTGCAATTGTGTGAAATTCACTAGTAAGAAATTGAACTATGCTTATTGATTAAAAATGCTGAAGTAGAATAATGTGTTAAAGATGAATTGATAGAAATGATTGTTAATAGATGTGATGAAATTTCCCATTGCTATATATTTATCATGTGGAAGATTTGAGTAAATGAAAAAGAATGTCTTTTTGCATACGAATGATTGAATGTATCATGTGTAGATAAATTAATAAAATGGAAGTTTTACTCTCTTATAATGTTGGTTTTGTGCTCTAAAAATATCATAGTTGTCAAAACATTATTGTAGTGATTTTGTGTGAAAACCCATCTTTAATTATGAACAACTATGTATTAGTTTTCAAATGTCGAAATAGTGTTCATTAAATGCAAACTAAGGCTAAATACAAGTTTTAAAAGAGGGGAAAATACCTTTAAATATAATGGCTATTGTTAAATCAAATGTATTTTTTTATTCTGGACATCTTGTGTTCAAAAAGAGAAGAAAAAGAACTAAAAACATTTTTTGAAATTGAAAACCAGTAGCACAGTCGACCGACTATTGGAATAGTCGACTGCCTTCTTCAATTTTTTTTTTGAGTTTAAAAAAAAATCATCGCAGAACAGCCGACTGGTCATATGTAATAGTGGACTTCTCTGATTATCTTAATTTCGAGCTTTAGAATCTCGCAGACCAGCCGACTGGCCATATGCGACAGTCGACTTCCCCGTAGCTTCAAGTAAATCCATAATTTTTTTGTGAGAAAATTTCTGTGATCGGTGTCCTAGTATAAATGAGAATTTGAGACTGTTTTACGAAGGGGAGCTTATTTTAATTACTAACTTTCTTTTTAAAGGAAATCGAATGGATTGTTTACGAAGTTTAAATTGAGATTTTTTTGGTAATGAGAAGTTTGAAAGGTGTGAATTGTGAAACCAATTGAAAATTGTGAACTGTGGAATTGGTATGGATTGAAATAGAATTATGTGGGTTCATAAACTAGCGAATGTGACGTGTTGCATTTTCATTATTGTGCATGATATTTTACTTGAGAAATTGAAATAGTTGACATGATGAGTTATGAAAGTTGTGAATACATGAATACTGTGCTTTTGAAATATGAACTGTGATTAATCATGAAAAGATCTTATGAGTATGACATTGTAATTATGAGTTGAAATTGAGAATTAGGGTATAGCCAAGCCTTATACCGGCAAAGAAAGAATTGTGCATGAAATGATATTTTGAAATGAGAAGACCAAGGTTGGGTCATGTGAAATTAAATGAATAAGACCGGTATAGTGGAAGTTCTACATTCTAAGAGATTGATTTTATTTATGATTCAATTAAATTAAGGATTAGATACATAGTGAAGACGTGATGAAAGTAAAGACGTAATGAAAGTAAGAGAAAAATATTGAGTATGAGGGCCATTGGATTGGCGGCGTGAGGGTATTCATAGGATATCCCATGATGAGTCATGATAGGGCGTGGATACTGCTCCAGAGTACCATCCCGGTGGCGATGCTCGTGGGGTGTTTAACGACTGCAGGTGGTGTAATATCTATGGAAGGAGCTGAATTACCACACGATGCCTGCATGATGAGTCATGTGTCAGTGTGTTGGGATTCCCTCCAGGACACCTAGATATGTGTTCGTAGGTCAGAAAACATCTAGGATACTTACCGTAATTACAGTAGTAGATTAAATCATGGCGAGAAATTGAACCCTACAAGATGAAGAACGGTTATGGACTTGCCCTCGGACCTATGTAGTATGGGCTGCATAGACTATGAACAAGTGCGCATTAGCGTCATATAATATAAATAAATGCATTAAGGACTAAGTGCACATTCACAACACGACATCAATAGGATAGTCCCCTTTAGCTTTGTTTGTGACAAGTTTGTGTTTGTTAAGAAATGAGAATCGTTATACTATTTCCGGCATAAAGAGGATGACCGTGTATAATATTTCGGCAGTTGAATGAACTGACACGCCCACAGTTTTATATGCAGGGTAAAGATGATTGATACAATTGAAGTATGCATGCTGCGCAAGACTATTTTAAATGTTGTTTCATATAATTTATTGTAATATTGCTTCCGCTGTGATAATGTACAAGTGTAATGTAACTCTTATAAAAGAAAAGTTTTATTTCCTTATAAAATTGTACGAAAGAAGTGTAAAGATCCTGTGAAACTCGAATTCAGTTGTATTTTGGAATTCGGGGTGTTACAATATTGCCCTATATTATTCCCTTGGAAGCGGCCCTTCTTCCCTCTTACATAGGTGATTTCTTACCTAAGAGTAACCCGCATTACTCTGCTCGGATATCCGACGCATAAGAATCATTAAAAGCCTAGCTTAACCTGTTACCTTACGGGCATCACTGTTTCATCATGGAATGGACATGGAAAAATCACCACAGTGTTCCAACTTGGTCTTTACAATTTAGTTGTCCCGTTGAACCAAGATCTTAGGATCTCCAGTCAGCTAGGTTGGGTGTCCATTGTATCGACTTATTCTTTCATGGGCTTTAGTCTCATTCCCCTCGATGATTTATCAACTAACTCTCTTTTTAACCCTTTGGTTAGCGGATCCGCAATATTATCCTTTGACTTTACATAGTCCACAGAGATAACCCCAGTAGAGAGTAGTTGTCTAATGGTATTATGTCTTCGACGAATATGTCTAGATTATTGCTCTGTGCTCTACAAATTACAGATTGACTATCTGAATGTATGCAGATTGGAGGCACAGGCTTCGTCCACCTTGGAATATCCTCAAGGAAGTGGCATAACCATTCAGCCTCTTCCCCGCATTTGTCCAGTGCGATAAATTCAGATTCCATCGTGGATTTAGCGATCACTGTTTGTTTCGAGGATTTTCAAGAAACTGCTGCACTACCTAGTGTAAACACATAGCCAATAGTGGATTTTGAATTATCACTCGATATCCAGTTCGCATCACTGTATCCTTTAAGTATAGCAGGGTATCTCGTATAGTGCAGCCCGTAGTTACGAGTAAAATGCAAGTACTTCGGTACTCTTGTAATTGCTTGCCAATACTCGCTTCCAGAATTACTCGTATATCTACTTAGTTTACTCACTGCATAGGCTATGTCTGGTCTTGTACAACTCATTAAGTACATTAGACTGCCTATGATTCTAGAGTACTCTACTTGAGAAATACTCTCACCTTTATTCTTGGATAAATATAAAGTTAGATCTATTGGAGTTCTTCCAATTCCAGAATTATCTTTATCAAAATTTTCAAGAATATTGTCAACATAATGTGACCGGCTTAAAATAAGCTCATCTGATGTTTTTGTGATTTTAATTCCCCATATAACATTAGCTAGTCCCATGTCTTTCATGTCAAACCTCGAGTTTAACATGTTTTTAACAGATTTAATTATCTGATCATTGCTTCCAATAATAAGCATGTCATCTACATACAAATATATAATGACATATCCATCTTCTGTGTCTTTGACATATACATATTTGTCACATTCATTGATCTTGAAGCCATTTGTCATCATGACATTGTCAAAATTTTCATGCCGCTGCTTTGGAGCTTGTTTCAAGCCATATAATGACTTCACCAGTTTACACACTTTCTTTTCATGTCCTGGAGCTGAAAAATCCTCAGGTTGTTCCATGTAGATTTCTTCATCTAAATCTCTATTAAGAAAAGCTGTTTTTACATCCATTTGATGTACTTCAAGATTGCGTAGAGCTGCTACTGCAAGTACCATCCTAATGGAATTTATTCTCGTCACAGGACAATATATATCAAAGTAATCAAGACATTCCTTTTGTTTATAACCTTTAATTACAAGCCTTGCCTTATATTTATCAATTGATCCATCAGGTTTTATTTTTTTCTTGAAGATCCACTTGGAACCTAAATGTTTACTACCCGGTGGAAGATCCACTAGTTCCCAAGTATAATTTTGCAAGATAGAATCAATTTCACTCTTGATGGCTTCTTTCCATTGAGGACCATCACTAGAGTTCACCGCTTCCTTGAAGATTTGGGGTTCTCCTTCAAGCATAAAAGTCAAGAAATCCGGACCAAAAGATTTTTTCGTTCTTGTTCATTTACTGCGTCGAGGTTCCTCCTCAACTTCTTCATCTTGGTCTTCACTATCTCCACTAATAGTCTCATGTGTTCGTTTGGAGGAACTTAGTTCCTCCTTTGACTTACATGAAAATACATCTTCAAAGAACGATGCATTTCTAGATTCTATTATCGTGTTCTTTGATATCTCAGTGATATCTGATTTGTACACCAAGAACTGATAGACACTACTGTTAAGTGCATAGTCAATGAAAATACAATCAACCGTTTTTTGTCCTATTTTCACTTTCTTAGGTGGAGGTATTGCCACCTTGGCAAGATATCCCCACATTCGCAAGTAATTGTAGGATGACTTTCTTCCTTTCCATAATTCATATGAAGTTTTCTCTTCTTTCTTTTTGAGAACCTTATTCAAAAGGTAGTTAGCTGAAAGAATGGCTTCTCCCCACAAGTTTGGTGGAAAACCAGAACTTATTAACATTGCATTCATCATTTCTTTCAATGTACGATTCTTTCTCTCAGCAACACCGTTGGACTGAGGAGAATAAGGAGTTGTCATTTCATGTATAATCCCTTGCTTAGCACATGTGTCAGCAAATAGCGATTCATACTCTCCACCTCGGTCGCTTCTTAGCGCCTTAATTTTCTTATTGCATTGGTTTTCAACCTCATTTTTATAGAGAACAAATTTCTCTATAGCTTCATCCTTACTTTTAAGCAAGTATACATATCAGTATTTTGTGTTATCATCAATGAAGGTAATAAAATAATTATTTCCACCTCTTGTTTGTATCATCAATGAGGGAGGGGGCGGCAACAACGGAATAAGAGGCAGCGAAGGACGGAGTGGAAGGGCGGCGACGAGTGGCGAGGCACTGGGAATAGATGTTTATTAGCACGTGCAGCGAACTAGTAACAAAATTATAAAAAAAACGCACCATATCCCAGCGGTTTACATCATAAACGTCGTGATATACATCCCCAGTAATCAGACAACATATACGGGCAGTCTATCCCGGCGTGTATACTATAAATGCCGTTATAGAAGTAACATATTCTGGCATTTTGTGTATAAGCATTGTTATATATCATATATATAAGTATATAACGACGTTATATATAAACGCTTGCATAGATATTCGATATTAAAAAAAAATTAATAACAACCATCTATCCCGGCGTTTAGGTGTACACGCCGGGATAAATACACCGTTATAGCCGTTAAGGTTTGTAGTGATTTGTGAATTTCATATATTTTCTTTCAAATATAGACGACTACTGGGCTTTTAAAAAAAAAAAAAAATGGAAATATAAAAAACGACTACAGCTCTCGTTCCCTAATTTTGAAAACATAGGGAAGAACTACAGATGCTCTCATAGCTACATTATTGCTTTGCTTGTGAATTTGAGGTCTTTTTGGGTTTCTGTTTTGATTTTCTTGGAGAATCAGGTATAATCGATTCTTACTTTTGAGATTGTGATTGGTTAACTTGGTGGTTATGCGAGTTAAACACTAATTCTATATCTATAACTATTATAATGGGAGAGATGGGGTTGGTAAACAAATAAACAATTTTTTAATTTTTTTTGTATGTGTGCAAACACGTGCAGCGCACGTGTTGGTAGTTTTTTTTTTGTCCTTTTCCTTCCTCCTCCACGTGCATCGCACGTGCATCATACTTGTAACATTAAATTCTCCGTATGACATTAACAATGAAAAAAAATCAAAAAAACAAATATATGCATATGCATTGCTTAATTTCTGAGTTTATAAATGGCAGAGAACCATGCAGTGTTTTGTCATTCTTATCTTCTTATCAATACTAACGAGGTTATATATACTATACTCCAGATCGTTAAAATGACCTAAGAGTCGCAATTTTATCTTAGACATCTCCAACTACGCTAGCATTCTCTTATTTTTAGCCAAAATAGCAGATTTAGGGAGAAAAATTCTGTTCCAAACCACTCGCCAAAATATATATCCCAGATTTACTCGCCAAATCTGACGAGTTTGTACCAAACTTCCTCTTCCTGCAACTCAAAACCCAAAGAAAAAAAAAATTGCAAAGAAATCGCAATCAGAAGAAGAAAAAAAAAATTTAGAATACAAGTGCAATTTTCCTCAACGCTTCAATAACTTCGAACTTTTAACTTAGTGACAAGAACTTTTGCATAGTATCAGAGCAACCCAAGTTCGAATCCCATTAGCTACTCAATTTAAATGCGGATTTTAAAATTAAAAAAATACTGATGCGTATTGTCCAGATCTCGACCCACAATTTGTTGGGTATTTATCTCGTTTCATTGGTCCATAAAAAAAATAGGCTCTCGACCTGAGGGAGCATGTTTCGAAATTTTAGCTTAGTGACAGGGACTTTCACAAAAGCGACTGCCGCGACATGCGAGATCGTGATCTGCGTGGAATTTTCTTTCTTTTAGATTGGGCTTTTTTTGTTGGGCTTGTGCTTTGTAATCTTTTTTAAAAGATTTTATTTAGCTTGAGCTTTTCTTTTAGGCTTGGCTTTGTAATTTATTTTATTTTAATTTTGAGCTTTAAAATATTAATGACTGGCTAAAATAGTTAGTAAGGTAGGAGTGTGAATTTTTTTTGGCGAACGAAATTATTCAATTATTATTTATTTTACCTGTTCTAGTGAGATAAAATAGTTAGTGTGGTTAGAGATGCTATTAATCGTCAACCTTAATTATTGGGAAAATGTAACACCCTGAATAAATATTAAAATCCTAGACTTTACTTGTTCGGAGCCAACTTAAGTTGCTGAGTGTTGTCAGTATCTCCTCCTCTGTTTGATTTTAAGATGTTCAGCTCCCTTGAGATAGTTGTCGTCTTCTTTGCCAATTTCTCTTAGGAAGGTGGAAGGACTGAAGGAGTTCTATTTTATGAATAAAACTGAATCTGCAACTTTGTTTGTGAATTTGATTAAGGTTGTTTAATCCTCTTTCTTTTGGTCAATTGTAAGGCTTCGATTACAGATATCAATAACGAATATCTACTGGACACTGTCTTCACTTCGGAGTTAGGAAGAATGGATATGTGTACTGGTACCAGTGCTAGCATTGGTATCGGGTCGGGTCGGGTCCTTCACTACCCGGACCCGGTTCGGTCCCCTACGGGTCCAAAAATTGGATCCGGATCCGAACCGGACTCGTAAGGACCGGGTCCGGTTCCGGGTCCTATTAAAATATTCCTACCCGTTCGGGTAGAAGCGGGAGTGTGAACGGCGAGCAGAGACGGCAAGTGGAGGATTTAGAATAGAGAAGAGAAGAAAAAGACATGAGTTTTGAGTTTGGAAGAGAAAGTTTTAGAATTGAAGAGGAAGGAGGGGAGAGATGAGGATAGAATATTTATTTTTATGTTGATTTGTTTGGGGGGTTTTAACGGGTCCGGGTCCGGGTCGGGTCTCTTTTGAGCTGATCCAGACCCGGACCCAAAACTACAACGGTCCCATTTTAGGATTCGGACTCGGACCCGGATAGGCCGGGTCGGTTCCGGTCCAATGCTGGGTCCGGATCGGATCCGGGTTTCGGGTATTTATACCAATGCTAACCAGGGCCGGCCCTGAGTTCCCGGGGGCCCGATGCGAACTCCCGATTTGGAGCCCCCCATGCACTAAAAAAAGAAACATGTATGCAAAAAAGTTGCAAATTGTGAAAGCAAAATATACAAAATATATAAATTTGTTTTAAATCGCCCAAATTTAAAGTCTCAAATTCAATTCAAAGTTTTCAAGCCTAAATCCAAATAATTCTTTAAAAAATTTTAAAGGCTCAAATAATTATTTTTGGGGCCCCTAATAACAGTATTTTTCTTTTACGCGCAAAATATGTGCATTTATTTACAAAGGAATTACAAATTTGGGACCCCTAAAATTGCAAAAACGTCGGGGGTCTGAGGCGGCCGCCCCACCCGCCTCAAGGGTGGGGCCGGCCCTGACTGGTACAAATAAGACGCAGGTATGAGTATCTTTGCTTACCATTTCATTAATCTTACGTAATTCTTAATTGCAGCTTAGCGTCCATTTTTAGATATTTGTCAAACTTTGAAGTACTAATTTCAGTGAATGGGAAAAGAAATATGATTATTTTTTAGAAAAAAAATTTTCCCGAGTAAGAAGGTGGGAATTATTCCCTATATTCCATTACAAGCATTTAACGAAACAAATTAAATCAAAGTTGTGTTGGATGTTCGATGAAGAAGACGATGAAGCGATGAGAGCATCGGAGTGAAGCTTAAAGAAGTAGAAGAGAAGCAACAGCAACATAAAGGTGGACAGTCGACTGTCACACCCTCAAGTCTGTCTTTGGGTGATTGTGGTTGACCGCAATCTTATGCAGTCAATTACGACTCGTAGACGTGCAGGTTTTGGGTAGGGTCGTATGGATTCGTGAGAAGCCCAACTTCGTCTTTAAGTTAGATCGTACGGCTCTCAGTGTATGGTTATCTCTTCAGTTACATTGGATGGATATGTATTAAGTGTATCAAATTAGGGTTTCTCTATATCTCTATATAATCAATTGTAACATCGCCAAGAGAGATATGTTTCTATTGAGTGCCGAATAGAAAAAAATAACTTCATCAAAGAGGTGGGAGATTTCTCCATTGTAATCAGCAAGTAGTTCCAGTTAAGCTTGAGAGAGGGTCGTGGTGAGAACTGTAATATTCTTGTATTTTCTCCAGTTGAATAACATCTCGGTTTTTTCTCCTCCGGATTAAGGCGAAAGCGCCTACCGAGATAATTCTTGTGTGCTTTGTGTGATTGGTGTGATCTAGTATTTGCTTGATGGTTTGTATTGGTCGTATCGAAGACTCAACAAGATCCTCTAGAGGGAATAATTCTCTAACAAGTGGTATCATAATAAAGGAACGTCTGAAAACAGTTACAAAGCCAAAAGTACAAATTTCACTTGTCCCCCCCTAAGTAATAATTGTAGAAAAGTAAATTCGCAACATGCATTCCACTTCCTCGAATGTCGTGCAACATAAGCCCTACTCCATCACACCTGTAACGACTCATCAATTAACCATCAAAGTGACCATTAAAGTGACGACTCGCCAATTCACCTTTTGGTGCCGACTTACCCAAATGCAACTCCAGCGACGACTCCTCATACTCCATTTGGTGATGCCTTGCCCGTACAACACATTGGAGACGACTAGCAAGTTCACCACTTCAACGACGACTTACCTATACACCCCTCGAAAGTACTTGCCCGTTCACCGCCATGGTGGCAGCTTGCTTGTTCATCACTTCGGTGATGACTCGCCTGAATGTCAACCCCACGACGGCTTGTCCATCTACCGACATGCACCAGCACGTATCTCACATCACGGCAATTACTAACACATCTCCTCAAAATAGAGATCTATCACAACTGCAAAGTCTTGCACATATGTCTTAATAGCTATAACTTGCACATCAATCACCAATGTTAAGGACACACACATCTACTCAAATGAAGACGACTTGTTCAACAGCTATAACGGTGAGAATTCAGAGCATCTATAGTCATTTGCTAAATATGCATAAAATGCATATTTTTGCAAAAAATACGCTGCAGTCGTTTGCTAAATATGCACATTTTGCATATTTTGCCACAATAGATTGCTATAAATGAGAGCGGATATGAGAATTATGCATAATTTAAACGACGCAATTTCGAGTTGCGTCGCTCTAAAAAAATATTAATTTAATTGTCAGACGCAACTTCACATTGCGTCCCTCCAAAAAAAAAAATTGTAAATAAAAAAATCCCAAAACGAAGCACCCCTTCAGACGCAACTTCAAGTTGCGTCCCTCACTTCCAGTTTTGTCGGACGCAACTCGACGCAACTTCAAGTTGCATCCGCTGGGGTTTTTTTTTTTTTTTTTTAATATTGAAGTTAAAGAAGGAGTATTTTTCATAGCAGAACATTTACATGAATAGGTTGGTTGAATGTGGATGTGAATGGAATTAAAATTGCGGATGCGAATGGAATTAAAGCCTAAAATTTTAAAAATAAAAACAAACAAGTGGTCGGACGCAACTTTAAGTTTGCGTCCGAGACCCTTTTTTGGGAGAATTACCAATTGGCACCCAAAGTTACTCATAATACCATATACACACCTGAAGTTACGTTAATACCTCAATGACACCCAAAGTTATCAAAATTGGACCTATAGGCACCCGCCGTTCAAATATATGTTAAGTTAGTGGAATATTCGTGTAATATTCCTCTTAACGGGTTCATATCCGCTAAGAAGAATGTGAAAAGATGAAAAAGCCCTCACTCTCTTCATCTTCTTTTCTTCCTGGTTATATCTCCTTCCCCTTTGTAAACCCTAATTCAAAGAATCCGAAAATTTGGAAATCCCAGTTCGAAACCCTAAGTATTGTATATCTGTCTTCTCTAATCTTCGACGCCTCGTACATCCTCAATCTCTGCCTCTTTTTTGTGAGCACTGATGTCGATTACCCACCTGCATCCAATGTCGAAATCCCATCTGAATTTGAGGATTGGAGTTGGGTTTTTGAAGTAGCGTATGACATTTGACATTACGATATGAGAAGGAAGTGTTTGATTCTGAGTTGCAATTTTATCATACAATATTGTTTAATTAGTTGCAAATTATTTTGGATTCTTAGTAGACAATGATGAGTCACACAAAATAGTCTTGTTTTTTATTTTGTTGGTACTCAGTTGCTTGTTCTTGATTGTGGATTGTAATCATACAATATTGATGATCCATAATATGGGTTGGGAATTTTAGAGGATTTTTTGTAGGAATGGGTGAATTGATCATATACTTCATCTTAGGCTTTTGCCTCAGCTGCTTCTCATATGTGCTACTGCTCTTGGTTGCATTTGGTTTTGTTGTTGTTGCTTGTGATTGCTGTTGTTGCTGTTGAACTAGTTGGCAAAAGCATTAGGATAAAATGGTTGGATATTAATACTTGTTGGGAATTCCAATCTTGGATTCTTTGATATTCTTGGGTGCTCTGATGCTTTTGTTTAATCTCAGGGTTTTTCTGCTGCTTCTTCTGATATTAGCTGCTGCTCTTGGTTACTTTTGAACTGATATATTGTTGGTGTTACTGTTGAACTAGTTGGGATGACATTAGAATGCAGCCCTAGTGAAACCATTTTTTGATTCATCTACTTTCTTGCCTGATGTTGATTGTGGATGGAAATCATACAATGTTGAGTTGGAAAACAATTGCTGCTTTTGATTGTGTTGTTGTTGTTTCTGATTTTTTTCTGTTGTTGCTTCTAATTTTTGGTGTTGCTGAACGAGTTGGCATGGCATTAGAATGCAGCCCTACTGAAATTATTTTTTATATATTTGAAGAATTGATACTACTTTCATACACATATTTGATCTGTCCGTGCTGATAATTGTGTTCTGAGCCTGCTAGTAATTGTTTAATTTACTGTTCAGTATCATGCACATACAAATATATGAATATAGTTACTGAACTCCCGTTTTTTTTTTTTTTTTTTTTGGTTGCCAGGAGACGAAGAAAGGTTGGTTTTTTTTTTTGCTGTGGTTGGCAGAAGACGAAGAAAAAGAAGAAGCAGCAGTATCAGCTAACGAGTACTGAAATTGAAGAAGTAGATGAATCTGAAGAAGTTGAACAAGGAAAACTAATGTATAATGTAATTTGAATTTTTTTTCATTTAATTTTGGTTTATTATCAGAGAAATTGGAAGTTGTTCATAATGTAATTGTTCTTTACAATTCAATAAAAAAAAGAAGTTTTGGAATTGTATCAAGTATTGTTGTCTTTTTTTTCGAATCATTTTTTTTTCTTCCGAACTTGTTCATACAGCAATTAAGTGTATCTAGCAAAGGAATACTATTATAGAATTTTTCATACATAATGAAAAAAAATTCTCAACTTGCAAAACATACACAGTTCACCTCATAATACATAGACAATTCAATAATGACAGACATACACTAGTACATTTCTTCTGATCATACACATAAATGTGAAAGTAATTTTTCTACACATTTCAACTGATACATACATAGTGGAAAATATACATTTCAACTGATCATATACAGACATTTCATACACATAATAAACATACACAGATCATATAGATAGACATTTCGCATCATACATAGAAATGTGATCATATAGTTAAAAGTGTGACATACACTAGAATTTTTTGTACATATTTCAACTGATACATACATAGGATACATACATAGTCAAAAAAATACATTTGAATTGATCATACATACACATTTCATACACATCATACAGATAGACATTTGACATCATACACATTCAAATTTCAAACACATCATATACATACACTTTACTGCTGCAGCTGGTGCTTGTTTTAGCTGCTTCTCATATTTGTTGCCACTAATTAGATAGTGGGGACAATGATCTGTTGTTGCTTCTGATTTAGCTATTGCCGTTGGTGCTGCTGCTTCTTGGATTATATGATATTACTCCTTTTGATGAACTGATACAACTATTGATGTTCCTACTGGTTTCTTCTTATTTAGCTATTGTTGTTTCTGCTGCTGTTTCTTGAAAATGAATGATATTACTCATTTTCACTAATATTTCTACTATAGCAGTTGCTACTGGTTGCTTCTGATATTATTATTGTTGTTGTTGCTGCCTCTATGATTATTTTTTGCTGTTTTTGTTTGTTTGCTCTTAAATCCTTTTGCATTTTGAGAAGTGTATCACTGCTTTTGACTTTTAGAATTGTGTGTCAAAAGTAAGTAGCTATTATTGATGGGAAAGATGCAGTAATGAAGACTCCCAAGTTCATCAAGGAGTGTCTTCTTCGAAAGTAAGTTGCTGCTGCTGTTTTTATTTTTTTGTTGATGTTGTATCTGAATTTTGAGAAGTGTATCATTGTTTTTGACTTTTAGATTTGTGTGTCAATGGTAATTGTTGTTGTTGATGGGAAAGATGCATTATACATCAAGGAGTGTCTTCTTCATTGTCTAGTCTCCTTGCTGCTATAAATCCCCAATTCAATGAGTGTCTTCTTCATCATGTTTCTATTGAACATGATAGTAAAAAAGAAAAGAAAAAAGATGAAGAAAGGAAAGAAAAAGACGCTGAAATTTGAGTTTTGGGGAGAATATACCCAGTTCAATTCAATGAGTGTCTCCTTGCTGCTATAAATACCAAATTCAAAGAGTGTCTTCTTCATCATTATTCATCATGTTTTTGGGAGAATATGAAGAAGAAAAAAAAGGAAATTAGAAAGAATATGAAGATGAAGAAAAAAAGAAGAAAGAAGATGAGGGAGACAAATGATGGTCTATGTTAGCATACAAGTACATGCTGGGTTTCCCTCAATGGGTAGGGAAGAGTACTGACTCTGCCTCTTTCCTTTTTTAAGTTCTTTTTTTTGGAATTTTTTTTTAGATGTAGAAGTAGCTATTCTCCTCCCTTTATACACATTCATTCACCACCATTATACAGAGTGCAGTAATTCTCTAGTTTCGGAGGATGGAGTAGTAGTGGTATCACAATGTATTCATACTACTTTTCAACTTCTTGGCATGCACACCTCACAATCATGCAACAAATAGTATGAATATGAGGAGTGCGTGTCAAGAAGTTGTTAAGTACTTTAAATATACTGTTACACCCGCTACTTCTCCATTCTCCGAACCAGAGAATTGCTGTCTCTGTGTAATGGTGGTGAACAAAAGTGTATGCACGGCGGATAACTGCTACTTATGCATTCAAAAAAAGGCAGAGTCAATAGTCATTCCTATCCGTTGAAAAGAAACTCAGCATGTACTTGTATACTAAATTAATTGCAAAACTTACTCAAGTCTACTCGAAGTGTCAAAAATGTGTTTGTAATAGCAATTAACTTTAGTTATGTATGCATTGTATGTATGTTCAATTTACATGTATTTGCCAGTTTCTAATGGATCAAGTACAAAGCTAGTATAATGTGTTCAATCTATATTTCAATTTCAATCCCAAATTCCAATACCAAAGTTAATTGCCCAAATTCCAAATTCCTAACTCGGAATCCCTCTAAAAAATTACAAATTCCTAATTCGGAATCGGAAATACAATCCCAAATTTCTATTTGCAACAAATCGGAATCCTAACTCAACCCTAATAACAATCCCAAATTCAATCCTAAATTGAAGAAAAAATACTATAACCATCAAGAATAATCAACAATTAAGAGTAGTTCTACAATTAAAATCCAAATTAATCTACAAATAATCCATAAAGATTAAGAGACAAGTTCATCAAATGCAAAGATGAGAGATTCCCCACCTTTTGATGCATCTGCGGCTTGTGCGCCACCACCTACCGACTGAGGCGCCGCCTACCACCTGCCGCGCCGCCACCGCCTGCCGCGTCACGCGCCGCTGGCCCGGTCCAACGCCACGTGCCCCTGCCCCATGCTTCATCTGATTTCGAAAGAGAGGAGAAGAAGACAGCAGAGATAACATAGACAACTAAGGAGGTAAGGGTAAAAAAGTAAATTCACGCTATATCTGTTAATAACTTAACGGAATTGAACGGTGGGTGCCTATAGCTCCAATTTTCAAAACTTTGGATGTTATTGGGGTATTACTATAACTTCAGGTGTGTAAAAGGTATTATTGCTAACCTTGGGTGTCAATTGTTAACTTTGGGTGCCTCTTCCGACACAATGTGAAGTTGCGTCTATTAATTAAAAATAACTTAATTTCTCCTACGCAACTTCAAGCTTTGTTTGATTGTCTGATCTCAGATTTTTATTGTTTTAATCTAAATTGCTAAAAAGTACTATTTGACAACTGCAATAAAATGGCCAAATGCTATATGCATTTATATGTATCGTTTGAACAATCACGACTGTGGATTGTCCACACGTTCATAAAAAAATTGATCTCAAAATTCAGGTGCACCACGCCCACTTTTTCGACCGGCGTAAACAACCTCAACTCGACATCCGTATTCCCCGTCCATGACACCTCTACAAGTGGGGCCATCATTTGAATTCAAAGTTCAAAATTCATGCCTGTCTGAAGTCAGCCCTTGAGTCCTACGTCGATCACGTCATTTCTAGATTACCATTGAACCCAGGTGATGTTGACCTCACACTTATCCGTTCACCACACCCACTGACCTGTCCCCATTCTCTCTCTATACCGTCTGGCAACGTATCCTTATTTCACGTGATCACCCCCCCACTCACTCCAAAGTTCAAAATTTAATTTGGTTTTGAACAATGCAGCAAACACCTATGGTGTGGGACCCACACTCGCCTGAACAAATACGATAAGCATTGAAAAATTGTATGCTACTCGCTCCGTTTCAAGATAGAAGTCATTCTAAAGTTATAGACGATTATTAAAAAACAATTTAAGATTAAGTAAAAATATTATATATTCTTAATTTTTGAAGCTCTTAAATAAGCTATCAATTGTACAATATTCTATTTGCCATTCTCTATAAATTTTTATTATTTTTCTTAAAAAATAACCGGGGTAAAATTAAAAATTTTATAAAAAATTAATTTCTGAATATTAAAGAATGACAAGACATCTTCTCGAAAACTTAAAATTACTTATATTAGAGCATCTACTATCATATGCTAAATATGTGAAATATGCATGTTTTAGCAAACGACACTCCACTATCGTTCGCTATATATGCATATTTAGCAATAGAAGTGAATAGCGGACTTCTAAATATAGCAGCACGCTTTTGCAATTACTAAATATAGTTGACGGATAATTTCTTCAGTCTTATTAAAAAAAATATTTTAATATGGACGGACGGAACATGATCTTCCGTCCACCAACTTATTCAAATTTTTTTCTCAAAAATTACAAAAATGCCATTCAAATATTACGAAAATGTCATTCATATATTATGAAATTTCCATTTTTTAAAAAAAATCTCGGAGGAAAGATCTTCTATCCGATCACTTCTGAATTTGTTTTTCCTTCAAATATTACCAAAATGTCATTACTTATTTACGAAAATTTCTTTTTCCAATTTTTTTTAAGAAAAAAAAGGATAGACGAAGGAAGATCTTCTGTCTAATTTTTTTATTTTATTTTTTTGTTTTACAAATTTGGCACGAACGATAGCAACGCTCCTCTTCAATTACTACTAGTGTACCCTTGTGCAATATTGCACAAACTTATATAAAATAAAATAAAATAAAATAATATGTAGCATAACCAGTGCAATACTGTACATAATATTTTTTTTTTAAATAAGAAAATAATTAAAAATTGAAAAATTCATCTAATAACATCTATATAATAATGAAGATTCCAAATCCAATTTGGATGGAGAAATAGTGGAGAGTTATTTCCTACATTTTCCCCTTTTTGTTTTATTTTAAAAGGTTAAATGAGAAAAATCCTAGATAAAAGTGATTTAACATAATATTTTGTATAGATTCAAAATTTTTAATTATTTGTCAGAATTATAAGTAAATTTTCGTATTTAATAATAATTTTTTGAATTTAAATTTAATTTCATAATTTAAAATCATTTTATGTTATTTTTTATTGATTTATCGAGCTAGCACGATTTATTGAGCGATCTAGATCGCCTATCGAGCATGTGCTTGCCTGCTAACTGGAATAAGGTACTAGGATAATGTGGTGACGTGGCGCGATCTGGGACGTTGATCACGTGATGGGCTCGCCCGCTGAATGAATTAGACATGCGTGATTGGGTGACGACGTGGCACAATCGGGAGCCTCGATTATGCACATCTTCGAGCATCTGGGTGATCGGACGGTCAAAAAATAAGCGGAGGTGGTGGCTAAATGTATGCACGTACGTGTTAAGGCATGTGTGTATTCCTACTTTTGCTCTCCGGAGAGAGAGAGATGATACATTTTCTCTTCTATTAGCATAATATATAAATATAATTTGTCAAATGCCAAATATGTATAATTTAACAATAATGATAGTGGATGCTCTTATGAAGAGAAAATAAAAAAACTAAAATGACTTATATTTTGAAAGGGAACGAGTACTTTTAACTCAAAATAGAGGCAATTGAAGTCAAATGAGGCGCACGGAGAACTACAGGCAGTTGACAGTACTTATTCGTATATACCAGTATAAGAAAGTAAAGATTGTATGGTAGCAAACCAGTGTACATTTGTTTTTTTTTATGAACCGGATAGAGTCTAGTGACTCCAGCCAAAACAAAAATATATAAATGAATATCAGTACAAACGAGTTTCACAAGCTGTAAAACCAACTATAACAACGAAAGAAACATCGACAAAGAGATGACGACAGAACAGGCATACAAATACAAGCAAAACAAAGACAAAGTCGTAGTTACGCAAGACAGCGGGAGGGGCCACTACGCTGAAGCAATGCCAGCAAAATGTGCGGCACCCTCACACAAACACCAACACCGAAACAGGAATAGTCCGCATCAGCGCTGCTGCAACCGCGCGCTGAGAAGGGCCGCGAGGGAAGAACCTCAACCGCCCGCAGAGGCCCCAATAATGATTCTGAACTGCAGGGGTGAAGCGCCCCCCCTCCAGCACAAGCACTGCCATCCACCCCCATGGACCGCACCGGAGCGGAGCCAAAGCTGCAGCTCAGCGAATAGAGCATATAGGACCCGCAAGGCACTCAGGGAAAGAAAACCTCACAAAGAAGCCCCAAACAATAAGACAGACAAAAATACAAAAAACCCCCAAGTTCATCGTACTAAGCTAGGCTACGAACTCAGCAAAACAGGGAAGAAATGAACAACGCAACAAAAAGCAGATAACCAATAGTGACAAGGCCACTGAAAAAATCCCACCAAAAGCGAACACAAAGACATCGCTAGGCAATCACCAGCAAAACAACCACAATCATCGAAACATAATCCCTTAAAATGACCTGAACAGCCAAAGACCCATACAAAACCACAGAATCAGGAGCAATCTGCTATACTGGCAAGAGATGCCAGACCACAAAATACCAGGGTAACCAACAAAAGAAAAGAAATTAAACCAAAACAAGTTCCCTGGCTAAGAACCACTCCTGAGGAACAGGAAAGTACAAACCACAGCTGTAAGAAACATTAAGAAGAAAAGATGGGATATCCAACGCTAAGCATGAGCGGCAATTGCAAAGTGATATGGCTAAAAATAGGATTAAATCGGGACCGTTCACATCGGACACGAATCTTAAAGCTCAGGGGTAAAACGGTAATTTCGCCTACCAACGGGTCTGAAATGGGAACTGGGTCTTTATTCAAAGCCCAATAGCCCATGAACGGGTCCACGTCAATCGAGTACGGGTTTCCAACCCGCTGCATGCCCGGTCCAGCAAGATACAATCAAGGCCCCTGATTAGATCTAAATCAACGGCCATGATTCACATCTATCTTTTCACTGGGGATTAGGGATTAAAATTCCTTAACTGATTACAGAGAATATACCTTATCAGACTACATGCCTTATTTGATTACGAGGAATATTCCTTATCTAATCACGGGGATTACATTCCTAATTTGATCCCTAAGACGCCTATAAATACCCCCCATCCATCTCCATTAAGAGGTAATCAGTATTTTCTCAATTTACGCTCTTTCTTAATCATTTCTGATTACTGACTTGAGCGTCGGAGGGTGCGTCGCCGGGATCCCCCCCGGTGTCTCGCACTTTTTGCAGGTTAACGACGGGAGTCAACGATCAGTCAACGACGGGTCAGGTTTGGTTTCGCTATTCAGGTTTTCCTCGAACTCACAAATTCTGTCTGTTTGCCCCCACACCAGATTTAGCGGTAACAGATTGGCGCCGTCTGTGGGAAACATACGAATAGCAGCCCCTCCTCTTCCCGTTTGTCAGATCTTCTCCAGCCATGCCTCCTAGGAAAGTAAGATCCAGAGGGTCCAACCGTGGACCCAACCCCGCCGATCAGCAAGAGGTAGTCCCCGTCCAACCCGCTCCGCAGCAAGAACGACCTCCACTTCAGACGGAAGACCCTCTTCAGCAAGATCAGCCCCTTCAGAATCAACAACCCCCGAAGGCTCCTACCGGACCTCAGAATGCCGGTCCGGGGGGCTCCCGCGGAAAGCAACCCCTCCACCAAGACCGCGTCTCCATACACAATGCCTCTACAGATTCCATGGCCTCACACGATCCTCAGAATCGGCAGAAGGACGTGGATCTTCGCCGTCATCTGGAGGAGAAGCGGAAGCGAGAGGGAACCCCCCGCCAGCACCGTCCGGATGAGCGGTACCTTCACCGCCAGGAGTATAGGAGGACCCCTAATCGAAGGGGTCGGAAAGAATCTCCCGAGCACTACCGAAGAAGGCCGCACTCCCCTGCAGGTCGGAGACAGCCCAGGGACAATGAGGCACCCATTACGCGTGCCGAGTTCCAGCAGCTCCAAGCAACCATCCTACAAGCTCTCAACAACCGTCCCAACACCAACGCACCCAAGGCTCCATCTCCGCCCCCGGTTCGAAGCCCTCGCCGACGGTCCCCCTCTCCTCGTCCTGCTCCTACCAACTCCCGGCATACCCCAAGTCCTCGTCGCTCCCGAAGTTACCATCGCCGCAGCCCTCGCTCTCCCTCATACGAAGACGAGTCTCGAGGCTCGGCAGGTTACCGTCGGAGGGATGACGCCATGTACCGTCGTCTTAATGAAGTAGAAAGGCGTCTGGGCCAGATAAACCAAGAAGAGGAGCTTAGGGGAAGGACCATACGACCTAGCCGACCCCCTTTCTCCCGAACCATAGTGGATACGCCTGTGCCGTTCGGATTCAAACCTCCCCAGTTCGAAAATTACACCGGGGAGACCGACCCCGTTGACCACATGGAGAGCTTCAAGACCCTGATGCTCCTCCACCAAGCTTCCGATGCCCTCCTCTGCAAAACTTTTCCTGCAACTCTTAAGGGCCCGGCTCGAGAATGGTACTCTCGCCTCGCCCCAGCATCAATATTCTCCTTCGAGCAGTTCGAGACTCTCTTCGTCACCCATTTTGTAAGCAGCCGAAGGGCTGACAAGACCAGCATCTCCTTATTGCACCTCCACCAGAAGAAAGGGGAGAAATTGAGGGATTACGTGAAGAGGTTCACAGCTGAAGCCAGATCCATAGCTTCCCTCGACCAATCCGTCGCAACGGCCGCCTTCCAATCCAATGTCTTCAATTCCAGCCTCCGTTCCTCTCTTGCTAAGAAGCCTCCACAGAGCTTTGCCGACCTCCTTCTCAGGTGTGAAAAGTACATTCGGGCCGAAGAAGCCGAGAATCTCCCGGGCTTTGAGGAGACATCTTCCGGAAACAAACGGAAGAGCACGAGCGAAGAGGGGTCCCAAAAATCCCAGAAGGACAATAATGGACAGCATCGCCCAACTCCTCGGTTTGAGAAGTTCACCCCCCTCGTTGCCAATATATCAGAAGTTCTCATGGAAGTGGACAAGGAAGGACTACTCCGCGCTCCCCCTAGAATGAACACACCTGGGAAGAAGAGGAACAAAGATAAGTGGTGTCGCTTTCACAGGGACCACGGCCACGACACGGACGATTGTCGAGCTCTCAAGGAGGAGATCGAAGAACTCATACAGCGGGGACACCTGACCAAGTTCATCCAAAATGATGGAGCCGAGCCTCTCCCCTGAGGAACCAACGAACGAACGGAAAGGCCCTCCGAGCTTCAAGACTCAGAACCTCCCAGCTCCTCTCGAGAGGCCTTCACCCAATTATAGAAGTAGGATCTTGATTTTCAATAAGGCCGATGCTTGTAACCCGGCCAACAACATGTAATAACGGCACGCCCTATTGAAGCAGCCACTTAGCTTATTTCAATAAAACCTTACGTTTTTCATTGGAAATTGTTGCTCTCGTTTCATCTCTATCTCTCCGAGTCACGACTCGCTAAAAGGTGAGTTCGGAGCCCAGCTTCTTCTACACGGCTGCTCCCATAACTTGCTGACATCTTCTCAACGAGTTCGGAGCGCACCACTCTCTCCTAGAGTCGCTCCCCAAACTCTTCTCCCAAATGGCTCTCTTCCAAAGCCGAATTCTTTGCTCCGTCCACCTCCAAGGCGGACCTCTTCTCAACGAGTTCGGAGCTCACCACTCCCACCAAGAGCTCCTCCTTACACTCGTCTCACAAATGGCTCTCTTCCAGAGCCGAGCTCTTCACTTTGGTCACCTCCGAAGCGGACCTCTTCTCAACGAGTTCGGAGTCCAGCTTCTTCTACATGGCTGCTCCCACAACTTGCTAAGCACTTCACAATGGTTCGGAGTCCAGCACTCGGTTCGACTCTTCTTCCTCGGCTCGCCCACAGACGAGCCGGAAGTAGATCGCCGTTTGAAATTGCTCCTACAGCCGTTGAATGGATCGGAGTCCAACACTTGGCTCGATTCTACTTCGCAAGTTCGCTCCTAAGCGGACTAGAAGTAGCTCGCCATTCGAAACTGCTCCTGCATCCCTTAAACTAACCTCACAATGGTTCGGAGTCCAGCACTCGGTTCGACTCTTCCTCCTCGGCTCGTCTTCAGACGGGCCGGGGGTAGATCGCCGTTCGAAATTGCTCCTGCAGCCGTTGAATGGATCGGAGTCCAACACTTGGCTCGATTTTGCTTCGCAAGTCCGCTCCTAAGCGGACTAGAAGTAGCTCGCCATTCGAAACTGCTCCTGCATCTCTTAAACTAACCTCACAATGGTTCGGAGTCCAGCACTCGGTTCGACTCTTCTTCCTCGGCTCGCCCACAGACGAGCCGGAAGTAGATCGCCGTTCAAAATTGCTCCTACAGCCGTTGAATGGATCGGAGTCCAACACTTGGCTCGATTCTACTTCGCAAGTTCGCTCCTAAGCGGACTAGAAGTAGCTCGCCATTCGAAACTGCTCCTGCATCCCTTAAACTAACCTCACAATGGTTCGGAGTCCAGCACTCGGTTCGACTCTTCTTCCTCGGCTCGCCCACAGACGAGCCGGAAGTAGGTCGCCGTTCGAAATTGCTCCTGCAGCCGTTGAATGGTACGGAGTCCAACACTTGGTTCGACTCTACTCCGCAAGCTCGCTCCTAAGCGAACTAGGGGTAGTTCGCCATTCGGAATTGCTCCCACGCCCTTAATCTGACAATGGTTCCGGAGTCCAACACTTGGCTCGATTCTACTTCGCAAGTTCGCTCCCAAGCGAGCTAGAAGTAGCTCGCCATTCGGAACTGCTCCCACAACCGTTGATTCCCTTACTTAAATAACGAGTTCGGAGCCCACGACTTTCTCCTAGGGTTGCTCCTCGAGCTCGTCTCACAAATGGCACTCTCCTAGACCCAAGCTCCTCACTCCGCTTGCCTCCCAGACGGACCTCTCCCCGAACAGGATGGGTCTTCCCACGGCTCTTACAAGGGTCTTCCTGGCACGAGGGTTTTCCCAGCACAGCTTCTCCGCCCCTAGGAGTGGAACTCCGCTTCCAGAATCCCCACGACCAAAACACTCCTCAACCTCATGTGTACAAGGATACTCTCCGGCTATTTTCACCATGAAGGAGGGTGAATCTTCATCTCACTCCTAAAGAGAAGTTGTAGATCTTCGAATTAGCTTCGAAACAAGGGGTCGCACGCCCCGAGCCGACCTCCGTAGCACCGGGAACATCAAGAAGAACTCTGCAGGCAAAATCTGGGGCCCGGCACCAGCTGCCGAGCGTTCTCGCCACCGACCGTATTACGGGCTTGAGTTCGGCAGTCAAGATCTCCAAAAAATTTCTAAGTCTCAAGCCTCGGCGCATTCGGGTTCGGCACCAGCTGCCGAGCATTCTCGCCACCGACCGTATTACGGGCTTGAGTTCGGCAGTCAAGATCTCCAAAAAATTTCTAAGTCTCAAGCCTCGGCGCATTCGGGTTCGGCACCAGCTGCCGAGCGTTCTCGCCACCGACCGTATTACGAGCTTGAGTTCGGCAGTCAAGATCTCCAAAAAACTTCTAAGTCTCAAGCCTCGGCACATTCGAGTTCGGCACCAGCTGCCGAGCGTTCTCGCCACCGACCGTATTACGGGCTTGAGTTCGGCAGTCAAGATCTCCAAAAAATTTCTAAGTCTCAAGCCTCGGCACAGTTGAGTTCGGCACCAGCTGCTGAGCATTCTTGACAACGAGTTCGGAGCTCGCAACTTTCTCCTAGGGTTCCTCCTCACACTCGTCCCACAAACGGCTCTCTTTTAGAGCCAAGCTCTTCGCTCTGCTCACAGGACGAGTCTTCCTAGCACAAGGGTCTTCCTAGCGCAGCTTCTCCATCCCTAGGAGTGGAGCTCCTCTTCCAAAACCCTCAAACCCGAACACATTCCCCATCTTCATGAAGACCAGGATGTTGCGGGCCTATTTTTACCATGAAGGAGGGTGAATCTTCATCCCACTCCTAAAGAGAAGTTGTAGATCTTCGAATTAGCTTCGAAACAAGGGGTCGCACGCCCCGAGCCGACCTCCGTAGCACCGGGAATATCAAGAAGAAATCTGCAGGCAACATTGGAGTTCGGCACCCGCTGCCGAGCGTTCTTGCCACCGACCATTTTACGAGCTTGAGTTCGGCACATTCGAGTTCGGCACCCGCTGCCGAACGTTCTTGCCACCGACCGTTTTACGGGCTTGAGTTCGGCACATTTGAGTTCGGCACATTTGGGTTCGGCACCAGTTGAGTCCGGCACCCGCTGCCGAACGTTCTTGCCACCGACCGTTTTACGGGCTTGAGTTCGGCACATTTAAGTTCGGCACATTTGGGTTCGGCACCAGTTGAGTTCGGCACCCGCTGCCGAACGTTCTTGCCACCGACCGTTTTACGGGCTTGAGTTCGGCACATTTGAGTTCGGCACATTTGGGTTCGGCACCAGTTGAGTTCGGCACCCGCTGCCGAACGTTCTTGCCACCGACCATTTTACGGGCTTGAGTTGGCACATTTGAGTTCGGCACATTTGAGTTCGGAACACTCTCAGCACCGACCCACAAGCAACACAAAAAAAAAAAAAAAAAAAAAAAAAAAAAAATAAAACAACAAAACAAAACGGTGCTCGGATTCGGACCCGTTAGGGTCCTCAGACCCGAACCCGCTACTGCCACGTCATCTCCTTCTTCACCCATCCTGGCGCCAAAACAGAAACAAAGCAAAAACCAAATAAAACTACATTTCGTCACCTTCATCTTCAAGCTCCGAACCCACCTTCGAGCTTCGCCACCTTCGCGCGAGCCCGACCTCGCCAGCACGAGCTCCGAACGCCGCCTTCATGAGCTCCGTCGTCCCCTTCTCGAGCTCCACCGTCCTCCACGAGCTCCATCACCATCAAACCGAGCTCCGCCACTCCTCCAAGGCTCCGAGCTCAGTCCCCTTCTTCGACAACCGCCATGGCCGAACGACGAGCTCCACAAGCTTCTCCTCGCCAAAATTCCAACACCGGCGAGCTCCGCCCTCGTCCACCTCGCCAAGCGTCACCATGACGCCGAGCTCCACGACGGCGAGCTTCCATCGACGAGCTCCGAGCTCCGAGCTCGCAGTTCGCATCCACGGCATTGACGAGCTCCCCTCCTGCTCCGAGCTCCCTCTCCAATGCCGAGCTCAAAAGCTCCCAGCACATCTACACTGCAGACCTCTATCGAGCTCAAGCTGAGGCTCCGAACACCGCCTCCGACGAAGATCTCCTCGACCAAGCTCTCCCTAGCTTGCCGAGCTCTCTCTCACTCCGAGCTCCGAGCTCCCTCGAGTGAGCTCTCGTCGACGAACTCCTCCTTCGGCGAGCAAAGCTCCAACTCCTCGCCGAGCTCCATGGACGAGCTCAGCCCTGAACCGCGTCGACCTTCTTCTTCGGCTAGCACAGCTCCAAACTCGCCAACCTCCACTTCGTCGAAGCTCAAGAAGAGAACCCAACTCTTATCCGAGCTCTCGCCGTGCCAAGCTCCACCTCCCGTCGAGCACGCCTCGCCACCACCATGGCCGAGCTCACACTCCGGAGCTCCGAGTTCCGAGTACGCTCTTCGCCGAACCCATTGTTCCTGAGCTCTCTCTCACTCACTCCGAGCAGCACCACCGAGCTCCAACTCCGGAGCTCCACCTTCGAGCTCCAGACCCATCGCCAAGCTCCTTCGTCGGAGCTTACTTCAATGTCGAGTCGAAGACGGAGGAGAAAAAGTGACGAGAGAGAGAGAGAGCAGGAGGCGGCGGGAGGGGACACTCGGAGAAGAAGACGAAAAAAAAAAAAAAAAAAAAAAAGAGTCAAACGTTGACTTCGCCACGTGTCGTCCTCGTGGACCTCGGCCACCTTTCGCCGAGCTTGCGCATGGCACCGATCCTCTTATATGGAGAAAAAATCAGCCAACCCACACGATCCGTCCGATCGTCTCAAAATTCGCGTCGTGACACGATCGACGCTCAGGAACGCGCCACATGTCCCGATCGTGATCTGCCTCACGATGCGCGCAGATCTGATCATGATGGACGGCCAGAAACGCGCCACGTGTCCCGATCGTGATCTGCCTCACGATGCGCGCAGATCTGATCATGATGGACGGCCAGAAACGCGCCACGTGTCCCGATCGTGATCTGCCTCACGATGCGCACGGATCTGATCATGATGGACGATCAGAAACGCGCCACGTGTCTAGGTAATATTTAAATTATTTATTTATTTATTTAATTGTTTTTTTTATTTAAAAAATCCGAAAAGATAATTAAAAAATCGAAAAAATTAATTAAAAATTCTAAAAATAATTATTAATTCAGAAAAAATTATTTTTAAATTCTGAGAAAATAATTATTAAATTAGAATAATTAATTAATATTTTTGATAATTAATTATTTAATCCGGAAAATGAATAAAAAATTCAAAAAAATGAGGAAAAATTCAGAAAAATCTGGAAAAATCACCAAAAATCCAGAAAATTCTGAGGGTATTTTTGGGAATTTTACAAGCCCAGAATAACACCGTTACACCCCCGAACAAGATCCGAACTCCCTTAAGAACACCGATAAAATCCCGTACGCCATTAGAACAGTAAACTACTCCTCAAAGGCTGATCAAACTCAGTCTTTAGGAGTGGGGGGCTCGTGATATGGCTAAAAATAGGATTAAATCGGGACCGTTCACATCGGACACGAATCTTAAAGCTCAGGGGTAAAACGGTAATTTCGCCTACCAACGGGTCTGAAATGGGAACTGGGTCTTTATTCAAAGCCCAATAGCCCATGAACGGGTCCACGTCAATCGGGTACGGGTTTCCAACCCGCTGCATGCCCGGTCCAGCAAGATACAATCAAGGCCCCTGATTAGATCTAAATCAACGGCCATGATTCACATCTATCTTTTCACTGGGGATTAGGGATTAAAATTCCTTAACTGATTACAGAGAATATACCTTATCAGACTACATGCCTTATCTGATTACGAGGAATATTCCTTATCTAATCACGGGGATTACATTCCTAATTTGATCCCTAAGACGCCTATAAATACCCCCCATCCATCTCCATTAAGAGGTAATCAGTATTTTCTCAATTTACGCTCTTTCTTAATCATTTCTGATTACTGACTTGAGCGTCGGAGGGTGCGTCGCCGGGATCCCCCCCGGTGTCTCGCACTTTTTGCAGGTTAACGGCGGGAGTCAACGATCAGTCAACGACGGGTCAGGTTTGGTTTCGCTATTCAGGTTTTCCTCGAACTCACAAATTCTGTCTGTTTGCCCCCACACCAGATTTAGCGGTAACACAAAGCAAAGCCCAAAAAACCAGTAATAAGCAGCTGTGACAAGAAAGAAAGCGGCTCCCGCTTCAGCTTTGCAGAAAAAGTCGAAATCGATAAATAAATGTCGAAGCAAAGAAAATCAAAAAGCATTAAGAGAGCGAACGCAAGTAAGGGAGTCGTCCAGTCTACGACTGCAAAGAGACTCTCTGGCTTCGATTTTTAACGTCAAAGACCAGAAATTGAAAAGAAATAAAAAATCCTCAATTAATGGAGCGATAGGAGAAGCGCAATGTCTGAATAATCTCTTATTCCTTTCCAACCACGTGATCCAAATGATTATTTGGAAAGAAAGGTTCCATGATCTGCGGTACTTAATATTCATCGGACGAATAGACTAGCAGGAAGATAAATTAGAAGGGATAGTAGGAATCTCCCAAGCTAGAGTGCTAATTTTTCACAGCGGACTGATGAAGTCGCAACTGACAAATAGGTAATCAACGTTCTCCGCTTGGACAGCGCAAAGAGGACATAACTATCCCCACGCTTGATTCCTTTTGTTGAGAATGTCTACGGTAAGTAACTTGTTGTTGAGGGTGAGCCAGGAGGTAATTTTAACCTTAAGAGGGGCACAGGAACTCCAAATGAAATCGGCGAAGGGGGAACTAATGCCTCGAAAGTTAAGAAAATTATAAAAAGATTTAATAGAGAAGATCACTACCGAATTCCATCGCCAAGAGAAGTCTTCTTTAGGGTACCAGGAGAAATTATTATGGGAGGAAAGAAGATCATTATGCTCCGAAGTTAGATGGGAAGGAAGGTCACCCGAGAACGAAATATTCCACTGTCTAAGCGAGTTTTCTAGAGTGAAAGATTCTGCCACCGTGGCACCCGGATTGGATGCTAGGCGGAACAGCGAGGGGTAAGCAGAAGCTAGTTTAAGGTTACCTATCCAGAGATCAGTCCAGAAGCTGGTCTTGGATCCGTCGAGAAAAACATGAGAGATTCCGCATTGGAATACTGTCGCCGCTTTACAAACCCCTTTCCAAAAAGGATAAACGCTGCGAAGAATAGAGGGTGGAAATTCCCACCAATGGTGAGAAAAGGAAAAGTTGGCCTTGATACTTTGTATCCAAGGCAAATGATCGAATTTTAAAAATCTCCAGAGCCATTTGCCCAATAAGGCGATGTTATGGTTCCTGAGGTTTAAAACCCCAAGACCCCCATCCGCTTTGGAGGTGCAAACTAACTTCCAATTGCTCAGATGTGTTCCCTGCCTGAAATTGGAGGACCCGGTCCAGGAAAAATTACTTCTGATTTGGTCGATCCTCTTGATGACCCAAGAGGGGATATAATAGAACGACATCATATAAAGGGGAATTGAAGAAAGAACAGAGTTCGTGAGGATGAGTCTTCCACCACGGGAGAGAAGTTTTCTAGCCCAAACGTTGAGTCTGGATTCAACTTTATCTACCATGGGAAACCAGTCAGATTTTTTCAGTTTACCCCATCGAAGGGGTATCCCCAAGTGCGTGATGGGGAAGGAAGCTATAGGGCAGTTAAAGAAGTTGGAGATCTTGGTCTGGCAATTAGGAGAACCTCCCAGCCATAGGACCGAAGATTTAAGAAAGTTGATGGAGAGCCTCGATGCTAATTCAAAACAGTACAATAGCAGTTTAAGGTTACGAAGAGAGTGGGAGTTTGGTTTAGCGAAAATAATCGTGTCATCCGCATATTACAGGTTGAGTACACCACGAAAAACAGGTGCGAGTCCCCAAGACCATCAATGACATGCGACTCCCAAGCATTACGAAGAAGCTTACTAAATACATTGCCGACTAGGGAAAACAATAGAGAAGAGAGTGGATCCCCTTGACGGAGCCCAAATTTTATTTTAAATTTGTGTCATTCCGACCCATTGATGATGATAGAGGAAGTGCCAGAGAAGAGGCTGGATTTAACCCAGGGGATCCTTTGGGGCCGAATCCCCGATGCAATAGAAGTTCTAAAAGGAAATCCCAGCTAACGTTGTCGTAAGCTTTTTCGAAATCGAGTTTTAGCAAAATCCCTTCGGAATTAGAGTTCTGATAATGAGAGATCACTTCTTGAGCCGAGGCTACACTATCTAGTATAAAGCGATCCTTGATGAAGCCCAATTGGGCAGGATCAATAAGGGGCGAAATGATCGCACTAAGCCTAGTAGAGAGAACTTTTATAATGATTTTGAAAGTAGTGTTGATCAGGCTAATAGGCCTAAAGTTCGACAACGAGTGCGCACCCGCTATTTTGGGAATGAGCACAATGTGTGCGTAATTGATGCGGTTGAAAGAGAATGAGCCCTTATGAAGGTCGTCAAACAAACGAACGAGATCATCTTTAAGCCAGTGCCAGAATCTTTGGAAAAAGAAAGCAGGGAAACCATCCGGCCCTGGCGTTGAGTCGCTTTTTAAAGCGAAAACAGCCGGTTTAATCTCTTCCAATGAGAAAGGGGATTCGAGAGAAGAAACCAATCAAGGCAGATGGAGCGCTGTTTGTAAGAACCAATTATATTTTTAAAGAAAGAGAGGAAGGCAAAGTGGATCTCGGGGTCGGAGTTAAGCTCGACCCCGTTGTGAATGAAGGAGGAGATCTGATTACAGCGTTGCCTGTGAGAAGCGAAGTTATGAAAGAAAGCAGTATTGCCGTCACCTTCCTTTAACCATCTAATTTTGGCTCTTTGCGCCCATTTGATGTGGTCCTGGTGAAGGATACTGGCATAATCTCTCTTACACGAAAGCCGTTCGGAGTGAAATGCATCAGACAAGGGCCCCAGTTCCTCTAGCTTATCTATGGAATCAATGGAAGCTAGAAGGAAATTTTTAAGGAAGGAGGTATTGTTTTGTCTTTCGTAACGCCAGATCTTGCAGCCAAATTTAATGGCGTGGAGTTTGAGGAGGATGCTACCCAGACCAGCAGAACCGGTGACTGAGGCTAAACATTCCACAATAAGGTTGACGAAAAGTTGATCTTGTAACCAAAATTTTAATGGCGTGGAATCGATGGAACCAGTGCACATTTGTTGGCCAGAAGTAGACTAGTGAGTAATATCTTTTTCTAGGTAGGTGAACGATTTGTTTAGAACAGCTAATTGAATCGTCTCATGTTCTAAACAAAATTTAAATTCTGCGATGTAGAAGTTCCTAAGAGCATCCACAATGGTGTTTCTCATTTTTTAAAAAATGGTAGCTACAATAGTAACAAATAGTGAAAGTTGCTGCAGTGGTTGTTTGTCACATGCTTCTCATTTTTTTAAAAATATTGCGTGGGACGGTAGAACATTTACCGTCACGTAATTTTTTTTTGAAAAATGCGACCGACGGTACATGTTGTACCGTCTCATTCGTTTAAAAAAAAACATAAAATAATTAATTACTTATTAACTATTAAAATATGTTAATTAAATAAATTAAATAATATAATAATAACTAAACTTAATTAAAAACTAACTAAACCTAATTAACTAAACCTAAGCTACCCACTAATTGCCCACAATTCAAGGACGATACATGTTGTACCGTCCGAGAATTTAGGGATTTTTTTTTGGACAAAATCTGACCGTTGGATTTTTTTCTTAAAAAAAACGGACGGTACATGTTGTACCGTCCGACCCACTTTTTTTATAAATAAAAAAAAAATTGGGACGGTATATGTTGTGCCGTCCGAAGGGATTAAAAAAATAAAATAAGTAGGACAGTATATATTGTATCGTCTCTTATAATTTGAGAATGGTCATTTCGTTTCTCAAAAATGAGAAACAACTATAGCCATTTTGCCAAAAAATGGCAAAATAGCAAACGACTGCAGCATGTCATTTCTCAAAAAAATGAGAAATTGGCAAATATAACAAATGACTGTGGATGCTCTAAGAGCATCTGTAGTCGTTTGCCATATACCCAAAATATGGAAAAAATCAAAAAAAAACTCTCTGTAGCCGTCTGCCAAATACCCAAATTTTGGGTGTTGCATGAATAGGAGCGTGCCAAATATGGGAGACGGTTTGACAAAAGCCAAATTATAGCCAGACGAAAGATAATCTTTCGTCTGAAACGTGGGACGAAAGATTAAACACCGTCGCTTCAATTTCGTATACGACAAATTCGACAGACGAAAGATAATATACCTTCCGATTAATTAAATTTAAAAAAAAAAAAATTGGATGGACGGACGGTACTTAATGTACCGTCCAAGACCAATTTGCTAAAAGCCAAAATGCCAAGGACGGAAGATTATCTTCCGTCCAAGGCATTTGGCAGGTTTGATTTTTTTTATTTTTATTTTTTTATTTTTTTTTTGTCCTTTTGTGGATTTTTTAACTGTTTTTATTTTTTTAAATTTTTTTTTTGTAACCCCTGTTTTCGTAAAATTGTATTTTCAAGTATTTTACCGTATTTTAAATTAAAATATTCTCTTTTAATTTAATATGTTATTCAAACTATTTTTGTGAAGCCAATAATTGATTATTCAACTATCTTATTATGTGAAATATTTTTGAACCCAAATTCTATTATAAGCCCAGTAATTTAAATTATTTTATATGAGCCTAAACCAATTGTTGAATTAAACCCATTTGCCAAATTATTTATTTTGAGCCCAATTCTTTATTTAAATAATTGTTTTGAGCCCAAGGACCAGGCCCGCCTCCTATTGGGTCTTGATCCGTTAACCCAAACCCACATTCCATTATTGACCAGATCCAACGATTAAATCCCTCATCTTTTAATTGATTGTGATAACAAATTTTGTTGCCCCTTTTTCTCCTCCACATAACCATCAGTGAATTGAATCCCCGTAACCCCTCCCCTACAATCACTCACCTCCTTAACTTTTATACCATTATTATACTCTTTCCCTATTCTCTCTCCCTAAAACCTCTCCTTTAATTCTCCTCCACTCATTGATTTTGATTTCCGTAACTCCCTCCAGATTATTATACTCCTTTTATAATACTATTAAATCTCTCTCTCTTTTTCCGTACTCTCTCTCTGTCTTCCTTCTCCGGTTAAAAACAAAAGCAAAACCAAACAGAGCAACCAAACAGAACAAAACCAAACAACCCAAACCCATTTCCATCGTCTCCTTTCCCCCACCCCACCAGCGCCGCCCTAGCACCCCCCATCCTCTGACCTCGACGACGACAGCCAGACCAAAACTCCCAAACCCCACCTCTTCCCGATCGACAACAGCACACCCCGATGCCCCTTGTCCCCGTCTCCGTCGCGCCGTCGCCTGCGACGCCGACCACTGTCGCCCAGTCTGCCGCCAGTCGATCTCGCCAGCGACGCCACCGCTAGTCCCCCTTTCTGTTGATGCTGCTGTCTCTCTTGACTTTTGTGCTGTGGATTGGATATTGGAGCCCTCGCTGTCGTTGCTTGATTCTCTGAGTTGCAGTGGTTGCTTCTTGCTGTTGCAGTCTCTTTGTGTGCTGCCTTGGACGTGTACCGCACGTGTTTGCGGGTGTTCGTGTCCGTGCCCGTACTTCGCTTCTCGGGATTCTCATCCCGTATTGGTTCGTGTTTGGATTCACCATTGTTAAGGCAAGTATCTCTTGTACCACTTTATTTTTCTAGTACAAGCCATTTGACAAAATACCGCAAGTATATTATTTCTTGGACTCCAATTCGCATTCATAAGTCGAATTGATACCTGTTTAGCCGTCGATCCTATATTCACATATGATCGTGAATATTTTGCTACCCTACGCATGACACAAACACAAAAATAAATACAAATATATGTAATTTTAGAGATTATACATATTGGTGTGAATGGCTATTTTACCCTTGTTAATAATTTAAGTGTTTATATTATCCTTTAATTTCTGATTTAGTTTTATGCATATAATTAGTCACTTATAGTTGCAATGTTATTTTAGATGACCCTAAAATATTATGAACCCATATATGTAATAATCAATTAGACCTATATATGTAATAATAAATTAGGCCCATATATGTAATAATGAGTTAGACCCAAATATGACATTAGGACTACATGTTTCACATTTCATTACTTAGAACATATTGCATGCAAAATTCCTTGTTGTTTCCTGTCCATATCTTGACATCATTCTCATTGCATTATGATTGTGTTAACAAATTAATAAAAGTAATAAGCCGGGGTTTAAGGGAAGGATTTAAGTAGTGGGCAATATAGAAGAGCGTACTCGGACGGGAGCTCGTGGTTTTCCGATGCAAGTTGCAATTACAAGTTGTAAGATTGCGAATGACAAGTTTACATGTTCACGTTACAAGTTTACACTCTACATGTTCCACGTTACAAGTTTGCACGTATCTTGATACAATATTGAATGTACATGTTTTCCCGAGTACGTGACCTATAAAACCCACCACTAAATCTAAACGACATTGTATTGACTGTAGCAACCATGTAGTAAAAATATGGATGCATGAAGTGCTACCTAGATAGAATCAAATATTAGACATAAGATTAACACGTGCATTTTCATGATCCAATTACATGTTACATGTTCATGTTGATTCGATACTTGTTTACCTGTTTACTTGTTTTACATGTCACTTGTTTCATAATGCCTTGTTCATACCATGTTTACATATTGCATTTCCCTTACCCTTGATTCCTTGTTCTTTCCCTGTTTTCCTGTTGTTTTGTTTTACATCTGTTTCCTTAGCTTGTACCCCCCTTGCGGCCCGTAACTTGTATTAACGGGTCTTCTTGTTTCCCTTTCCTTTTCTTTTGTTATAATATACTTGCAGGCCCGAATGGAGAGTTACCAGAAGGTGTCGCCGACCAAGTGTTCTAGTTATTTATTTTTATGTTATCTTAAATTTGTGATTTATTTCATGAAACTCTTTATTTGTAATCCGGGCTTGTTTGACCCGTAATAAATTGTAATTCCCAGTTGTTGGTTACTTTTATGGACTATATCATGAATCTTCATTGTCATATTGTGATTTATATGCCTGCGTGGATTGTTCTGTTATATTGTTGTTGAGTTTACTTGTACAGCTTATGAATGGTGTATTCGCACCATTCGCTGGGCCTTAGTCTCGCGCCCGTATTTTCATGTTTTGGGAAGCGGGGCGTGACATTTTTATTCTTTTCCCTCACTTCAATGCATTCATATATATATATATATATATATATATATATATATATATATATATTTATTTATATATTTTTTATTTAAATTTCGGAGACGAAATATAATCTTCCGTCTGAGCCAAATTTTGGCTTTTGACGACTACAACGCAAACCCATTTTTTCCATTTCTATTTGCCAAATACCCAAAATCTGAGTCAAGACGACTACAGATGCTCTAAGTCCAGCTTCCATATGCAATGAATTCTTCTCCATAGTTCAGGACAATACTACCATATGCTCCTTTTATACCTAGTTTGTTTTTCGTTTTAAATTATTCATCAATTTTTATTTTTTTTTAATAACGATGATAGAGTTTTAAGACTCTGGCCCAAATTTATTAATATAAGTGTAAATGAACAAACAACATTCAATTTTATACGGTGTAAAATTGTCAGAAGAAATATAGTAGAAACAACAACATAAAAAAAAAAACAAAAGAAGCAATGAAAAGCATTGCCTAAATTTCAATAGCCAGCGATGAAACTGGCAGACAGTAGCAATCAAGGTGAAGGCAGCAGTCAGTGAGCGAAGCATCAACAAAATAAAGCTCTGATGCGAAGCAACAAACACTGACCCTGTTGCATCAACCCAACAGCAGAATCAACACAACCGTAAGCATCGACGACCCACAAGAAGCACAGCAAGATCCAAACCAGTGAGTGCAACAAAATAAATTAGACATGCGAAAACAACAAAGGTAAAGGCTCAGTAAGACAGTAACGAAGTAATTCAGAAAAAAGTAACTAAAGAGTAAGGGAAGTAGACCGACTCGACCGGAGTGGAGCCTCAATTATTCATCAATTTTTTTATAGATGTCGATTAGTAAATCAAAACAAGATGTAAGACTGCCTATTTATTATTTAATAAACAAAACTTACTGCTCGAAAAAAACTAAAAAATTGTACCCACCTGATCGAAGACTTTGTTGATTTGGATCTATAAGGCCAATTATTTTGAATTAATATATCCAATTTAGATAAGCTAAATTATTTGCACGATTGATTGTCGCCTGTTGTTTTAAATAAACGTGGACTGCAATTCCGTCGTGACACTGACATGATGCCTTTCGCAAATTAATTTCTTGAAAAATTTTTTTCTAAAGAATTATTTTGGCATATTAGATCTGTAGTCTCGTTGGGCAAATTTTTAAATTTTAAAAAATTTTGGTCAAAAACAAGCTAAAGTAGTCGACTAAATTTTCAAATTTTAGGTCCAAGGTGAACAGTGGCTGTTGAAATTTTATTTTTAATTAAATTGATCGGAAAGAATTTTTTTTAATAAATTTTTTTTAAAAATTTCAAATTAGTACTTGGACCAGCTTATTTTAATTGGGCTTGGGTCTGTATGAAGATATTTTTTTTCAAATCCCTAAATTTCTACCTATTTCTTTATATATATACTAGATTTTCCCGTGGACACGTGCCTACGGCACGTCTTTGGAACGATACAAAACACGAAAAGCCATGTAAACAGTAGAACAATAATTATGTAGCTCAAGTTTGAATAGTATGACAATAATTAGTTATAAATAGAAGTCTATGTTTCCATTAGTATATGTTAAAAAATAATTATAAATGGGGGTATAAAATCTAACTTCTTAGAACCTTAAGTGTGGAAAATAATGAAATTTAATTGTTAAAGAGATATTTGCTATTAAAAATTCTGAAAATTTACAAAACCGAAATCTGAAAATCTAAATTTCTAAGTAAATAAAGAAAGAATGGAATAGAGAGATATAGAGAAAGAGAGAGAGAGAGAGAGAGAGAGGGAGAAATATGAAAAAGTAAAGAGAGAAGAGATAGATAGTAATAAAGTAATGAGTTTTTTAGGAGGGAAAATTTGGTTTTTGAGTTTGAAATTTTGGAGGGAAAATATGTTTTGTGAGGTTTGATATGGACCTTTGATTTTGGAAGGATTGATTGTGAGCCACTTGATAGCTTTCTATGTAATTTATTATATAGATATATCGATTTTTAAGATTGGAAATTCTTCCATTATGCACCACGCCTCCATGTGCACTTGGCCTTCCCGCCTTCGTATCGATGATCTGAACCATTTACATTGATCTACACATCTAAATTAGTCTAAATATGTAAAATCAAATCATTTGAAATTCATTTGCCCATCCATCATGTGACTATAAAAAATAATGATTTTCAGCCATACAATTTTGTAGCACTTTAATAGATAGGCAAATTAATTTCAAATAATTTGATTTTACATATTTAGACTGATTTAGATTTGTAGATTAATGTGAATGGTTCGAATCATCGATACGAAGGCGGGAAGGCCGAATGCACACGCCGTGTACACCCTAGTTGGTGCACAACGGAAGACTTCCCATTTAAGATTTATAACAAAAAAATGTTTTCGAAATTTTTTTTTTACCACATTTTTTTAAAACAAATTGTGTTGGACCCATTTTGGGAGTTCTCCTCAGCCCTCGTAAACTTGGGGCCAGCGCTAATGCCGGGATAGCTCACATAATCAACAACAACAATCCAACTAAAGAGCACCAAAAAATACCTTTCCAGTACAATTTTTTTTGAAATCTATTTTCTCTGGCGACTTATTGCCTTCTTCCTCAATTCTTAGAACCTTCAGATCCGGAGCTCCTGCTCCATCCCCCTCACCCCCCCCCCCCTTCTTTAAAGTGGTTGGCCTCTTCAAGATCTCCAAACCCTTTTCAGCTTGTAACCCTGCCTTAATTTTTTGGTCGTTGCCCTTTCTCCTCCTCTCCGGAGTGCCCCGTTAGATCCGTCATCTTACGGCGTTCTTCCAGGCAGTTTAGGGTGCTGTGATCACCATCTACGAGGGCTGTTTTCAATCGTTCGTCTTCCTGCCGTCCCTGTAGCCCCATCTTCGTCCCAGGCGAGTCTCGTCCTGTTCTTGCATCCTCTTCGCTAGGAGATGGGCCTCCTATCAGTTCAGTCAGTGCGGACGCTTCAGGCATCCGCTTGCCTCCATCCTTCCGGCCTCCCAGCGCGGACTCTGCGGAGGTATTTGTTTGTTCTGCAACTTCCACTACCCAACCCATCATTGTAAGTTTTACTTTTTGTTAAGGTTTATTCTTTTCGGCATCTGAGGTTCTGGCTATTCTCCATTGTGGTGGATTTGGAGGTCTTTGGATCTGTGTTTTTTCTGGCCTTATAGGTGAGAAGTTTTTCTTTGTAACTTCCTTTCATCTTTCCCCCCTCTTGGGTACCTTCTTCCCTCCCATCACTGGGATTCTTCTCTATCTCCTGTCGAGAACATTCTTCTCATCTTCTCCTCTGTTGTGAGGCGATTGATTGGTGCGAATCACCAGCTCCCCTGTGTGCTTCCACACTGTTTCGCCATTTCCATCCCTTGTTTCGTGTATTCCCTTAGTGGGCCCTTTCATTGTTGGGGTATCATTTTTGGCCCATGGATTACACCTGGCTTGAGGTGGTTAAGAAGAAAAAGATTAATAACAAAAAAATCAACAATGGGCTCTTGTTTCTACCTAGGCCTGTCTCCTCCGGGCTTCCCAAGCCCCAGTTCGAGAAGTTTCCAAGGGCCTCTAAGACCCCCTTCTCCCGCCACTTCGCCACTCCTAACTCTTCATCTTCTTCTCCTCTTCGTTCTAATTCTCATCGGCTACCACTTACCTATTACCGGTGCCTTCAGCCTAGGCATTTAAAGAAATTTTGCTCATTCAAGATGAAATGCTTGTTTTGCCTCAAGTCTGGCCATGCGCGTCATCGCTATTTTGCGCTTCAAAAGCTTTTGGGTCTCACTCTGGGAGCACCCATTTCGGATCAAGTTCTTTCCGCTCTTGATTTTTCCTCCTTGCAGCGCAAGCTTGTTGAGGATCAAGCATTCCAACCCAAGAAGCAGAAAGTGTCATCGAGGTCTCCCTTACTCCCAATTCCTCCTATTGCTAATCGAATCTCCGACAGCATTCCCCCTCCTCCCCCCCGCTCCGTATGCTTCTAAAAATCTTCCTGCCAAGTCGATCATTACTCAGGTGTTCATCCCGAAAACGGAATTTTCTGATAGGTTGAAATTTTTTGGTACTTATGGTGCCATTTCTTTCAGCGGAGGTTCAGTTCCCTTCTTTACCTTAAACTCTTTTCTCAGTATCTCTTGTAATGTTAAAGAATGGAATTGGGTGCTCTACACTTGTTCTAACGGTAATGTGGTGATCCGATGCCCTTCCCCCAAGATTCTTGAGGAACTTATCGACAATTCTTCCCTCTCTATTGGAGTTATCTCCCTCTCCATTCGGAAATGGGTTCAGATTAGTCTTCCGTTTGTAACACCCCAATTTTTTTTTTTTGAAAACTAAACCTTGAAATTTATTTTTTTTCAATTTCTATATCACTTTGATCATAAACTAAGAAAGTTATATTTCAGGAAAAATTTTGACAGAGTCTTCCCTGTAAATTTTGCCCCGAAACACAGAAAGCTTACGGAATTCTGTTCAAAATTCCGTAGCTCACAATCCACATAATATTTTCATGGGCTCCCCAGGCCAAAATAAGCAGATACACACAGGCAACATAATATAATGCTCTGGGGGTCAAATATCAATTAAAAACTATAAATTTCTTTGAAAAACGAGGAAAATTTTTAGAAAAATTCTTGTAAAACCTACCACAGAGCCCGATACTCCACAACGAGATGGGTACGGGTCACAAACATACCACACCACCTCACACTATACTCATCATCGTCATATACATGCTTATACACCCATAATACAATTTAGATCATAAATTTTACTATTCCTATAACTAAATAATACAAAGTTTTTAAAATAAAAATTTATCCTACCAATCCACGCCTCACCTCTGCACTGATGAGAACCTGCAACAGTGGGGGATCTAGGGTAGTCCTCAGACTTCCCTAACCCCCCAAACACTAAGGGGTCAACCATTTCTGGTGTAAGTATAATTTAAAAATCTAACAAATGAATTAAATTGCATAAAGAAAATAATTTAAACTTACAAACATCATGTAAGAAGGTACACCTGGAATATCTGAACTTAAAAAAACATCATCAATACGAATTATATCCAAATACTCGTCAAATAAGCATCGAATCACGAAATTTCCCATAATTCACACCTTTCCGCTATATATTTCACATCAACCTCATATATATCCTTGTCTTACATTCGCATAATATGAATATTCATCTTTCCACACTTATCGTCACATCAGCATTTCACTATTTATATTAATATAACTACATGATGTTATTACATCATTTCTCCAACTCTATTAAGCCATGCGTTTCATTTACTTATATTATGCCATCAACACTCACATTCATCCTAGAAGTTGTGCCGAGGCAGGTAGTTCCCACCATTTCCACGGAAATAGCGGGCGAGTAGTTCCTCGACACACTTCCAAGGTACACAAACTCATATCACAACATACTTTCTTTAATAACCATTTTCATACCCAATCTCATAATACAGGTATTTATTTTATTGTGTTATAATAAGTATCACATCATAAACATATGCATCTATTCTCATAATACCACCTTCCTTCATGCCTTATGACATAAATACCACATCTCATTGCCCATGCGATTTACTCACATTTCATCACATCATTAACACATCATTAATTAGAATACTTATACTCATTGCACCAAAACCATGTTTTATAGCCCATTCACATCTCATTATATCACTTTAGTAATTTCTCATTCTTATAAACAATAAATCTTATTATTATTTTCACTTAATCCCCAAACACAATCTGGGGCAACAACATATCACACCCCATAGCCGATAGCTTGGGTAATAATCACCGCACCCCAAACACACAGTTTGGGTAATATCACATCACATCTCAAGCCGATAGCTTGGTTATTAATCACTTCAATCATTACCACTATTATATCCACTCACCCTGCGAATTATGCCAAGGCAGGTAGTTCCCACAATTTCCACACAAATTGCGGGCGGGTAGTTCCTTGACACAATTCCAAGGTACAACTCATATCAATCTGTATTTACTTTAATGATCACACACATAATACAATTACTTCGTATCATTCATGATAACACATCTCTTTTATTATTTTCATCTTAAATTAATCACATGCTGCATTTATCATTTCTTTTCATACACTAACTCATAACACGTTCACTTTCACATTTACTTCATTCACAACAACTTTCTTTCCCACACACAGTTCACATTTCACTATCCACTTTCTTTTCCACACGCAATTCACATTTTACTATCCACTTTCTTTTCCACGCACAATTCACAATTTACTATCCACTTTCTTTTCCACACACAATTCACATTTTACTATCCGCTTTCTTTACTCTCACATTTTTAGTAACACAAAGTTATTTTATTAGTTTGTCGACCAGTGAGCCACAGTATCCCAACATACTGAAAGCCGACAGCCCAGTAAACACGCGGTCCGATGCTCACACAGAGTCTTACTCGTCCGAGGCTACGTCATTCTCCTACCCGAACTAGCGAGGGAAAAACCATGCCCCAGGTAAACTGGGTACTTCCTCGCGACGTCTGTCATCGAGGGAAAAACCACGCCCCAGGTAAACTGGGTACTTCCTCGCGACGGCTGTCATCGAGGGAAAAGCCACGCCCCAGGTAAACTGGGTACTTCCTCCCAGCCGATAGCCAGGAGGAAAAAACCACGCCCCAGGTAAACTAGGTACTTCCTCGCGACAGCTGTCTTCGAGAGAAATCGGGCCTCAAGCCGATAGCTTGGGCGATAAAATCCACGCACCCCAAACATAGTTTGGGTCCACTATTCCCAAGCCGGTCCTTGGGCGTTAGGAGGTCTAGCCCAAACCCCCAGGATTGCTGTAGGTACTGGTCAACAAAGCCATCTATTATTAGCATTAATCATTTCATCTTTTCAGCTTACTATATCAACACACGCATTTCACTTATGAATTCAATAATTGCCACAACCTTGACTTTAATCATGTGAATAATAACACATTTTATTAACACTTACCATCTCACCTTTTATCTTGCATTTGATGCACATCTGATGTCCACGATATTGATTATCATCTCATTGTATCATATATATATGCATACACCATGTCATTTAACATAGAAACCATCATGTTATTTAATTTACCATAACATCACCCATTATGAATACCATGCTATTCGCTACTTCATTAAATCACATATAAACATACACCAAGTCATTTATGATATAAACCAACATGTCATATTATTGCCCATTAATTCATTCCAAACATAATTAAAATGTAAACATGTATCCAATTATTAATTTCATCCACTATTGCATCACACATCATAATCATCTATATACATATCACAAATAAACACCACACATGCGGGTTTCCCATCATAAGGGGCCAAAACCACTTATTTCCTCTAATTAAATCTTATAATATCTAATTATAGCATACTAGCTCATACATCATGTTTTATATAAGTAAAATCACCTATAAGGGCTTATATGCCCCAAAGCATGCACAAAACGAGCACTATAATTACACAGATTTTCAAAACATGATCACAATCACTAATTTCATCTAATTACATCTTATAACATCCATCCATAGCATGCTAGCCCATACACCAGGCTCCGCATATACCCAATTGCCTATATCGGCCTATATACCCCAAAAACATGCACAAAACATGCACGGGGTAAAAATATGCATAAACGATTTAATATATTTAATTTTTATATTTCAACACGTCACATTAACCCATAATATAGGTTTTGTATACTTAAAATAGTTAATTCCTCAAATATCCCAAAAACTCAGTTTCAGACCCTTAAAAATCCGTATTTTTATTCAAAATCAGTTTTTAATATAACTTCTACGAAATACATCACAAAGCCACGAAATTCGGCCACAATATAAAATATTTATAAATACAACATACTCACCTGACGGATCGAGCAAACGATGTCCCACGTCCGTCCTGTAGCCAGTCGAAGTTCGACTTTTTCCACCTAAATAGGAAATTATAGGACCGATTAGCTTAAAACTCAAAACTCAACCTACGGATCTCCAAATTTGAATCCGTCTTCACCCACGCGTTACAAATGACCTAAGTAGCCGAGCTACATCGACGGATTTCGAATTCGGGTCCCAATACAAACATTCCCTTATTGATCGGAGGCTTTCTAATAAGAAAAATTCATATTTTCTAATTTCTTTAATCCTCTTTTTCCTAATCTCACATATTAGGATTAACAATAATAATGAGACTCAACTACACCTCCGAACCCATCAAATTCTCACTTAAATCTCGCTCGGGCATTTCATTGAACACCTGGCGTGCACTTTTCACCCATAGTCTATCTCACTCAATTTTATTGAGCTTAAGCCTATAAAAATCATCCTAACTTTATATTAATCCTTTCATAATACTCAACACCCTCATATGCATTTTCTACAATTATTTGGATCGAGTTTTCTACCCGATTTCGTAAATCCTATAATCCGAGTTTATACTAAAATCGTCACTCCCCATTTTATTCTAATGGTTCACTACACTTTTTACCACCATATAAGAGATAATTCTAATATATATATATCTCTATTTTACAAACCCAAAACCCTAAATTACTAACAACTTGTAATTTCTCTAACAATCCACTAATTCCTCAAATATTCCACTTCCAACACCTCTAAATCTCTCTACCATCATAATCCTACTCAATAAAACTAACCACACTTAATTTTATACGAATAAATAAAATAGGATATACCTTTTCGACATCTTTTCGAAAATCCAACACTTCCACGATGTAGAGAACCCCTCAATTAGTCTATCCCCCAATTTAATTTGGATTTGGTGAAGAATCCAAGCGGATTTGAGCGTGGGGAGGTCGGCCGAATGGGTCGATCGTTGCTTTCGGTCGGGATCCAGAAAAAGGAAAGAAAGAAGGAGGAAGAAGAATTGAGGGGGGGGGGTTGTTTATTTAAAATAATTAATTAAATAAATAATTAATAGGGAGTATTACATATAGGCCCCCCCAACTCTTACACTTTACAAATCTAATAATATAAAATACATAAATGGTCTCATAATAATCTTCTAAAGTAGAAAATAGAGTAAACAATATTTCTTCATATAAAACTCGACTCATAACTCCAATATATCATTAATACAGATCCAACTCAAATATCAATCCCAATATCAATATTTAAAAATAAGAATAAAATACGATATACCTTAAAATTAATTCTCACCACTACAAAATGAAAAAGGGGATATTTTCGGTATTTTAAAATCCGAGGTGTTACACCGTCTCAGGATCTCAGCTCTTCTACTTCCAAGGTCACTCTCTTAGGCCTCCCCCCATTTTGTGACTCTTTGCGTTTAGTCGGGGACATGTCCAAATGTATTAGTGATATAATTAGCATTTCCTCCTCGGCTAAGCTAGCCTCGGGGAGTCTTCAGGTAGAGGCTCTTTTTCGTTGCCCTAAGCAGCCTGACCGGATTGAATTCTTTTGATTGAGAGATGGTATATCTTCCTTCACGGTCTCCGTGCAATACCACGACTCGGTTAGCCCTAGCGGGTCCTTGTCGTTGCCCACCTCTGGGACTCCGCAACCTGCCTTTAAACCTTCTACCTCATTGCCCTTCCATCCTGGCTCATCCTCTTTGTTTACGACGGAACCAGCCATTTTGAAAGGGGCTCATAAGGCCTCTTTAAGGAGAAAGTTTCTGCTCCCTAACAAGAGTTATATCTCCCCAAGCAACAAGAAGATTTCTCCTTCCAAAGCGCCAAACCTAGTTTGGACCAACCCCGAGATTTCTTCTCTTCAAGCTGCGAGAGTTACAGCTACTGCTTCTTCTTCCCCAGCTACCCAACCTCCCCTACCTCCTCCCTCTAGTCCTCCTAAGGCCTCGCTGTTAGAGAGGAACCCACTGGCACTTCCCTCTTCATCATCTCCTCCCACCTCCAAGCCACTCCAGCCTACCTCTCAATGGCCGTCTTGGGAGGTCAACCCTCATTATGCATTGGATTGGGAGAAATTCCAAAAACAAGCTCACTTTCCCAGCTCTTGCGAGTCGGCGCCGGTTCTTCCCCCCATCAAAGTCAAGAAGTCCCTATCCACTAAAGATGAAGGATGCATTGATCAGAACAATTTGCTTCTTGAAGAGGAATCGAAGCTGAATCGCGAGCATTCTCTCAAACAGGTTTTCCCTAGACTTAGCTCCGTTATTTCCATTCAATTTGTGTTTAATGTTGCTGCTTGGCAGCTTAAGTTTTCTCCGAGTAGTAGCTCTTATTCTTATTCTTCTTTCCCTCTCCGGGACACTCTCTCCTCCTTTCTTGTTCCTACGAACCTCGGTTGGTTATCACCCGATCTGGCGGCATTGGTTTGGGGTATACCGGAGGTGTCAATTTCCTGTTCATGCCCCACAGCCCATCAAAAACATGTTTCGCCGTCTTTGGCGGCATCGGCACAACTTAATCCTTCGATATCTCTATTTTCTTTTCCTCCATTATCTCCTATCGATTCTGATGATCTACATCATCAACCCTCTCCTTTTAAGAAGGAAAAATGGTATGTTTTTAGGCTCTCGTCGAGCGGCAAGCTACCGAGTCGTAGCATCAGATCTAGTGCACGTCTTAAGGCTAAAAAATCCGAGATTGCTAATTCAGCTCGTTCCCTCGGAAAATTGCCTCTAGCAATGGATCTCTCTGGATTCAATCCTCCACAACCCCAACCCCATCCTCAGCAAAAATTATTAGGCTCCATTTTCCGACCTCGGTTTGATTCGTTGTCAGATAACGAGCTGGCCTCCCTTGCCCAGGATATGGGATTTTTGCTAGACTCGGACAATTCGCCCCTGCTTTATACCATTAGGCAGATGGAACGTAATAGATTTCGGGAGCATCAAAATCTTAATGATTAGTATCTCTTGGAACATCCGGGGTCTCAATTGCCCCGTTAAAAAGAGGGTGATTTATCAATTAATAGCTTTCTCCCACTATGACCTTATCTCTATCCAAGAATCGAAGAACGATTCTCTCTCACCTATTACCTTTCGCTCTATCGGAGGACCCATTATCTCTAAATGGATCACTTTAGATGCGATAGGATCTAGGGGAGGTATCCTTTTTGGATTCAAAGAGTTGGTTTTATCTCTTATTGCGGTTCAACGCCTTAATTTTTTCCTTATTTTCCAACTGCACTGGACGGCGCTCAACTGCACTCTCTCAGTTATTTCGGTTTATGGTCCCTCCTCATCAGATAGGCGCCCTCAATTTTAGAACGAATTCCAATTGCTACACAATTACACTAACGGCCTCTGTTTTCTCTGTGGGGACTTTAACGTGACCAGGTTCGCTTCCGAAAGGTCGACCCCTTCTTCCTCTAATTTCCAATCCTGCAATTTTAACGATTGCATCCGAGCACTGTAGTTATCTGACCTGCCGATTAACGGTAGATCATTCACCTGATCTAACCTACGTCAACCCCCGACGATAGCCAAACTCGACCGTTTCCTTGTTTCCCAAAACTGGATTTCCCAGTTTCACAACACCTTCTCCAAGGCTTTATCGAACCCATCCTCCGATCACGTCCCCATCGCCCTCTACTCTAACTTTCCTTTCTCTCATCATCACAAATTCTGGTTCGAAAAATTCTGGTTACAAGACCATCTTTTCATCAATCTTATAGTGGAATGTTTAGCCTCAGTTACCGGTTCTTCTGGACTGGGCAGTATCCTTCTCAAACTCCACGCTATTAAATTTGGGTGCAAGATTTGGCGTCACAAATGACCAAACTCCTTAAAAATTTTCTTCTAGCAACCATTGATTCCATTGATAAGATGGAGGAGCAGGGTCCCTTGTCGGATTCCTATGGTTCCGAACGGCGATCGTGCAAGCGAGATTTTGTTGACATCCTTCATCAGGACCATATTAAATGGGCTCAAAGAGCCAGAGTTAAATGGTTAAAAGAAGGGGGCGGCAATACCGCTTTCTTTCATAACTTCGCGTCGCACAGGCAACACTGTAATTGGATCTCCTCAATCATTGACAACGGGGTAGATCTTAATTCCGATCACGAGATCCATCAGGCCTTCCTTTCTTTCTATAAAAACCTGATTGGGTCGCACAAACAGCATACTATTAGCCTTGATTGGAGTCACCTTTACGGTACTCAGTCACAGGATCTTTCTTCTCTCGAAGCCCCTTTCTCCTTGGAAGAGATTAAATCGGCTGTTTTCTCTTAAAAAGCGATTCAGCGCCTGGGCCAGATGGTTTCCCTGCTCTCTTTTTCAAAGATTCTGGCACTGGCTTAAAGACGATCTTCTAAGCATGTTTAAAGAACTTCATCAGGGTTCCTTTTCTTTCGACTGCATCAATTATGCGCACATTGTGATCATTCCCAAAATGGTGGGAGCGCACACGCTGACGAATTTTAGGCCTATCAGCCTGATCAACACGTCTTTCAAAATAATTATGAAAGTCCTTTCCGCAAGGCTCAGTGCGGTTATTTCTCCCCTCATTGACCCGACCCAGTCGAGTTTAATCAAGGATCGCTTTATCCTTGATAATGTTGCGTCGGCTCAAGAGATCATCTCTCATTGTCACAAATCTCACTCCGAAGGTATATTGCTCAAACTCGATTTCTAAAAAGCTTACGACAACGTCAGCTGAGATTTCCTATTAGATATTCTCTTTAATCGGGGGTTCGGCCCCAAATGGATCGCTTGGATTAAATCCAGCCTCTTCTCAAGCACCTCCTCTATCATTATCAATGGCTCTGAAGGTCACAAGTTTAAAATTAAATGTGGCCTCCGCCAAGGGGACCCCCTATCATCCCTTTTATTTTTCCTTGTCGTAGACGTATTCAGTAAGCTTCTTCGCAATGCTTGGGAATTGCAGGTCATAGAAGGCCTAGGTGACTCGCACCTATTCGATGGTGTTCTTAATCTGCAATACACAGAAGACATTATTATTTTCACCAAACCGAACTCTCACTCTCTTCGTAACCTAAAACTTCTTCTTTACTGTTTTGAACTGGCATCAGGGCTATTGATCAATTTTCAAAAGTCTTCGGTCCTTTGGTTGGGAAGTTCTCCCAATCGCTAGATCGAGGTCTCCAATTTCTTTAACTGTTCTATTGCTTCTTTCCCCATCACGTACTTGGGTATCCCCCTACGATGGGGTAAACTGCAAAAATCTATTGGTTTCCCTTGGTGGATAAAGTTGAATCTAGACTCAATGTGTGGGCTGGAAAACTCCTCTCTCGTGGTGGTAGATTGATCCTTCTTAACTCGGTCCTCTCCTCTATCCTACTTTATATGATTTCATTCTATTATGTCCCCTCTTGGGTCATCAAGAGAATTGATCAAATCAGAAGTAATTTTTCTGGACAGGGTCCTCCAATTTCAAGCCGGGTACTCACCTTAGCAACTGGAATTTAGTCTGCCCTTCCAAAGCGGATGGGGGTCTGGGGGTTTTGAACCTCAGGAACCATAACATCGCTTTGTTGGGTAAATGGCTATGGAAATTTCTAAAATACGATCACTTACCTTGGATCCAAAGTATCAAGGTTAAATGTTTTTCTTCTCTCCATTAGTGGGAATTTCCCACCACTATTCATTGCAATGCATCCCCATTCTGGAAAGGGGTTTGGAAAGCGGCCGCAGCTTTCCAGTGCGGTATCTCCCATGACTGTTTTGACGGTTCCAAGACCAAATTTTGGATTGATCTCTGGATTGGTAACACAAAACTCGCCTCCGCTTACCAATCTCTCTTCCGCCTGGCCTCCAATCCCATAACATCAGTGGCTGACTCCTTCACCCTGGTTAACTCACAAAGACATTGGGTCATCCCATTCACGGAAGAGCTTTCTACTCTTCTAACCTTTGTTCTTAACGAACTCCTCACCCCCCTTAATAATTTCGAGTGGCGGCCGAAAGAAGATGTCGCTTGGCGTTGGAACTCGGCGGGGATCTTCTAGGTTAAATCTTTTTATAACTTTCTTAACTTTCGAGGCATCCACTCCCCTTTTGCTAAATTCATTTAGAATACCTGTGCACCTTTTAAGGTAAAAATCACCTCCTGGTTTGCCTTTAACAACAAGCTGCTCACAGTAGAGATCCTCAACAAAAGGAACCTAGCATGGGGACAACTGTGTCCCCTGTGCTCAGAGCAATTTGAGGATGTTGATCATTTGTTTGTTGGATGCAACTTCATTAACTCCCTGTGGAAAATTTGCGTTCTAGCTTGGGAAATTCCTTCAATCCCTCCCAAATTATCCTCGTGTTGGTCTATTCCGCCAACGAATAATAAGTACCGCAGTGTGTGGAACATTTCTGTTCAAATTATAATTTGGATTACGTGGTTGGAAAGAAATAAGAGACTGTTCAAACATTGTGCTTCTCCTATCTTTCCTTTAATAGAGGAGTTTTTATTCATGTTTAACTTCTGGTCTTCGACGTTAAAAATCGAAGCTAGAGATTCTCTTTTCAGTCGTAGATTATCCGACTCTTTACTTTGCCTACGCAACCTTAATGCTTTATAATTTTCTTTGTTGCTACGATTTCTGTTAACCTCCGACTTTTTTCGTAGGGTTGAAGCTAGTGCTGGCTACTCTCTTTTGGTTGCTACCTCTAAGTGCACCTTTTGGTTTTGCTTGGCTTCAGCCGGGCATGTTTTGAGTAGCGGTTGTTTCTTTTTTCTTTTCTCTCCACTGTTTTTTAGTCTGTTGGCTGTCGCTCTACTGTTTACTGGACTTGGCTTTGAGATTGGGGCTTTATTTTGGTAAGGTCATCTGCTTTTGATAGATCCCATGGTTTTTTTGTGGGTTGGCAATTCTTGCCTCTCCCCTGGATGTTCAGACGATGGGTTGTGTGGTAGTTTGGCTTTAATTGTTCATTATTAGGGAGCTTGTTTATTTGTTTCTGTTGGATATGTGGCTTTTGCTTTGCGATGGTTAGTTTTCGCTATTTATGCTCTGTTCAGCGGCGGCATTTTCGAAGCCCGCTCTGTGCGCTGTGCTTGGTGGAGATTATCTCATTGTGGTTCATATTGCATGCTATGTTTATCGGGTTTGGCCCTCCTCTGTTTTTTGAATGTATTCTGTATGCATTCTACTTTTATGTAATCCTTCACCACATCGGTGCGACCTTTTTGGTTGGTGGCCATTGATGTGCTGCTGGAGGGGGTGTTTCGCTCTTGTGGCTTAACCGTCACCAGGCTCTTCAGTATCCTCTCGGGCATCGAGAGTTGTCGCTCCTTTGGATTTCTCGGCAACCTCTACAGGCTGGGTATTGGCGTTGTCTGATCTTGCAGCACTGTTTCGTGGGGGGGCTATTTTTTTGTTCTCCTCTGGCCGCTGTGTGTGAACAAAGGTTCGTTCTTGGCCCTCCGGGGCGTATCCCTGCATTTTGAAGGCCTCTCCATTGCTGGGGGATCTTGAAGGCGCACCTCATTCTCGCGGAGGTATCTCGGTTCGCTGTCCCCATCGCAGTCTTGGTCGTTATCGGCTGTGTCTTTGTATATCTATTGTCTAAGGTTGCTTTATTTTTCGTCGTGCATTTCATCGATGTTTCTCTGATTGTATTGTTTGATTTTACGGCTTGTAAAACTTTTTTGTACAGCTTATGATTAATATAATTTTTTGGTCTGACTGGAGTTGGTAGACTTATCCGTTTCATAAAAATAAAAAAAAAACAAAAAAAAAACAACAATCCAACTGTATCAGAATCCTATTGCATCGAAAACTACCAATACAACATTAAGATACAATAACAGATGCATGAGCTTCCACTTCAATCCTTGAACATTACAGGTTTTGGTTTTTGTTTTTTGTTTTTTTGGAGTCTAAACATTCCCGGTAAGTTCTATGGTTAATTTCAAGCATTCATATCAAATATACATGAATTTACTCTTCACGATAGATTCTCACGAAAAAAGTACATGTCAATCCAGACCTCAAAACATGCACTCAGCAAATAGAAAAGATGAACACAATCTTACAACTCAGACTTAGATATAACAAGGTAACTTCGCCAAAAAAACATAACAAAGTAAGAACAGACTACAGGCTCAATCTTGTCTGAACTCGGGTTTCTCTTCATAGTGACTGGTTCGCCATTCATTTCCATCGTCCACACACAGCAGTACAGACAATGAAAATATTCCCTACGCGACACCACCGGAGGCCTTGACTAACCCAGTGACCGTCGTTTCTGTATCCTCCATCGTCTTCCCAACCTCCCCGACAATCTCATCATACCTCTGAAATATGAGTGTCAACAACAACCTCCCGACTAACGGCCCCATCTCCTTCCCCGCACACATCTTATTATCCACCTTACTCTTCTCATCTTCCGGTCCATTCGACCACACCACGTACTTCAACAGCTTGTTCCCTTCCTCCCCCATAAACCTCTCCGCCACAAACTCCTCCGCCTTCTCAAACACCCTCGGATCCCTGGTCGCCAGCGGCTGGAATCCACATAGCATCTCCCCCTTCTTCACCTCAAATTTCGCATCATGGCTCTCCACAATCAAATCCTTCCTAGCCCACGCGTACTGCGCAGGGACAGGTGGGTCCATTCTGAACGCCTCGTACACCACAGATTTCGTCAGCTCCATCTTATCCAGCATGGCGAAGGTTACCTCACCGTTGATCCCTTCCTTGTTAACTACAGACCTGATCTCTGTGGCGAGCTTCTGGTGCAGTTTCGGACCAGCAGCCACCACCCACTTGAACAACCTCATCAGATACATTCTGATACCAAGAAACGCGTTGATGATCCACGTGTAGATCAGGTGCTGAGCAGCTTCCTCCCTAGAAAGCCCCAGCCGTTCCGCATCGTCCAAGATCCAGGATCCAGCTTTCGTGTAGTAGTCGTAAAGGATCTTGTTGTTGGAGCTTGCTATCCACGGCGGAAAAGTGAAGGTGTGGAGCAACGCCTCCTCGACCATTTTGGGGAGGCCTACTGTCATGATAGGGTGGAACTGGAAGAAGATGTATTTCAGTGCAGCACTCCTAATTTCATCGGTAGGCTTGGTACCGAGCAGAGCAACCCCGACAAACTCAAACGCCGCGGCCTCGTTCAGGTTTGTGAACCCACACTTGTTATCTTTGGCAAGTGAAGCCTCCATTTTATCAAACAGTGAATTATAAATGGAAATAAACGTCGGGATGAATATCTGTTTTCTGGCGGCTTGTGCATTGAAAAAGGCCTGTTTGATCTTAGTGTGGTTGGCTTCAGACGGGTCAAGATCGGCGCAGACCCTGTACCCGCCGGTGAACCCTACAGAGGGCATGAAGGCGCCGGTAAGGGAGTTGGTTTTGTCGACTTTGGAAGGGTCAAAGAGGGTGCGGAAGGAGACGGCGTCGCAGAGTGCGACGACCTTGGGGTCTGCGACGAAGGGGCCGGGGACCATGTTCATACGGAGGACAGTGGAGTTGACTCTGTCCACGCGTGATTGGAAGTAGGCGTACTGACCTTGGTTGTACCAGAAGTCGATGCGGTCTTTGATGGCAGTGAGGGAGGAGCCGCAGATGTCCGGGAGTTTTCGGAGGGGCTTCTCGCCGTCGTCCTGGGTGGTTTCGACGTGGACTTTGGCCATGGTTGGTGGTTGTCGAGGAGTTAGAAAGGTAGTAATTAAGAAAGATGAGATGTGAGAGAAGAAGCAAATGTGAATGAATGTTCTTATTATAGTGACTTTGGGGCTATGTGTCGTCAAGTCAAGTGTCTATTGTTGAACAGATTTGAGGTTGTTTATCTCTGGTCTCTAATATTATAGCGAGAGACTTGAAACAGTAATGTTGTCAATATACAACTCCAACTCTTTCATTAATTACAACAAAATTAACAAATAAAAAAAACTCAACCTATTTAAAACGTGCAATGCATGTGCAAAATAATTTTACAATATTTTTTTAACACTAAACATACACATCTTACAATTACAACTCAAATTCTATTTATAAATACGTGCATTGCTTGTACAAATTATAGTTTTTCCTTCAAAATCCCAATTACTGCATCGCACGTCCAACTTCAAAACTATTTCTTAACACGTAAATCGCACGTAACAATCCTCCAACTCTTATCAAAACGTACCTCCCACGTAAAAAAAAATACTAGTATTAATTAGATGGACTTGTCACTGATCACATTAGCTCATTCGAATCGGGTGCGTGTTGGGTGCAGGTCGGGTTTATTAGTAGGTGTCTGATAATTCAGTTCATGTTGGATTGGAGCAAGGCTATGAGTGATATGATACGGCAGCGTTGAGAAACTATGAGAAATAAGAGCATTCACAGTCGTTCGATGTAAAAAATGGCAAAATGCATATTTTGCCCATCCAATTCGATGAGCATCCACAGTCGTCGAATGGCAAAAAAAATACATAAAGTCGTTAAAAAAGAAACAAACGGAACATCATGTTTCGTCTGCAATTAAAAAAAAATACGGGACGAAACATGATGTTTCGTCCCAAAAAGGGGGAAAAAAGGAAGTTTTTTTTGCAAAAAAAAAATTGCAAAAACAAATTTTAAAAATAGTTTGTAAATAATATTTGCAAAAACAATTTAAAAATTTGCAAAATAAATTTAAAAATTTGCAAAAACATTTAAAAATATTACAAAAAGTTCCAAAAAAATCACTGTAGCTGGACGAAGCATGGTGCTTCGTCCGGATTTTCCGGAAGTTTTTTTTGTAAAAAAAAAAAATGCAAAAAGATTTTTTTAAAAAAATTGGAATTTTTTTTTGCAAAAACAATTTAAAAATTTGCAAAATCAATTTAGATAATTCCAAAAAAAATTAAAATTTACAAAATTAATTTTTAAAATTAATTTTTTTTTTTAAATTGGATTGGGACGAAGCATGATGTTTCGTCTCACATTGGGACGAAACATCATGTTCATTCCCACGATTAAATTCGTTTAACGGTTATTTTATTTGTTTTTTTTTTTTTTTACTTCGGACGAAACATCATGTTTCGTCCGATCAATTAAAATAATAATTAAATAATCAAGACGAAACATGATGTTTCGTCTCACATTGGAACGAAACATCAGCTATAATATGCATTTTGCTATTTCGATTGCTATTTCTCCCTTTCTACTGTAGCGATTTTGCTAAAAAATGACAAAATAACAGACGACTGTGTGCGCTATAGTAAAAAAAATGGAAAAAATGACAAATAAGCAAACGACTGTGGATGCCATAGTGGACGGCCACTAGGAGTGACAATTTTTTTTTCAATTTAGGCGGCTGTACTGTATTACCATCTCGTCACGTCAAAGGAATATCTGATAAATTAAATCATTGAAATTTGAAAACGGAAAGCGATAAAGATTGATTTAAGTTCAATCCATTTAGGCGGCCGTACTATATTACCCTATTGTCTAGACCAGACAATCTTGACCCCGTAATCTATAGGTACCCGCAAGTATATTCTTATGGGCACGGATAAGAAAAATTTTATAGAAAAAATATGTGGTTAATTTTCGACCCAGCACGTGTGCGAATCGGATCGGTTATACTCACGGCTACTCATATATTTAAATATTATAATCACGGGTACTCCTATATTTAAATAAATAAATTGAATTAAATACTTATCAACTTCAGTTGTAATTTATTTTAGAGTATTTTGAGTTTGCTTCGTATTTGGTTTTATTGTTTTTAATTTAATTAATTTTGACATTTGGAATACGTTTGTCATATGGTTTCATTGTATTGATTGTGCTATGTATGTTTCCATTATGTTTAAATTTTGTTTAAATTCAGTTATGTCTGCATGCTTTGAAAAATGATTGCTCTTTCTTTGCATGATTGAAAAATTTATTGCTCTTTTATTTTGTTGATGAAATGATAAATAGAAGTACTAGTGGAATTTTGAATATTAATATCATATATTTATTTGGACAATAAGCATAATAAGACAACAAACAATAAATTTAGTAAATGATCATTTTTGATTTTTTGAATACATTTGTTGTTGTTTCAGTTATTCATTTTTTGCCTTTACACTTTTTCTTATATAAAAAAATGACAGTATGATGGTTATGTTTTTAATCAATTATTCAATTAAATTTTCAAAAAAAATTAAAAAAAGCCTAAAACAAATATAAAATAAACTCTGAAATATTGGAGGGTACCGACTGGTAGGGGTCGAGAAAAAACTTTAAAAAAATTCACGGTTACTTTTCAACACGGCCCATTGGATCCACGGGTCAAGCGACTCTTACCCATGGATACCCGACCCGACCCGTTTTCCAGGCTTAATCTCGACATGTCGAAGAATTCAATGTAGTGCTTTTTTCACATGAATCTCTAACAAATGGGTAAATTTCATAACACTCACTTATAAATCATTATTTTCATATAACAATTTAATTTTTACTCTATAAAACTACCTCTAGTTAACTTCCATGTGAAGATCCATAAATAATATGTATGTTAAATCTTATGGATTTATGGTAAAATGACATGGTTGCCCCCATTAAATCCTTGTCATTCATCCCATCTAAATACCATTAGAAAAATCACTCTTTCTTCTCTAATAAATCCCCAACCCGTTACTTTATTTCTAAACCAACATTAAATTCCCATCTTCTATTCTTTTCGGATGAATTCCCTAACCCCTACTACATCTCTATCGATTGTCTCCTCTCAAATCTCTTGCAACTCTCTTAATTCTTCTTGTATCTCTCTCAAATTATGTTTTTGACTCCCTATTTCCATTTTACTAGATAAGTTTAAGGGGGTGGGCATTACCCAACTATGCACTAGTTCTGGATGGGGATTCAACATAAACTGCTGAAAAGAATAGAAGGAACAAAGGGTTTCTCAACTCTATGGTTGTGTTATTTTAAAGGATCATTAGGGAGTGTGGTTTTTTGAGGGAGTTGATGATGTGAAGATTGAGTAGGTAAGGCAAGACAACAAGTTAAATTCAGTGGTAGTGCTAATGGAGAAGGTTGATAAGTGTTTGTATGTCATAATTTTAGGAACCTGATTATGGAGAAGGTTGTGAATCAGCTTCATCTTAATCGCTTTCCCTTGAAGAGGTGATTTTAGTGGGGAACTATGGCCATTTTTGAAGGAAATCAGATTAATCGGTAGAAAAGAAAGTGTGTTGGATTTTTAACTAGATGCATTTTGGCCCTTTTACAACTTAGGTTAAGACTTAACCCTACGGATACTGACAAATTTTAACATAAGTTGGGTTTTGGTGTTGATGCTGCTTTTTTGGTGTGGTAGCAACATATAATGAGTTCTTGTATTGAAGTAAAAAAGCTTAGATCACAGTCGTCGATCTAGTACCGATGTAAGGCTAGTATTTGGTTGGATCTATGGAACTGGATGAATGAGATACCGCCGAAAACCAGCAAAAAAATGAAACACCAGGAGTTTTCCTAGCTACAGGCCCTCCGACCATCAGGCCAGTACTCAGTAGTGTAAACTGTGTTTTAGTAGGCAAAATGTTGATTATCTGAAAATTGATGAGGTAGGGTTGTATTTAACTATTTATTGGCAGTGAATGAGATAGTTATTGGGAAGATTGTGTAACTGATTTGGAAGATTCCTCAAATCAATAGATATAATGAGTTATTATCTTACTATTTTGGGGGGATTTGATTGGCGGTCATGGTTGACTGGTCAGTCTCCCCTAATAGGGCTGCAAGTCATCCTCACTTGTGGGCTATTCCAAGGTAGTGGGCCTATGGGTAGCCCACGTTAGCAATGGTATCGGGTCGGGACGGATCGGGTCCTTCACTACCCGTACCCGGATCCGGTCCCCTACGAGTCCAAAAATTGGACCCGGACCAGGACCCGTGAGGACCGGGTCTAGTTCCGAGTCTGGATCCTATTAAAAGTTTCCTACCTGTCCGGGTCCAAAACTAGTTACTTCCATCTCCGACGAGTTCAATTTCTTCTTGTGGACAAAAATTCTCTCCTAAACTTTACTTACATCTACATATAGAAATACAGATACAGTAGATTTGTATGCATAAACCACTAAATATCAAACACCCAGTCATCATTATCATGATTCGAGAAACTCACTATCATATTAGTAAGAGGAAAGAGATTTGAACGAGTCCGAGTCCATATCATATTAATATCAAAGTCCATATCTTTCCCGGTTTTTATGTATAATTTTTTTTAACCGGTCCAGGTCCGGGTCCGGGTCCGAATCCGGGTCGGGTCTATTATAAGCGGACCCGGACCCATATAGAACGGGTCGATTCTGGTCCAATGTCGGGTCTGGGTTGGGTCCGGGTATCGGGTATTTATACCAGTGCTAGCCCACGTGTTGATCATGGGCTTGTAGCGGCTTGTGATATTATTGTCTTGCCCTTAGGAGCCTCATGATTCGTGCAAGAATCATACGGTTCTGATTAACATAGTTTTTTTTTACCGATATCAGGTGTTGGACCCATATTGTGAGTGAGTTAATGGAATTACCAATTTGTGAATGAGGTATATAGAATTTAAACATTTGTTAGGACCCATGGGGAAAAAGCCCTTGAATATATAGCCTGCAGGCTGTTGAGTTTAATGTAGAATAACTCAATCTGAGATGCAAACAAAAGAAACTAATCAAAGAAATAAAAACAAACAAATCAACCAAGCACACAAGTTTTTTTTCGAATTCACCAAATATAATGACTACTTCTCCACACATAGGTACTCTTGCAATTTTCACTAGAATAATGAAGAGAACATGTTTCAATCACTCTAAATCTGACCACCAAGGTGTAGGGTTTTGCTTTTCTTCTTTTCTCAAGAACGACTGCTAGATCTCTCTCTCTCTCAAAATATTATTCACTTAACCCTAATAATCGTACACCATATATATATATATATATATATATATATATATATATATTATTAAAAAAGATTAGAGATCTCAACTGTCAACTGCACAGAAGATGAGATTTATACCAATGCTACGCACATTATGCAAGCCTAAGTGTTACTCACACATCAAGTTTGATCCGAACCCTGCTCAAATTTTTTTGAACTTCATTCACAAGTCAACTCCGTTCTTCATTAACTAATTTTCTCAATTTGTTGGCATGTTTCTATAATTAATGTTGGCAGCTAGAGATGAATACAGTCATATGTCAGTAATTTTTTTTGTAAAATTATTATTCCAAAGCCTCTGATCTTTATTGTCGGTTTTGGTTAACAATTTTAGAATAAGTTGTCTCCTGGTCAAGTCGATCTGAAATGCATAGTGTTGGAAAAAGTTTTTGAAGATTTTCCGGGTCGAATTCCGGTGGTCTCCGACCACCGGCGATGCCAAAAATTGATTGGATCATGTTCCTCTCGTCGAGTACTATTCCGTAATGTACTCACTGTTCAAAAATGGTTTCCGTATGAATGAGAAATGTAGGTCCAAAGTTGCGTACTCGCAATGTACTAACTTGGACAGTTGGAATGAATAATCCCACATCGAAAGATGGGAAAGATTTTCTCTAATATATAAGCTAAAGAAATGGACGAAAGGGCATAGCCCTGGGGTTACCACTAACGTGCAGTAGGGAGAGGACCTAGCCAAAATAACAAACACATACGCGCGCCTGGCCCGGCCCCTGCCCCAGCCTCGCCTCGGCTTGGTCCGGTCTGGTCTGGTCCGGTCTGGTCTGGCTTGACTCGGCTTGGCTTGGCTTGGTACCATTACTCTATAACAGCAGATTAATGGCTCATCAGTTACGCTTTTGAACCATTACTCTGCCGTTACAGAGTAATGGACCCTTCAGTTACTCTAAGTCTTCTGAGAATACAACATAGCGCTCCACCGTCACACTACGGGGCAAAATTTGCTTTAAGGACAGAGATATTCTAATCTCGACTCTGTATTGTACTGTGTGGTTTGTTCTTCTATTTCTTGTAATTGTAACACTTCACAATTATTGTTAGCATTTTCTGTTTTATGAAACTTGTGTTCTAACAATCTTATACTGTCTGGTCTGGTCCGGTCTGGTCTTGCCTGACTCGGCTTGGCTTGGTACCATTACTCTGTAACAACAGATTAATGGCTCATCAGTTACGCTTTTGAACCATTACTCTGCCGTTACAGAGTAATGGACCATTCAGTTACTCTTAGTCTTCTGAGAATACAACATAGCGCTCCACCGTCACACTACGGGGCAAAATTTGCTTTAAGGACAGAGATATTCTAATCTCGACTCTGTATTGTACTGTGTGGTTTGTTCTTCTATTTCTTGTAATTGTAACACTTCACAATTATTGTTAGCATTTTCTATTTTATGAAACTTGTGTTCTAACAATCTTAAAGCAAACTTTTTCTTTATTCTAACAGTTTTGTGAAGATTAATTACATGTCCTGTTATCATTTCGGAAAAACACAACTAACAGTTCTATTTCAACTGTTTCAGGAAATGGAAAATACAGAACGAAAGTGTCAATGGGCTTATCAATGCCGAAACACTAGTGACCCAAAATGTGACTGCACAATCTTTTGTAGTACATTCGGTTGTTCTGCCCACACATATAACTGTGGGAGAAAAACCAAAGAAGTTCAATGGAACTGGATTGAGGAAGTGGCAAGAAAGATGCAGTTCTACCTGACCACCTTGAAGCTGGACAGGTTTCTCACTGAATCTGTCCCTATGCTGGCACCAATGGATGCACACTCCGTTGCTGCGGTTGATGCATGGACTCAGGGTGACTATCTCTGTAGAAACTACACCCTGAATGGCTTGGTAGACCCGCTGTACAACGTCTACTGCGTCTTCAAGACGTCCAAACTCCTATGGGGGTCTTTGGAGAAGAAGTACAAAACAGAAGACGCCGGGTCCAAAAAGTTTATAGTTGGAAAATTTCTGGACAACAAAATGGTTGACTCCAAGACAGTTGTGAGTCAAATCCAGGAACTGCAGGTAATATTGCATGAAATCGCTGTAGAGAACATGACGCTGTTCGAATTGTTCCAGGTTGCAGCGTTCATCGAGAAGCTTCCACCTGGATGGAAAGACTTCAAAAACTATCTCAAGCACAAGCGAAAGGAGATATCTCTTGAAGACCTCATTGTCAGGTTGCGTATCGAAGAGGAGAATCGCAAGACTGACAGTAACTATGGAAATCAGTCCATAGAAAAGGCAAACATGGTGGAGCATGAACAGAAAGACAAAAAAAGAAAAATTCTTGCCACGGGCCTCGAACAAAAAACCGGCAGCAAAGAGATTTGCTGAAAAATTCCAAAAGTGTGGTAAGCTGGGCCAAATAATTTCTGAATGTTGCACCAAGGAAAACAACCGTGCTGGAACCGGACAGGCAAAAGGATCCCATGTACACATAGCTGAAAACTTGTCCACCGGTTTCTTTGATTTGGACCTCTGTGCTGTTGTATAAGAGATAAATTTGGTGGGGAGCAATCCTCGAAAGTGGTGGTACGACACTGGGGCCACCAAGCACATCTGCTCGGACAAGGAGATGTTCACTTCATACCAGAAGTGCAACAAGGATGCACAGGTGTTCATAGGTAATTCTTCCGCCTCCAAAATTGCATGAACGGGAAAGATAGTGCTGAAAATGACTTCAGGCAAGGAACTAACACTCACAAATATGTTGTATGTTCCAGATATTAGAGAGAACTTGGTATCAGGATCTTTTCTAAGAAAGAATGGATTTAAGGTTGTGCTTGCTTCTGATAATTTTGTATTGTCTAAGAACATGGTGTACTTGGGTAAAGAATATGTAAAGGATGGACTGTTCAAGTATAATGTAATGACAGTTATCCCTAAAACTATTGTTCCTGTTGTTTCCAAAGTTAATGAAATTATTCCTATTGCTTATGTTTTTGAGTCTTTTACTGTTTGGCATGAAAGACTAGGTCATGTTAATTTCAATTCTATGCGTAGATTAATTAACATGAATTTGCTACCAAAATTTAAGGTAGACAACTACGAAAAATGTGAAGTTTGCACGGATGCCAAACTCACTAAAACTCCATCACGTTCTGTAAAAAAAACACAGAAACTCTAGGTCTAATTCACACGGATCTGTGTGATTTAAAATACGTGCAGACCAGAGGCGAAAAAAATACTTTCTGACATTCATAGACGATTGCACAAAATTCTGTTATGTATACTTGTTACATAGCAAAAATGAGGCTTTGAATAAATTCAAAGAATATAAGCTTGAAGTTGAGAATCAACTTGGCAAAACGATTAAAATCGTTAGGAGTGATAGAGGAGGAGAATATGATGCACCATTTAATATGTTCTGCTTTGAACATGGAATAGCTCATCAGATGATGAATGCCTTATTGTTGAATTCTGGCTTACCCCAAAATATGTGGGGGGAAGCGTTGATAACTGCCAACTACATTCTCAATAAAATACCCCACAAGAAAACTGGCAAGACACCATACGAACTGTGGAAAGGTAACGTATCTTCGTATAAATACCTCAAAGTGTGGGGGTGTCTAGCAAAAGTGGCAGTACCTATTCCAAAACAGGTCACCAAAGGTCCTAAGATGATTGACTGCATATTCATAGGCTATGCACACAACAGTAGTGCATACCGGTTTTGGTATATAAATCAGATATACCGGATATCCATGTGAATACAATAATGGAATCAAGGAATGCTTCCTTCTTTGAACACATATTTCCGTGCAAGGATACTACGTATTCCAAACGTACACATGAACAAGGGAATGCAAGCACTTCGGTTGATGAACTAGAACATGATAATGATGAGCCTAGACGTAGTAAACGGGCTAGAACATCAAAGTCATTTGGTCCTGACTTTGTAACGGCATTTCTATTAGAGAATGAGCCCAGAAAATTCAAGGAAGCCATGTCTACGCCAGATGCTCCTATGTGGAAGGAAGCAATCAAAAGTGAAATAGACTCCATTATGCAAAATCATACATGTGAGTTGGTCGATTTGCCTTCTGGATGTAAAGCTCTAAGATGCAAATGGATTTTCAAACAAAAATTAAAACCAGATGGTTCAATAGAGAAACATAAGGCAATACTTGTGGTACAAGGATTTAGGCAAAAGGAGGGCCTAAACTTCTTTGATACATATTCTCCGGTTACAAGAATAACTTCCATAAGAATGTTGATAGCTATTGCAGCTCTACGTAACTTGAAAATACATCAAATGGATGTTAAAACTGAATTTCTAAATGGGGATTTAGAAGAAGAAATATATATGAAACAACCTGAGGGTTATATAGTTCCTGAATAGGAAAACAAGGTGTGCAGACTTGTAAAATCCCTGTACAGACTAAAACAAGCTCCAAAGCAGTGGCATGCAAAATTTGACAATGTTATGATGACAAATAATTTTAAAATAAATGAATGTAATAAGTGTATATATATCAAAGATATTCTAAATTGATACATTCTGGTGTGTTTGTATGTAGATAACATGCTCATTATTGGGAGCAATAATGACATTATCAAACAAACTAAGAGCATGCTTAGTGGCAAGTTTAATATGACAGATTTGGGAGTTACAGACATCATACTAGGAATCAAAGTTTCCAGGACATCTGAGGGAATTACTTTTTCTCAAGCTCATTATGCTGAGAAAGTACTTGAAATGTTCAAGAATTACTCGAATGGAACTGCCAAAAGTCCTGTGGATCCCAGTCTTCACTTGTTCAAAAACGGGTGACAACATATCACAACTGGAATATGCACGTGTAATCGGTTGTCTGATGTACTTAACAAATTGTACAAGACTGGACCTAGCACATTCAGAAAATGTACTGAGCCGCTACACAAGTAATCCAGGACGAAGTCACTGAAAATGAATAACTAGAGTATTGAACTACTTGCGACATACTCAGAGTTATGGGCTGCATTACACCACATATCCAGCAGTACTAGAAGGCTACAGTGATGCCAACTGGATTTCAGACTCCAAGAACTCAAAATCTACAAGTGGATACGTCTTCACTCTTGGTGGTGCAGCTGTGTCATGGAAATCCTCTAAACAAACGCTACTAGCCAGATCCACTATGGAATCTGAGTTCATTGCTTTAAAGAAAGCGGCAGAGAAAGCAGAGTGGCTTCAAAACTTTTTAGAGGATATTCCCATGTGGGAAAAATCAGTGCCTGTTATATGTGTACACTGTGACAGCCAATCGGCTATAGAAAGGGTACTGAGTTGTATGTACAATGGTTAGTCTCGTCATATCAGAAGGCGACACAAAACCATTAGACAACTGCTCTCTAATGGAATAATCTCTATAGAGTATATAAAATCGGCTGACAACCTAGCGGATCCATTTACTAAAGGTTTGTCACGAGAGTAAGTTGTGAGATCATCAAAAGAAATGGGTTTAAAGCCTAGGACGAAAGAGGATACTTGATGGAAACCCTACCTAGAAATTGGAGATCCCAAGATCTAGGTTTAAGGGGACAACTAAATCTTGTTGAATCAACGAGAGAACTGAGCGATTAAAATCTCATACCTACTCTTAGGATGATAAAACAGTACTGTCTGCAAAGAGTTTGGACAAGTTTGGCTTTTAATGATTCTCATAGATTTGAAATAAAAATGGGGTATGACAGGATACTCTTTATGGGCAATCACCTTGTGAGTGTGAAATGAGGCCGTTTCTAGGAAAATGAAGAATGGCTATATTCTCCAAGTTCACTCACGATTAAACAGGGTTGTTCAAGGCCAAAATGAACACAACAAGAGAACCTAGTTCTGTGAGGAGATGAAACTGTGTGATAGTTATTGTCTAGGTTCACATCAAAGTCCGTGTAGTTCAAGACATCATGTTCACTACCTGGTCAAGTGAATCTGATGGCTACTCACTGTGGTTGGTTCAAAGTAAAAAAATTACTACCATTCCTGATGCAGTGATTTTCCAATTGTATTCTTAGAGTCTTTTCTGTCATGTGTCTTTTTGTCGTGTCTGGATTACATAGTCTGGTCATTTCCATTCATGTAGGGGATTGTTGGAAAAAGTTTTTGCAGATTTTTTGGGCCGGATTCTGGTGGGCTCCATCCACCGACGACGTCGAAAATTGATTGGATCATGTTCCTCTCGTCGAGTACTATTCCGTAATGTACTCACTTGCCAAAAACGGTTTCCGTAGGATTGAGAAATGTAGGTCCAAAGTTGGGTATTCGCAATGTACTAATTTGGACAGTTGGAATGAATAATCCCACATCGGAAGATGGAAAAGATTTTCTCTAGTATATAAGCTAAAGAAATGGACTAAAGGGCATAGCCCTGGGGTTACCACTAACGTGTAGTGGGGAGAGGATCTAGCCAAAATAATAAACACACACACGCGCGCGCGCGCGCCCGGCTCGGCTCGGCCTGGCCTGGCTTGGCTTGGCTTGGCTCTGGTCTATATTTTTTTTTGCCCCACTCTAAAATTTTTCCCAGTTACTGTTGAGGCTCTTCAACTTCTGTAACTGCTGGTACCATTACTCTGTAATAGCAGAGTAATGACTCATCAGTTACGCTTTTGAACCATTACTCTGCTATTGATCCATTACTCTGCTGTTACAGAGTAATGGGGACCCTTCAGTTACTCTCAGTTTCCTATAAAACCAGTCAATTTTGTCTGCCAGAAGACATAGTTTTCAAATACCAATCCGAATCCTCTTCTTCTTTTTCTTCCTCTGTGTCAGTTCTGAGAATACAATACAGCTCCAGTTCGCTCAGATCTCTGAAGTTAGAGTGCTGCTCTTCAGGGAAAGGTAATACAGTTGTATCCTAGGAGGCAATTCGTCAACCACCATCACACTACGGGACGAAATTTGCTTTAAGGACATAGATATTTAAATCTCGACTCTGTATTGTACTGTGTGGTTTGTTCTTCTATTTTCTGTGATTGTAACTCTTCATAATTTTTGTTAGCATTTTCTGTTTTATGAAACTTGTGTTCTAACACATAATGCTACCTCTTAACAGATTCCGATCCTCTCCACTAGGTGGATTTTGAATTGATATTTTCTAAACATGTTTAGTTGCTTGTACAGAAAAAAAATATAATTTCAGTTAAAAAAATTGTTAGGATGAAAGAGAAAGCTGTTAAATAAAAGAATATAAGATAAACTTAAAATAACATATAAAAAGACATTAAACGAGTTTTCTATTATATTCCGTACTTTTTTAATAGTAAATATTTGAAAAAAAAAGGACATTCCACTTGATATAGTGAAAAAGTTATCAACTATTTTTAATCTACAAAAAAAAAAAAAATTGATGAAAACTTGAATTCCACAAATTTTTTATATTTTACATCAATCCAAACATCCTTTTAAGTAAATTCACTAGAGGGTTCGGTGAATGCATTTTAGGCGACCATCGTGATCTAAAATGGTGATGGACAGCTGAGCTTAAATCTCAACATGGCGGGAGAGAAGGTGTACGAAATGAGTAATCGATTCTTGGTGATCACTATCAAATTCAACAGTTCATATTTACGTCCGTTGTTTATATTTAGACTAAATTAAAAAAAACCACACTAAGTTTTGGGTTAGTTTAAAAAAACCACACTAAATATTTTTTGTTTAAAAAAAGGATAAAAAATTTCAAAAGAATCTACTGGGTTAGTTAGGGTTAGGGTTAGGGTAGGGTTTAAAAAAATCACTTTCATCTTTTATTTGTGTTTAAAAAAATCACATTCTTTTTTTATTTGTGTTTAAAAAAATATCACTTAATTAAACAGATGTATAAATAAATCTTCCGAACTAATCCTAATCCTAACTCAGTAGAGTTTTTTAAAATTTTGTGTCATTTTTTTAAACAAAATAAACTCAGTGCAGTTTTTTTAAACTGGCCCAAAAATTAATGTGATTTTTTAAAATTTAGCCTTATATTTATGTACAACTGTTTATAATTAGGTATAATAACTGTCAAGACCAAAAGCCCGAAAATGCATACAGGAAACGAAAGCAAAATAAAATGACTACTCTACATGTCACCATCGATCTATACGGTTTTATATTCCAGAAGATCGATGGTGGAAAGAGACATTAACGGCTCCAAAGTCACCAACCACACTCAATTTTGTTTTGGATAAGTTTCACTTAATATATTCCAGAAGATGGTGGAAAGAAAGAGACATTATCGGCTCCAAAGTCACCACACTTCATTTTTTTTTTTCATAAATTTTACTTAACACACACACACACACCCCGCGTTTTTCTCCATTATTAAGAAACTCATCTTTCGGTTGCTTTCTTCGATCAGAAAACATACATATTCCACTTAAGTAAAACACGTGGGGTTCACATAACTATTTATACTTTATTTTTTGACTAAATTACCCTTGATTTACTGTAGCTAACCCAAATTAATTTAAACTTTCTTTATATATATACTAGTATCATGCACGTGCGATGCACGTGGAGAAAGAAGGAAAAAGACAAAAAAAAAAAGGAAAATAATTTCCAAACTGATCCACCGTCGAAAATATTTACCAAACTGGTCCACTTTCGCACGTGCACGCGGAGGAAGAAAGAAAAGACAAAAAAGGGAAATAATTTCCAAACTGATCCACTGCCGAAACTATTTACCAAACTGGTCCACTTTCGAAAATATTTACCAAAATGAGTCATTTGGCTTCAAAATGACAAAATGATAAAAAAAAAAAAAGAAATTAATGACAAATACCACTAAGGCCTTCTCCCATTATAATAGTAGAGATATATATATGATTATCGCATAAATTAATTTAAACTTTTTTTTATCTTTATCTTTATCTTTATCTTTATCTCTACTATTTTAATGAGAGAGTTGGGATTGTAAACAAACAAACCCTAATTTTGTAACTGAGCAAACTCGTGCAATATACGGCCAAACTAAATCCACCAAATATATCCGTGTTATGCACGTGCAGCCAAAAAAAAAACAGTCGCATCATCTTCTCTGTTGGAAAAAAAAAACTAAATCCAAAACTTCTTCATCTTCTCTCTATTCAACTCCTCTCTGGACCTGCACCGCCCTCTCTCTCGCATTACCGTCGCCACCACACGGCTGTTGCACCGCAGTTCTCCGTCGTCCCAAGGCCGTTGCACCGCAGTTCGGTGTCCACCCAAGGGTACCTGTCCAATCTGACTGTTGCGTCGCAGATTTGCCGTCGATTGCGTCGCAGATTCGTCGTCAATTGCGTCGTAGATTCGTCGTTGAACCAAGGATAGCTTTCGAATCTCGAGCGTTGCTTTGCAGATTTGCCGTCGATCCGTCGAATCCCGAACGCCGCCGCCGTTGCCGCTTCGCCGTAGGGCCAAGGGTGGCCTTCGAATCTCCAGCGTTGCACCGCAGCTTCGCCGTTCAGCCAAGGGTAAGCCTTTTCTCTTCTTCTCTTCTTCTTCATTCATCTACCCATCTACCTAGTTGAAAATTTCTCTTACTTTGTTTCATGGGTGTTGAGATTATGGGAAATTAGAATATCAGAAGCGAAATTTGGGTGCATATAACTAATTTTCTGCCTTTAAAAATGTCTTTTAAATTCATCAATGGTTCTATTTCTAATGGGTGCTACCATTTATACCATGCCTAACACATCTGTGCATCATTTGTATATCTGTTGAAACAATGTAAGATAGAATAAAGATAACATGATGAACATCAGGATTATGAATAAAATCACTTATGTCTGTAGTTTAGTAAGTTTAGTAAGTTATTGAGAAATGGTTGAAAGATTTGTATAGGATGTCATGTAATCATAATTAAAAATTAGGATTTGTTAATACTCTATCACGGTAATTGTTTTGCTTTTCCTGTTCCGTAGCGCAAGGCACATGGATGCTTTAATTACAGTCAAAAGTATTAACACACATCCCTAACACAGAATGTCTAAAATTCTCAGTTTGAGCTAGAAAATTCTCAGTTTGAGCTAGTAACCATAGATCATATGACATGAAGTCTATTATGCCACTTGGGAGCTATTGGGTTTTCTTCTCCAGAAGAGATGGTGATAATCTAAATTTTGTCTTACCATAGAAGGTTGCAATAATATTGAATATTAATTGCGCGTATATTTGCATTTGGTCTTGTCTTCCCAATCCTTCAAAGAGCATATATATATACACGTGCACTCATTCATGATGTATATTCTCTTTCAATTCTGTATACATATTTCATCCTCTTAAATTCAGTCCTTGAATTAAAGATTTCAGCTGTTTGATTTGCACGGATGGCCCAGGGTCGAGATGCGGGCACACGCTGACGTCAATGGCGGAGGTGGGAGAGGAGGGGTCGCTGGGGTACATCGGGCTGAGGCTGATTCTGTTTGGGGGCGCGACGGAGCTACAAGGGAATTCAAGGACTGCGATGCCGACGCCTTCGCCGACTGGCAGCGCTGGGATCCGTATGTTTGTTGATGGGGAAACCCTAGATTTGTTTAGTTGATGGGAATTTGGTAATTTTGGAATGAAAGAAATATGTTGGATTTTTTTTTTTTGAGGTTTGGCAGGAGCGACGGCGGATGTTCATTGTTACGATGTGTTGCCGAATAATTGGTCAAGGTAATTAAGTTTGAATCTGCAATTTTTGGTAGGAAGAAATTTTTGTCGATATTTGGTGAAAATGCGACAACTATCCCGAAGTTGCAGTGAAATTTTGATTTCAAGCAAGAAATGAGCCTAACTTTTATTTTCTGATTGAATATGGTGTTCTCAATTGCCTAAAAATACTTTTAAGGTTGATTAAGAAAAAAAAAATTGATAATTGTTGGGCTAAAATGCGGGAAACTATCTTGATTCTTGAAGTTGCAGCAAAATATGAACTTTTTTCTTTTTTTGTAGTAAAGTACTAGCTTTAGTTTTCTTGGGAAATTGAGAATTGATGTCTGAGTTTATTTTCTGATCAAATGTGGGTGTTCGCAATTGTCTAAGAAAACTTTAAAGGTTTGATTGAGAGAAGAAATTTTGACAACTGTTAGGCTAAATTGCAAAAAACTATGCAAAATGCTAAACATTTTTCTTTTTTTGTAGCAAAGAACTAGGCTAGAGTTTCCCTGTGTAAGTGTATTTTTTGATCAAGTATGACTGTTATCGATTGTCTAAACTGACTTTACGGTAAGTTTTTGTTCGAGAAGCGATTGAAGCTACTTTTAAAGATTTTTTTGAAACTTCAGGGTCATTTGCTGCATTTTAGCATAATTGTCATGTATATGTTTTATTTTTAATTGCTTATTTTGATTACAGGCTGACTCCATTGGGAGAGCCACCATCTCCGAGAGCAGCCCCTGTGGCAACGACTGTGGGCATGATGGTTGTAAATAAGATACTTTGTAATTAGTGTTGAAAATTGTTGAATTGTATTCAGAAAAGAGGAGGATGGGATTATTGATTCTTTTTGGTTAATTTTTTTATAGGGTGGGATAGGTCCTGCAGGTTTGTCACGCCCCGCTTCCCAAAATACGGGAATACGAGCTCATGACGTAGGCCCAGCGAATGATTTTAATATCATTCATCAGCTGTACCAGTCTCAACTCAACAATACTCAGGAAATTAAATCACAGTCACGCAATCAATAATATCACAGAACAATAATTGAATTCAAGAAATTAAATATTCCAACATAATAATGTTACTGAGAAACGAGTAGCAATTACGGATCAAAAGCCCGGGATACAATTCTAAATGAATAAAGGAATTACAATTATTGAAAGAGAACATGAAAGGGAAAAATTTATTATCAAGTAGTTGCTCCAATCTAGAAGTACTGCTCTCCAACTCCTTCTGGTAGATCCTCAGGTTCACCTGTGGCTGGATTAGCTAAAGAAGGAAAATAAATGTCCTTAGAGCAAGTATGGACGGCAAGTAGTGAAAACAGAGAGTAAAGGAATAAGGTACGTGTAGGAAATATGAATCAAGATCAAATTTGCAAGGGCAATAATGGTACTAATAGCAATGGTCTTTATCAAGTATATATGCATGTCAACTAGGTCTATTATCAAGTTGTTTCTCCTAACTAGTGCACGTACTACTGCATCCCATACTACAGGTTCGGCGTACGCACAGCAGTGTTCGTTTTAGACTTCGTGGTGGGGTCTACAGAGCGTGTACTCGGGTATATCAAGATAACAAGATAACAAGATCACAAGTTTATGTCTCCACCAGTATTCTTCACCTTTCATATAACAAGTCCATGTAACAGGAGGGCCCTACCGAGTACATTTTCTGAGACGGTCCACTACTAGGTCAACCCTTAGAAATCCCGGCTTATTTAGTATTTTGTTAAGTCATATATTCACATGAGGGTAGTCATAAGAATGTCAAGTGAATGATGATAATGCAGCAACATGGTATATTACGCAATAATAAACAAGAAACAGTAAATCTGAAATGGCTGACACAGTCACACCAAAACAGGGATATCTCCTAGATTACAACTCCAAATTCGGACTTGTAGTAGGCTATGGACATCTAGACAGATAGGGCTACAAGTTATATTCAGGGACTTTCTTCTAATTCGGACTGTATCTAGGTCAAATGTACTGTTCTTTACGGTTCAGCTGTCCTGGCAGCAACTAGATGTCAATTCATAAGGAGTGGAAACAAGGCCTAAATGTATTATAAAAATATATAAAAATTTGGGGTGAACCCTCAGCATGTTTGCAAGGTTCCTGGAAAGTTTCATAGCATTCTAACACTAATTGCATGATATTTCATTACCAATTATGTCGATGGCATAATAATTCAGCAGTAAAAGAAAATGTAGACTAGCGGGACTAAAAATGTTATATCTTATAGCTCGTGACTTCAAATTAAGATTTTTCACTTGGGTTGGAAATCATGCCCAATAGACTAAAATTCTCATTTACATTTTGTGTGCTAATCCTCATATTTACATGGTCGAAACCTCTGTGCTAAACAATACATGCAACAAAAATTTTATAAAAACTATCATGTGCATATTCATCAAGTGAGTAGTTATCGAACTAATGAATCTCACACATATCAAGATTAATGTAAAGCAAGAATTGTGAATTTTCTAAATAACAGGTCAAGTGAATTATCAAGTTCAAGTCACAAGGTTTCATATAAATAACATGCATTTAATCACGGCGTGTTTTCCTCATGTACAAATTTATTTATTTATTCATGTCAAATATATGTCTAGGCTTGGGTTTGAGTCAATGGATAATAAAAGAAGTCAAAAGTACGTTGGGTTAGCTCGTGTAAACCCTCGATACTCTTAACGAGACGGGACACAAGACAAAATTATCGATAAATAAATTTGGAACTACTTGCAGGAGATCAATTAATTTGAACTAGAATGAAGAAAATAGTTCAATGGACTTGCCTTTTTCGTAGTAGTCGATTCGAATAATTAAGAATAACGGGATCAGAATCCCGGGGAACAATCCCAAGAGTACGGGCGAAATGCGTGCGAAAAACTCCAACAGCAACAACCGCAATAGTGATTTTTCCCCACACACGATCAGCAAAACAGCAAGCAGCTACGGGATCTGGTGCGGGTAGAACAGCAAACAGCGAGAGCGGTGAATAGGAGTTTGTCCACGCAGCGGATCTGCGCCGAACACGGGACAGCGACACAGCGGATCGAGCGCGCCGAACAGCAAACAGCGACGGCAACGAATCAGATCTCGTCTTCCACCTCTCGACAGCGGAGGAGAGAGAGAGACAGCGGCGACTTGGCTGCGTGCGGCGGGGTTCGCGACGGCTGCGGTAGCGGGGCGGCATCGTGACCACGGTCGGGAAGCGACGGCGGCGACGCAACTCCGGCGAAGGCTCTGTTTCGTGATCGAAACAGAGGAAGACGGAGACGAAGTCTTCGGGGCTTGGACAGCGCCGGCGAGACTGTGGAGAGCTCGCGGTGGTGTTGCGAAGGTGATCGAAGTGATTGGGAGAGGGCAACAGTGGTTCGAAGGTGATGTCGGAGTGGGTTTGGTTGGCGGAGTTGGGTTTTGTGATGCTTCGATAGGTTCGACGGGTTTCCACGGCAATGGGGACGGGGCTGCGATGGAGAAGGGGATGAGGCAGCTCGGTAATGGGGACGAGGTCGAGGATGATAATGGAGTGGTGGAGCGGTGGAGCTTCGATTGGGGTGCCGGAGTGGAATAATGGCGAAACTTGGGCATGGTCGGAGGGACGGCTCGGTGATGGGAATGATGGTGACGACGAGGCGAGGTGATGACGGCGAGGAGGTGGCGAAGTGGTGATCGGCGTTAGCGGCGGTGTAGGGGAGTGAGATGAAGGTTTGGTTCGGGTGATTTTGGGTTTGTTTTGAGAACAGGAGAGGGAGAGAGAACGGGGAGAGAGAGTGTGAGTTTGTTAAGGGGGTTGTTCTGATTGTGGGAAAGTGGGGGTATTTTTAATGCAACCAATAAAGAGGAGATCGTGGGAAGTTGGGGGATTTGAGGGATTGAGGGAGAATTAGTCTGGTTAGTTAGGGGAATTGGGTTGTGGGTAGCTTTAGACTAGGATCCAATACCCAATAAGATGTGGGTTGGGCTTGAGTGTAGATGGGCCACAAAAATACAATAATATAATAAATAATTGGGAACTAGTAAGCCCACAACATGACAAAGACCCAGATACAATAATTAGGAAAAAAAAATACATCAAAGACATACAAAAATAATAACCCGTATAATCGGGAATAGGGGTTATAAATCCTACCCACCTTACAAGAAGAATTTCGTCCTCGAAATTCAAATCGGTGGATCGTAGGTACCCCGAAAAGAAAAGTGAACCAAATAACCAAGACAACATACATCTACTCAAAGAGATGAGGGAATTTCTTCTGAATTTCTTCCTCCAATTCCCAAGTCGACTCACCAGGCGAGTGAGGATTCCAAGAGACGCGAACGAGTTTGATCACTTTGTTCTTCAACACTTTCTCGCGTCTGTCCACAATGGCAACTGGTTGGACTTTGCAAGACAGGTCTGGTCTCATGGACAACTCCGAGTAATCAACCACATGGCTTTCGTCTCTAACATATTTCCTGAGTTGAGAGACGTGGAATACGTCATGAACTCCGGACAAGGCTGGTGGTAGTGCAAGTCGGTAGGCTACCTTGCCCACACGCTCTACAATATCAAAAGGGCCAATGAATCGAGGACTCAGTTTACCCCCTCCACCAAATCGGATGGCACCTTTCCAAGGTGATACCTTCAGAAACACGTGATCACCTGCCTCAAACTCTAGAGGTCTGCGACGACAGTCAGCCCATTTCTTCTGCCGGTCCTGAGCGGCTTGCAGATGCTTCCGGATCTGAGCTACTGCATCAACTGTCTTCGTAATCAACTCTGGTCCCAAAAGTTTCCTCTCGCCAATGTCATTCCAAAAGACTGGGGACCTACATTTACGACCATAGAGGGCTTCAAACGGGGCTGCATTGATGCTTGCCTGATAACTGTTGTTGTATGAAAACTCGACCAGGTGTAAGTGATCTTCCCAAGAACCACCAAATTGCAGAACACAGGATCGCAGCATATCCTCCAGTGTCTGAATCGTCCTTTCGGACTGTCCGTCCGTCTGGGGGTGAAATGCTGTGCTATAGTTCAACCTGCTCCCCAAACTCTGCTGAAGACTCTCCCAAAAATGCGACCTGAACCTCGTATCCCTGTCGGATACGATGCTGACGGGAACACCGTGCAGTCTCACTATCTCCTGAATATACCGCTCCGCCAGGCTCTCAGTAGACTGACCCACCCTGAATGGGATGAAGTGGGCACTCTTCGTCAACTGGTCCACTATCACCCAGATAGCGTTATGACCTTTAGGACTCCTGGGCAATGCTGTCACGAAGTCCATAGTAATATTCTCCCATTTTCATTCTGGAATCGGAAGAGGTTGCAATAATCCAGCGGTCCTCTGATGCTCCGCCTTCACTTGCTGACAAATCAGGCATTGTGACACAAACCTTGCCACAGCCCTTTTCATTCCATGCCACCAAAAGTGTTGCTTCAAGTCCCTGTACATTTTGGCACCTCCTGGATGGATAGAGTATTGAGACTGATGTGCTTCCTCGAGTAATCTCTGCCTGACTTCACCTCTAGGAACACATAACCTGGATCCAAAACGGAGTGACCCTTCTGAATGAATGACTAAGTCAGATCTCAGACCTGCCTCCACTTCACTACGGAACTCCTGCAATTGCTGGTCATCTGCCTGAGCTGCCTTGATCTGCTCCACTAACGAAGACTGCAACTGCAACATCATAAACTGCGTCGCTGCACCTGGGAGAATCACTTCTAGTTCCATCCTCCTACTGCTTGGTCAGAAACATTGCAGTAGGCCTCCTACTCAAAGCATCGGGTACCAGATTTACCTTGCCCGGATGGTACTGCAAATCGATGTCGAAATCAGCCATCAGTTCTAACCATCTCCTCTGTCTCATGTTCAGATCCTTCTGCGTGAACACATATTTGAGACTCTTGTGATCTGTGAAAATTTCGACTCTATCTCCGAGCAAATAGTGCCTCCATAACTTCAGGGCAAATATCACTGCTGCAAGTTCTAGATTGTGGGTAGGGTAGTTCTTTTCATGCGGCCTCAGCTGCCTTGAAGCATAAGCTACAACCCTACCTTTCTGCATCAGAACTGCACCCAAACCTCTTCCTGAAGCATCGCAGTGAATCACGAACCCCCCAGAACTGTCTGGTATCGTCAGCACAGGCGCTGATGTCAACCGGTTCTTTAATTCCATAAAAGCTTCCTCATAGGCACCATCCCAGACAAATCTCTGCTCCTTCTTCGTCAAGTTGGTCAAAGGTCCTGCAATCTTTGAGAAGTCTTGAACGAACTTCTTGTAATATCCCACCAATCCAAGGAAACTCCGCACTTCTGGCACTGACTTCGGCACTGGCCAATCCTTAACAGCAGAAATCTTCAACGGATCAACTGATACACCCTCACCAGAGATGACATGACCCTAGAAAGCAATGCGATTCAGCCAGAACTCACACTTGCTGAGCTTTCCGTACAATTGATTCTCTCTCAGGGTCTGCAAGACAATCCTCAAGTGCTTGGCATGATCCTCCATGTTCCGTGAGTACACCAGGATGTCGTCTATGAATACAATGACAAATTGATCCAAGAATGGCGAGAATACTCTGTTCATCAAGCTCATAAATACTACCGGTGCATTAGTAACACCGAAGGGCATCACTAAAAATTCATAGTGTCCATATCTTGTGCGGAATGTTGTCTTCGGAATATCTTCAGTCTTTACTTTGACTTGATGATACCCGAGCGAAGATCCAACTTTGAGAACACGGATGCACCTCCCAGCTGATCGAACAGATCATCAATCCTTGGTAGTGGGTACCTGTTCTTCACCGTAACTTGATTCAGCTCCCGATAGTCGATGCAGAGCCTGCGACTACCGTCTTTCTTGCTGGCGAACAACACTGGAGCTCCCCATGGCGAAACACTTGGCCTGATAAAGCCTCTGTCCAATAACTCTTGGATTTGTACTTTCAGGTCGGCCAATTCAGCTGGCGCCATGCGGTATGGGCTCTTTGAGATTGGCGTAGTGCCTGGCTGAACTTCAATGCTGAACACTACGTCTCGGTCTGGTGGGATCCCAGGCAACTCATCAGGGAATACGTCAAGGAAGTCCCGCACAACCACAGGCGCAACTTCACCATCAGTGCACATTGACTCAAGTGCACAAGCCTTCGGGGAAATCGGGCTCTCGACACGTGCAGACGGTGTCTCACCCGTATGAAACTCGAACTCAGATTGCCCAAGAAGCTTGAAGGTCACCTTCTTCTTCCGACAGTCAATCACTGCGTGGGTGACGCCTAGCCAGTCCATTCCCAGTATGACGTCGAAGCCCGAATTGTTAATCACAATTAAATCAGCTTCGAACTCTCTGCCACCAATCAGTAGGGGACTCTGTTTGCATACTTTAGAGCAAACAATAGTACCTCCACCAGTGGTAATGTCCCAAGCTGCTGGCATGTCATCGCTTGCCAATCGATGACGGTCGACGAAACGGGAGGACACAAACGAATGGGTTGCACCAGAATCGAACAACACATGGGCAGGGAGGGAATGCACAAGAATAATGCCTAATAGAAGATTCAATGAATAAGACATGGGAATTGCATGCAGGGTAAAACAAAAGATCAAGCAGTGAAGGAAAGGGATATGCAAGAACTGAATACGAAAGAATCAATCAGGGATCAAGCAAAGGAAGTATGTTGGTTATTACATGTTCATGTGATTCGCGTGGTGTACATATTGTTGAGTTAAATCTGGTTAGAACCAAGATCGAGTAATATACCAATCAAAGTCAGACATCCATAAGATAGTCATATTTGATCGACACATTACTCAAAACCCAGGCTCTGATACCACTAAAAACCTGTCACGCCCCGCTTCCCAAAATACGGGAATACGAGCTCATGACGTAGGCCCAGCGAATGATTTTAATATCATTCATCAGCTGTACCAGTCTCAACTCAACAATACTCAGGAAATTAAATCACAGCCACGCAATCAATAATATCACAGAACAATAATTGAATTCAAGAAATTCAATATTCCAACATAATAATGTTACTGAGAAACGAGTAGCAATTACGAGTCAAAAGCCCGGGATACAATTCTAAATGAATAAAGGAATTACAATTATTGAAAGAGAACATGAAAGGGAAAAATTTATTATCAAGTAGTTGCTCCAATCTAGAAGTACTGCTCTCCAACTCCTTCTGGTAGATCCTCAGGTTCACCTGTGGCTGGATTAGCTAAAGAAGGAAAATAAATGTCCTTAGAGCAAGTATGGACGGCAAGTAGTGAAAACAGAGAGTAAAGGAATAAGGTACGTGTAGGAAATATGAATCAAGATCAAATTTGCAAGGGCAATAATGGTACTAATAGCAGTGGTCTTTATCAAGTATATATGCATGTCAACTAGGTCTATTATCAAGTTATTTCTCCTAACTAGTGCACGTACTACTGCATCCCATACTACAGGTTCGGTGCACGCACAGCAGTGTTCGTTTTAGACTTCGTGGTGGGGTCTACAGAGCGTGTACTCGGGTATATCACGATAACAAGATAACAAGATCACAAGTTCATGTCTCCACCAGTATTCTTCACCTTCCATATAACAAGTCCATGTAACAGGAGGGCCCTACCGAGTACATTTTCTGAGACGGTCCACTACTAGGTCAACCCTTAGAAACCCCGGCTTATTTAGTATTTTGTTAATTCATATATGCACATGCGGGTAGTCGTAAGAATGTCAAGTGAATAATGATAATGCAGCAACATGGTATATTACGCAATAATAAACAAGAAACAGTAAATCTGAAATGGCTGACACAGTCACACCAAAACAGGGATATCTCCTAGATTACAACTCCAAATTCGGACTTGTAGTAGGCTATGGACATCTAGACAGATAGGGCTACAAGTTATATTCAGGGACTTTCTTCTAATTCGGACAGTATCTAGGTCAAATGTACTGTTCTTTACGGTTCAGCTGTCCTGGCAGCAACTAGATGTCAATTCCTAAGGAGTGGAAACAAGGTCTAACTGTATTATAAAAATCTTTAAAAATTTGGGGTGAACCCTCAGCATGTGTGCAAGGTTCCTGGAAAGTTTCATAGCATTCTAACACTAATTGCATGGTACTTCATTACCAATTATGTCGATGGCATAATAATTCAGCAGTAAAAGAAAATGTAGACTAGTGGGACTCAAAATGTTATATCTTATAGCTCGTGACTTCAAATTAAGATTTGTCACTTGGGTTGGAAATCATGCCCAATAGAATAAAATTCTCATTTACATATTGTGTGCTAATCCTCATATTTACATGGTCGAAACCTCTGTGCTAAACAATACATGCAACAAAAATTTTATAAAAACTATCATGTTCATATTCATCAAGTGAGTAGTTATCGAACTAATGAATCTCACACATATCAAGATTAATGTAAAGCAAGCATTGTGAATTTTCTAAATAACAGGTCAAGTGAATTTATCAAGTTCAAGTCACAAGGTTTCATATAAATAACATGCATTTAATCACGGCGTGTTTTCCTCATGTACAAATTTATTTATTTATTCATGTCAAATATATGTCTAGGCTTGGGTTTGAGTCAATGGATAATAAAAAAAGTAAAAGTACGTCGGGTTAGCTCGTGTAAACCCTCGATACTCTTAACGAGACGGGACACAAGAAAAAATTATCGATAAATAAATTTGGAACTACTTGCAGGAGATCAATTAATTTGAACTAGAATAAAGAAAATAGTTCAATGGACTTGCCTTCTTCGTAGTAGTCGATTCGAATAATTAAGAATAACGGGATCAGAATCTCGGGGAACAATCCCAAGAGTACGGGCGAAATGCGTGCGAAAAACTCCAACAGCAACAACCGCAATAGTGATTTTTCCCCACACACGATCAGCAAAACAGCAAGCAGCTACGGGATCTGGTGCGGGTAGAACAGCAAACAGCGAGAGCGGTGAATAGGAGTTCGTCCACACAGCGGATCTGCGCCGAACACGGAATAGCGACACAGCGGATCGAGCGCGCCGATCAGCAAACAGCGACGGCAACGAATCAGATCTCGTCTTCCACCTCTCGACAGCGGAGGAGAGAGAGAGACAGCGGCGACTTGGCAGCGTGCGGTGGGGTTCGCGACAGCTGCGGTAGCGGGGCAGCGTCGTGACCACGGTCGGGAAGCGACGGCGGCGACGCAACTCCGGCGAAGGCTCTGTTTCGTGATCGAAACAGAGGAAGATGGAGACGAAGTCTTCGGGGCTTGGACAGCGCCGGTGAGACTGTGGAGAGCTCGCGGTGGTGTTGCGAAGGTGATCGAAGTGATTGGGAGAGGGCGACAGTGGTTCGAAGGTGATGTTGGAGTGGGTTTGGTTGGCGGAGTTGGGTTTTGTGATGCTTCGATAGGTTCGACGGGGTTCCACGGCAATGGGGACGGAGCTGCGATGGAGAAGGGGATGAGGCGGCTCGGTAATGGGGACGAGGTCGAGGATGATAATGGAGTGGTGGAGCGGTGGAGCTTCGATTGGGGAGCCGGAGTGGAATAATGGCGAAACTTGGGCAAGGTCGGAGGGACGGCTCGGTGATGGGAATGATGGTGATGGCGAGGCGAGGTGATGACGGCGAGGAGGTGGCGAAGTGGTGATCGGCGTTAGCGGCGGTGTAGGGGAGTGAGATGAAGGTTTGGTTCGGGTGATTTTGGGTTTGTTTTGAGAACAGGAGAGGGAGAGAGAACGGGGAGAGAGAGTGTGAGTTTGTTAAGGGGGTTGTTCTGATTGTGGAAAAGTGGGGGTATTTTTAATGCAACCAATAAAGAGGAGATCGTAGGAAGTTGGGGGAATTGAGGGATTGAGGGAGAATTAGTCTGGTTAGTTAGGGGAATTGGGTTGTGGGTAGCTTTAGACTAGGATCCAATACCCAATAAGATGTGGGTTGGGCTTGAGTGTAGATGGGCCACAAAAATACAATAATATAATAAATAAATGGAAACTAGTAAGCCCACAACATGACAAAGACCCAGATACAATAATTAGGGGAAAAAAATACATCAAAGACATACAGAAATAATAACCCGTATAATCGGGAATAGGGGTTACAAGGTTTGTCTACAGAGGATTTACATGTTCTGGACTTGACACAACAAAGACCGCGATGGCATAGGTTTGAATTACACCCTCATCAGTTCAATGACTACGATGGCATAGTCAGCAATACAGTCTCCCTTGGGATCAAATCCACCGCCCTTCATCGTCCTCTTCCCCTCTTCGCTCTCTATCAACTGGAAGTTCCGAGGGTGTAATTACCTCTGTATTAACTGGAAGTTCCAAGTACTCATCTCTTCTGTTACCACCGATATTCCTACACCAAGTTGCGATGACCAGGCCATAATGAGAGCAATGCTTACAGTCATCTCTTCATCATCAGCTTCTAGGCTATTGTAGTAAATTGTTCACCTTTATTTTCAAAATAAATTTTTGATATAGACGGTTAAATAATTTACTATATCTTTTCTTATGAGCATTTGTTACCGCTGATTTCGGTGTGGGGGTAAACAGATAGAATTTGTGAGTCCGGGAAACACCTGAACGATTGACTCGGCCTTCTCGCTCCTGGCACAACCTGCAAGGAAGTGCGAAACACCGGGGTTGATTCCGGCGACGCACCCTCCGACGCTCTTGTCAGTAATCAGGAGAAGATTAAGAAAGAGCTTAAGTGGTCAAAGAGTGATTAACCTGGTCTCGGTGGTAGAGGGGTTGTATTTATAGTCGCCTTTGGAACCATTTGGGGCCTAATCTCCTGCCTAACAAATAGGAGAAAAATCCTCCTATTCTGTTTTAGGAAGTTAGGCCTTGATTCCCTGGTGAGAGCTAATCAGGTTTGTTGATTTGACCAAATCAGTGGCCTGATTCTCTTCTTGGTGGATTGGGCTTGTATCGGGTCGGGACCCGTACCCGATTGAAGTGGATCTATTCGCGGGTGGTTGATTCTGTGAGAAGGAGGGCCAATACCCATTTTGGATCCATCTGTATGTGAAATTACCTTTTTACCCCCGTGCTTTAGGATTCGTGCTCGATCTGGACGGTCCCGATTTAACCCCAATTTTAGCCATATCACGAGCCCCCACTCCTAAAGACTGAGTGTGATCAGACTTTGAGGAGTAGTTTAGCTGTTTTAGTGGCTGATGGAGTTGTATTGGAGTCCAGACGTGGGATTTCGAATCTAGAAAGGAGGTAGTGAGGCAACTTTTGATGCCGCTGTCAGTTCTCTGGTCACATCGGGTATTCAAGAGTTTTTATCTATTTTTTCGGACTACTTGTTTAATTTTGCGACGCGTTTGCTAATCATTCGGGGGCCTTAGTCGTACATTCTGGGCGATAATTGTTCGTTCAAGGGTTCGAAAATGTGCCCCCTAAATCTCAATTATTCTCCAGAATTTTTGGCTAATTTTCCCGAATTTTTGACAATTTTCTCGCAATTTTTAAACAAATAAAACAAATTAAATAGATAAAAAATGATTTAAATACCGATTTATGGCGTGGCTCGATCTGGGCCGCTGATCGCAGATGGGCGCGAACTTCGGAAAGATCTGACGGCTGCTGCTGCTCGGCAGCGTTTTTCTCCGTTTACCAGTTCGGGAAGGCCTCTGCTCGGCAGCCGACCGAAGGCATGGGGGTTCGGCAGCCGACCGAAGGCTTGAGTGACGTGGCGTTATCTGGGCCGTTGGATGTTGGCACGCATCTCGAGACGGGAACGGTTCCCAAGAAAACGCTATCTTGTCTTTTAGCGCACGTGGCGCAATCTGAGCCGTTCGCCATTGGGAGCATGAATTTCTGGGAGATCCAATGGCTGAGATAGCTCGGTGCCTTTTTTCTCCATTTACCAGTTCGGGAAGGCCTCTGCTCGGTAGCCGACCGAAGGTATGGGGGTTCGGTAGCATCGTGGCGCTATCTGTTCGGAGGCGATCTCGCTTCCGAGGGTATTAATGACGCTCGGGGTTTGTGCGGCATTCCCCTTCCCCAGGTCATTAAGAATAATTCCTTTGATTAATGCGTGGCGTTTCGACTTCCGAGGTTCAATAATTCCCTCAATTAAAACGCGGCGCTTCAATTTCCGAGGGTAGTAATGGCTGGTTCTTGGGGGCAGGTTATAAGTACTCCACCCCCTTTGTCGCTTTCGTCACAACCAAATCGAGTTCCAGACCTCGGAGGCGTCTGCCCTGGGTAGCTTCTTTCTTGAGGTCCGGAGAGGTGGTCGCTCTTCTGCCTGGTTTTCCCTTCGTTCCTGACGGCCCCAAAGCGGATGTTAGGAGCGAGGGGGGACGAGGTAGTAGTGGCGGCGACCGTGGTCCGGATCCGAGGGATAAGTTACTTCGGAAGGACGGGCGGTCGCCTTGTTGTCTTGTTGTTTCCCCATTCCTCTCTGCTCCGAAAAGGTGGTGTCAGGAGTGGGGAGCAATAAGACAGTAGGGTCGACGGCAATAGTCCTGTCCCGGGGTGTGGACTTCTTCGGAAGGACGGGTGGTCGTTCTCTCACCAAGATCTTCGGCTTTCTTTGGTGGCTCCGAAGCGAGCGTCGGAGAGAGCGGAGGTCTTGGTGAGAGAGTGACGATCCATGTCCGATGCCGATCTCTTGGTCCATTTCATCATGAGTAGCAGCTCGGGCTTTTGGACCGTCCGAGCCTGTTGTTTGCAACTGTGAAGGCGCTGTGGTTAGAGCCCTTTGGCAAGCCGCGCCTTCCAGATGCAAACAACTGGCTCGGAATGGTGCGTTCTTCCCGATTCCTGAGTGTGGATGGGTCTCCTCTCATCTCTGTCTTCCTTCCGGGCTGATGGCTTTTGATGGATATCAGCCCGGGGGAGTTAGAGATGGGGGGAGTGCCGATCTGTTCCCGCCCGGGGCCCGTGGTCGGCAGAATGCCGATTGGTGCACGGGACCTGGGGGGCGTTCGCCGAAGGCTGCGCCTCAAAACTAAATCAAAAATTTTTCCGGGTTCTTTTTAGACGAAGGTGGGGCGTCCGAGGGTCCGATCGTCCGAGCGACGTGGCGCTATCTGAGCCGCCGGATGCTGACACGCATCTCGAGATGGGTGCGTTCTCCAAGAAAATACTATCTTGTCGTTTAGTGCTCTCGGCGAGATCTGGACCGTCTGATGAAGATCAGGCGCGAAAGTTGAGGGAGAAGGGAGTTTTCCCCATTTACCAGCTCGGGAAGGCACTTGCACAGATTCCGAGCGGACTCTATTGCAGCCACGTTCGGTTTGCTCGCAGCTCGGATTCTCGTCCCATCTTGCCGAGCTGGTTGACTTTGTGGTGGGCCTTCGAGATGCTTCGAGAGTAGCCCAAAAGTCGCTCTGGGAGTCCAAGAGACGCCTCATTTTCACTATAAATCTTTACCCCCCTTTGACCAAGTCTTCACTTTTCACTTTCACTCTCTCTCTTCCGTATTTACTTTGCTTCGAGGTCTTTAGCTCCCTGGTGGTGTCGCTAGCTGTCGCGGTAGCGTTCCTAGTTCCGGCGAAGTTTCCGACCGTAGCTGTCACTTCAAGGTCAGTCTCTTTCCCTTCTCTCTTTAGGAAAATATGGTTAAGATTTCGGCTGAGACCCCCGCCTCGGAGCAAGCCGTTGGCCGAGGGGAGAAAGAGAAAGGAGTAGTGGAGCCGAGCGAGCAGGACGTTGTTCGTCCAGACGCGGAGGGCGGAGTGGCCGAGGTGCCCCAAGAAGTCGCGGCGGAGTCCCGAAAAGGCAAAGCCGTAATTACTATAGTGGAGACGCCGAGGAGAGCGGGGGAGTTCGGTCGGCAACCCATCGCCGTGTCGAGCGTGGGAGGAGTCCGGGATTATACTGAGGATATCTTGGAGAAGGTTACCCAAGGTACGGCTAAACTGGTGGAGGAGAACGAGCCTAGGGAGCTGTCCGAGGTCGATCACAAGATCTCGACTCTTACCGAAGCGGACCTTCATCTGGTCCGAGAGGGCTTCCAGATCCCTCTCGAGTACACGTTGCTCCTCCCTGGGCCGGGGTTCCGAGCCAACACTGGGTCCTCTCCGGACATATGCGTCTTTCCGGTCGACTCCCTCATTGCCGGTCTTCGCTTTCCCCTCCACCCGTTCGTGGTTGACGTCCTGGTTTGGTATGGTTTGAGTCCCGCTCAACTGATGCCGAACACATGGAGGCAAGTTGTGGCGTTCCTCCTCCGATGCCAAGAGATCGGCGCCAAGCCGACCATATACCTCTTTCGAAGTCTCTTCCGACCTGTCCGGCCGAGAAAAGACGAGCAGAGGTTTTATCTTTCGCCCCGGACGGGCGTGAAACTGATCGAGAATCCGGACTCGATCAAACACTGGAAGGATAAATACTTCCTCGTTCGGAATCTGACGCCATGGGTGATACCGACAGTTTGGGCGGACGGGCTACCCAAGCGCACAAAGAAGGACGTTCCGCTGAACGCTGCAGAGACCGAGGTCCAGAAGAAGATCCTTGCTCTGCCGCCGCTTAGCTGGAAGGATATCATCGAAGAGCATCTGTTCCGTGGGGGTCTCAGTCCGATCGACCCTCGTACGCTTCTGGTATTTATACTTCTCTCCGTAAAGTTTATAAAAAATTTTCTATGTTTTTTCATTCGACTTTTGCAGAGACCATGAAGCTCGATTACAAGGCTCTGGTGGCGAAGGGCAGGGCCGATCAGGAGAAGAAGAAGAGGCCGTCGGCAGCGCCTCAGGACAGCCGAGCTTCGAAGAAGGCCTCGGTCGTGAAGGCAGCCGACCAACCGAAGGTTGCGGTCCTGAAGGAGGGAGAGGTTGAGGTCCTTGTCCCTCCGGCAAAGGTCGCGGTCCCCGAGCAGGGTGGGGTCGTGGACCTCGATCCCTCGGCCTCGGATGCTCCTGCTCCTACCCCGGAGGCGGACGCTCCTGGTCCGTCGAGCAATGAGTTCGGAGTGGCTGATGCGCTGTCCCTCCCGGTTCCGCCACTCACCCCCGGCGCGGAGAAGATCTTGACCGAGCGTCATAAACAGATCTTCGTCCCTGATTGGCAGGTGATGAACGTCGACGGCTTTTTGGGCGACGGGAACATCTGTATGGAGGCAGTGAGGCACCTGCCGACCCCGAAGGACCGAGCGACCCTGAGGGCCGGGATGGCAGGGGACAACGTGATGCAGATGGCCCGGAGCACTATGTCGGTAAGTTTGTCAAGCCCTTCTTCATTCATATTTTTCCTTGGAATTTCTCCTAAGTTCTTGGGCTCGGATTTTAATCGTGTGGTTCTCTTCCAGACCCTCTGCCACTTCAGTTGGCTGGTCGAGGAGTTGGCGAGGAAGGATCAGGAGAAGGAGAAGGAGAGGACGGAGCACGTTCGGGTGGCGAAGCGGCTTGAGTCCGAGCTGCTTCTTTCGACGAAGAGAGTCGCCGAAGTGGAGGACCTGGAGAAGAAGCTGGCCGACGCCATCCAATTGTCGAAGGATACGGCGGCCAAGTTTGAGAAGGAGGTGGCCGAGCTGAAGGAGGAGCTGGCTAGCGCTCGGTCGGGAGCAGAGAAGGAGGTTACCGAGCTGAAGGATGAGCTGGCCAAGGCTCGGTCGGAAGGGGAGACTGCTCGGAAGAGAGCCGAGAGGATCAAGGCCAACCACCTGAGGAAGGTGAAGAAGGTGAAGAAGGCCGTGCAAGAGGAGGCCGCGCAGCACATGATCCAGAATATGCTGGACGCCTACGGCCGTGCCCTGACCCATGTAGTCGCGAAGAACCCGGGCTTCGACTCGTCCTCCTACGACTTTTACGAGCCCGTGGAGGGGGAAGAAGGGATCACCGAGGGTCTACTCGGTCCCGACGGAGAGACGGAACCCGCCGAAGGCGATGGGGAGACCGAAGCCGAGGGCGAGGAGGAGAAACTCTCCGAGGAGGAGAGCTGGAGCGAAGGCGGGGGCGAGGGTGATGGCGAGGGCAAGGCCGAGGGGTCGACGAATCCGAGCGGCAAAAAGGTCGACCCCTGACTCGGTTGTCTTCCTACTTTCAGTCTTTTTGGTTTTGTTTTCTTTTTGTAAGCCTTATTGCGGACTGGCCACCGCCTTTGTTTTGAATGAAAAGTATTTTGTTTGGCCAAAAATTTGTCCAAGTGTTGAGCCTCGGACTTAGTGTGCGTTTTGGGCGTTTATTTCTCCAACTGTTGGGCCTCGGATTTATTTCCGCTTTTCAGGTGGTGTTTGGTCCGGTCACGGAGCTGGTCTTCCTTCGGAAGGAACTGGCCAATTTGAAGCGTGAACTTTCGGACAGCCGGCAGAGGCGGTTTCTCCTGCTCGGCCAGGCGGAGGAGGTCAGGGTAGTTCTGAGGAGGAACTGTCGCGAGCTGCATCAACTCCGGAAGCGCTCCCAGGGTCCTGGTTCCGAAGGGGAAATTGAGCGGCTTCGTGGGGAGCTTAAAGCCGCCGAGCAGAAGAACGACGATCTTTTGGCCGAGGTACAACACTTGGGGCTATCGGAGAGAGAGTGTTCGGCGGAAAGGGAGAAGATGGCCTCCGAGCTGGAGGGGGCTTTGGCCGAGCGTAAGAGACTATCGGCCGAAGTCGACATGCTCAGGAGGATCACAATAGATAGGGGGATTGAGGTCACCCACTATCGGCGGCTTGCAACTGATAGTTCCAACGCCTCGGGGTCGTTGAAGGCCCCTCGATCAAAGAAATTGGCGAAGGACGTCGTCTTGAGGGATCGGATTATCGAACTGGAGGAGGAGATCGCGTCGCTTAAACCTGCGCCGGAGAGGGCTAATGTTCGCAGCACGTCGTGCACTCGCGAGGAAAGTGAGAGGGGGATCACGTTTTATGAACTCGCGACGCGCCCGCTAACGACCAGGCGGAGTCCGACTGACGCTCAGAGCAGCACGGCTGTCTCGTCGAGCGGGGCATCGGTCGGCACGGCTGTTAGGACTAGCAGTGAAGGGGGGTCGCGCTTCGTTGGTTTAGGGTCGAGCTCAGAGGGTCGGCCTCGTCGTCCTCGCGTTTCCCTAAACCGAAGCATTCCCCTTCCGAAGAGGACTTGATTATGTCACTTTTCGTTTCTGTTGGCCGTTGTAATAACCTAGTTGTAGGGTTGGTCGACCGTTTGTAACACTATTATGTCTGAATGCATAAAAATTCTGAAAAACTTTTAAGTGTTTGTCTTCGGCATTGTATTGAAACTGCGTTGTTCGTTTTTCCTATTTTTCAGCTTGTCGCGGCGATCCATGGATCGGACTCCGGGCGTCCGAATGATGACTCCGCATCCGAGGTGACCTCTGGGACGGTGGTTCTGAGCCCCAGGAGTGTCGATCTGAAGCTACGCCGATCCGAGGGCGAGTGGAGTCACCTTTCGTTGGTTCTCAGTCTCCGGGAGGCCGAAACACAACGCTTGGAGAGCAAGATCGTCGAGCTGAGCCCCGTAGGGGAGGACGAGGACTCGCAGACCGCATTCAGCAATGCTCTTCGGGTCAAAAGTATTCGGCACATTCAGTCGAAACTTATTACCGAACGGGACGACTTGCTCTCGGAGATGGGACACCTGCGGGCGGAAATGGCGAAGCTTCGAGGAGAGGCGGAGGAACCGTCTGCCGAGGAGGGCGAACAAGATGGAGAGGATGCATTTTTATGAAAGACAAGTGTAGTGGGTCGGGGGTTGTATGTTTTGTTTGCCGACACTTTTGTAATGGTCTATTTTGTACTGTACGCCGATATTTAATAAAATTCCCTTTCGGTGTTTTGTACGTCTGTCTTTGTTTATAACTGTGTTGACCGTGCCGAACTATTTGAACTGAGTGTGTCTATTTAGCCGAATGGATCCCCAGGGGTACGGCGATTTGTCGCTCAGTGGGTCTGACACGGCGATGTTCTCGAGAGTGCTATTTTGACGTGGCGAGATCTGAGCCGTTGAATGTAGGCGCGGATCTCGAGGCGGCTCGTTTTTCAAGAAAACGTTATCTTGTCGTTTTGCGCGAGTGGCACGATCTGAGCCGTCTGATCGAGATCACGCACGAAAGTTAAGGGGGAAGTGTGTTTTCCCCGTTTACCAGCTCGGGAAGGCACTTGCTCGGATGCCGACCGAATGTGTTTGCCTTCGGACCTCGGCTAACAGCCAAGAGTGGTCGGGATACGTGTTCCGGACCTTAGGCATAGTCCAACGGCTGCGGGAGCAATTCCGAACAGCGATCTACCCCTGGTTCGTCCGGAGACGAACCGAGGAGGTAAAGTCGAGCCGAGTGTTGGACTCCGAACCATCGGTATAGTTCAACGGCTGTGGGAGCAATTCCGAACGGCGATCTACCCCTGGTTCGTCCGGAGACGAACCGAGGAGGTAAAGTCGAGCCGAGTGTTGGACTCCGAACCATCGGTATAGTTCAACGGCTGTGGGAGCAATTCCGAACGGCGATCTACCCCTGGTTCGTCCGGAGACGAACCGAGGAGGTAAAGTCGAGCCGAGTGTTGGACTCCGAACCATCGGTATAGTTCAACGGCTGTGGGAGCAATTCCGAACGGCGATCTACCCCTGGTTCGTCCGGAGACGAACCGAGGAGGTAAAGTCGAGCCGAGTGTTGGACTCCGAACCATCGGTATAGTTCAACGGCTGTGGGAGCAATTCCGAACGGCGATCTATCCCTGGTTCGTCCGGAGACGAACCGAGGAGGTAAAGTCGAGCCGAGTGTTGGACTCCGAACCATCGGTATAGTTCAACGGCTGTGGGAGCAATTCCGAACGGCGATCTACCCCTGGTTCGTCCGGAGACGAACCGAGGAGGTAAAGTCGAGCCGAGTGTTGGACTCCGAACCATCGGTATAGTTCAACGGCTGTGGGAGCAATTCCGAACGGCGATCTACCCCTGGTTCGTCCGGAGACGAACCGAGAAGGTAAAGTCGAGCCGATTGTTGGACTCCGAACCATCGGTATAGTTCAACGGCTGTGGGAGCAATTCCGAACGGCGATCTACCCCTGGTTCGTCCGGAGACGAACCGAGGAGGTAAAGTCGAGCCGAGTGTTGGACTCCGAACCATCGGTATAGTTCAACGGCTGTGGGAGCAATTCCGAACGGCGATCTACCCCTGGTTCGTCCGGAGACGAACCGAGGAGGTAAAGTCGAGCCGAGTGTTGGACTCCGAGCTATTGGTATAGTAAGAGGGGAGGAAAAAACAGGCAAATTCAAAAACAAAATGGAACTTTCTTTATTTGATATTTGACGGCGAACCGTTTTACATAGTAGAATTCATAGAACAGGTTACAAGTTAAAGGAGAGGAATGGCGCGACACCTCGGATTACTTAGAGAGGCGCCGGGGCGCTCTCTTGGTATTTCAGGAGGTGATCGGCATTCCAGGTCCTCGGGAGCTCTCTACCGTCCATGTCCTCAAGTCGATATGCCCCAGGCCGAACAACTTTTGTGACCCGGTACGGCCCTTCCCAATTCGGAGCTAGCTTGCCCTTCTGACTGGGGAGGGATATGGCTAGCTTTCTCAACACCAGATCTCCTTGCTCAAGGTTGGCGGGCTGGACTTTCTTGTTGTAGGCTAGCTCGACTCTCCTTCTGTAATTTTGCTGCCGAATCGATGCCCTTTCCCTCAGTTCATCTATCAGGTCCAAGTTCCCTCTGAGTTCCCTGGCATTCTGCGCTTCGTCATAGGCGATGAGCCGAGGGGAAGGAATTCCGACCTCGAGGGGTATTACGGCCTCGGCCCCATAAGTAAGGCTGAAAGGGGACTCTCCAGTGGGCGTCCGCTTGCTTGTGCGGTAGTTCCACAACACATTAGGGAGTTGGTCGACCCACTGTCCTTTGGAGCACTTGTCCAACCTCTTCTTGAGCCCCGCAAGGATCTGCTTATTAGCGTTCTCGGCTTGTCCGTTCGACTGGGGGTGCGAGACAGACGAGAAACGCTGTTGAATGACGAGGTCGTCGCACAGGGTTCGGAATGCTGAGCCAGTGAACTGGGTCCCATTATCTGTCACGAGGACGCGCGGGACGCCGAATCTGCATATAATGTTCTTCCAGAAGAACTGCACCACTTTGTTCTCGGTTATCGTGGCGAGGGGCTCGGCCTCGACCCACTTCGAGAAGTAGTCGATAGCTACGACTAAAAACTTGAGCTGACCCGGAGCTGGAGGGAAAGGCCCTATCAAGTCCATTCCCCACATCGCAAAGGGGATAGGGCTCGATAGGGAGGTGAGGTTGGCTTGAGGGAGGCGTCGGATGCTGGAGTGTCTCTGGCAGGAGCCGCACTGCCGAACGTGTCGCTCGGCGTCTTGGAGAAGCGTCGGCCAGAAGTACCCATAATTCAGAGCTTTTCGGGCCAGGGACCTAAATCCCGAGTGTGCTCCGCCGATCCCTTCATGAAGCTCCTGTAGGGCATATTCAGCCTGATCCGGAGAGAGGCATCGTAGATATGGTCGGCCGTCTATTTGGGAGAAGGAGCGCTTGTATAGGATGCCCTCGATTAGGACATAGCGCTCGGCTCGGGTTCTAACTCGGCGTGCTTCTTTGGGATCTTGAGGCAGAACTCCATCCCTTAAGAATTCCACCAGTGGTTTCATCCAATTGTCCTGCAGCGCGACCGGCAATGCCTCCATCGAGCTAGGCGTCTCGTCTTCGATGCTCGGTTTGGAGAGGACTTCGATCAGCACGGTCTGTTCAAGACCCTGCAGAGAAGACGAGGCCAATTTGGAGAGAGCATCGGCCTGTGAGTTCTCCTCCCGAGGGACACGCTGGATGATGGCTTCTTCGAACCGACCCATCAGACCCCGGACCTTGGCGAGGTACTTAGCCATTCGCTCATCCCGGGCCTCGTACTCGCCCAAGACCTGATTCACAACTAGTTGGGAGTCACTGTGAACCCGAAGGCGCTGCGCCCCAGCACTTCGTGCGAGTCCGAGGCCAGCTATGAGGGCCTCGTATTCCGCCTCGTTGTTCGAGGCCTTGAAGTTCAGGCGGATCGCATACTGCAAGACGAAGTTGTCAGGGCCGTTTAAGATAATCCCGGCGCCGCTTCCTTCACTGCAAGAGGACCCGTCCACGAAGACTGTCCAAATGGGGGGCCCATTTGGGACGTGGCCGACCTCAGGGATGGTGGTCTCTACAATGAAGTCGGCGAGAGCCTGAGCCTTAATTGCCGTCCGAGGCTGATAAGTGATGTCGTGCTGACTCAGCTCTACGGACCATTTCATTAGCCGACCCGAGGTCTCTGGCTTGTGGAGGATCTGCTTTAGCGGTTGATCGGTGAGGACGATGACTGAATGAGATTGGAAGTAGGGCCGAAGCTTCCTTGCTGCCATGACGATGGCGTAGGCTATCTTTTCTATCCTCGGATAACGGAGCTCGGCATCCCGAAGTACCTTGCTCACGTAGTAAATAGGCCTCTGGGTCCGGTCCTCTTCTCTGACCAGGACAGCGCTCAGGGACTGCTCGGAGGCTGCCAAGTAGAGGAAGAGAGGCTCGCCTGGGACCGGTTTACTGAGCAGAGGGGGGTTCACCAGATAGGCTTTCAGCTGGTCGAACGATGCTTGCTGTGCCTCGCCCCATTCAAATCCCTTAGCGCCTCGGAGCGCTTTGAAGAAGGGAAGGCACTTTTCCCCTGACTTGGAGAGGAACCGACCAATGGCTGCGAGCCGACCGGTGAGCTTCTGCACCTCTTTGACGTTCCGAGGCGGGGCCATGTCTAATATGGCTTTGATCTTTTCGGGGTTAGCTTCAATCCCCCGCTGGCTCACCATGAAACCGAGGAACTTGCCCGAGGAGACTCCGAACGCACACTTGTTCGGGTTTAGCCGCATGTTGTACTTCCTCAACACGCCGAAAGCCTCTTGGAGGTCGGCTACATGGTCGGTGCCGCAGATGCTCTTGACGAGCATGTCATCAACGTACACCTCCATGTTTCGACCGATCTGATGCTGAAAGACCTTGTTGACGAGGCGCTGGTAGGTGGCGCCCGCGTTCTTCAAACCGAACGGCATTACTCGGTAGCAGTAGAGGCCTTGGTCGGTGACGAAGGAGGTCTTCGGGATGTCCGGAGGGAACATCCGGATTTGGTTGTAGCCCGAGAAGGCATCCATGAAGCTGAGGAGCTCATGGCCCGAGGTGGCGTCGATTAGGGTGTCGATGTTCGGGAGAGGGAAGGGATCCTTCGGACACGCTTTGTTGAGGTCGGTGAAGTCGATGCATATCCTCCACAAGCCATTGGACTTCTTGACCATCACAACATTCGACAGCCACTCGGGATAATTCACCTCCCGGATGAACTTGGCCTTCAGCAGCTTATCCACTTCCTCCTTGATTGCCTGCTGTCGCTCGGGAGCGAACTTTCGCCTCTTCTGCTGAACCGGTTTGCACCCCGGCTCGACGCTTAGGCGGTGGACGAGCAAGTCTTCGGAGATGCCGGGCATATCCGCGGCCGACCAAGCAAATAGGTCGCGGTTATCCCGGATGCATCTCACCAGGTCGGAGAATAGCACGGTCGGCAAGGACTTGCTGACGAGGAATTTTCGGCTCGGATCCTCGTCGGAGAAGAGTACTTCTTCTAACTCGTCCGCTGGCTCGGACGTTGGGCGAGCCTTCGGCTCGGGGATCTCGAGTGTCTCGAGCGAAAGCACTGGTCCCCCGATGGAAGTCATGTAGCACTTCCGAGCTGTTTCCTGGCTTCCCCTGACTTCCCCTACCCCCGAACGAGTGGGGAACTTCATCTTCAAGTGGTATGCCGAGGGGACAGCCTCAAGAGCGGCTAGGCCGGGGCGGCCTAGGATGACATTATATGCTGCCGGGACGTCGACGACCATGAAGTCCATCGGCTCCGTCCGGGTAGTAGGGGTGCTTCCCGCAGTAACGTCTAGGGTTATCACCCCTTCGACGGTTACCGGGACCCCCGTGAACCCGTGTAGAGTGTATCCGGCTGGCTTGAGACGGTCTCGGGACAGCTGGAGGCCCTGGAAGGCCGAGAGGAATAGGATGTTGACCGAACTCCCGTTGTCAACCAAAATCCTCTGCACCTTGAAGTTGGCCATGCGGAGGTCGATGACGAGGGCATCACAGTGAGGGGTTCGGACTCCTTCGAGATCGGCGTCGGAGAAGGACACGGGCACACCGAAGCCCTTGGGAGGAGGAGCACTGTGGACCGAGTTCACCTCTCGGACGAAGGCTTTCCGAGACGTATTAGAGGAGCCGCCCATGGGGCCCCCGTGGATCATATGCAGAACCCTTTCTTCTTCGAACTCAGGTGTTACTTCGCGCCGCTCAGAGCGCTTGTTAGCCCCCCGAGGGGGAGGAGAGTTCCGATCTGTCCGATCGTTAGCCTTCACGAACTTCGCCAACTGCCCCCTTCGGATGAGGGCTTCGATCTCATCTCTCAAAGCCCGACAGTCATTCGTCTCGTGCCCGTGGTCTCGGTGATACCGACACCACTTGTCTTTGTCCCTCCTCTTCGCTGGTTTGTGCATCCTCGGGGCTGGAGGGAGGACCCCCTCCTTCTCTACCTCCATGAGGATAGTGGAGACATTAGTTGTGAGGGCCGTGAATTTCTCGAACCTGGGGGGAGGACGACGCTGGCCGCCTCCGTCCTTCATTGTCTTCTTGGCCCCCTCTTCCTCCGTTGCCTTCCTCTTCGAGCCGGAGGAGGGTCCTCCGAAGTTCGGGAGGGACTCGGCCTCCTCGGCTCGGATGTATTTCTCGCACCTCAGTAGGAGGTCGGCGAAGTTGGTAGGCGGCTTCTTTGCTAGGGACGAGCGGAGGTTGGAGTTGAGGACGTTCGACTGGAACGCCACTGTCGCCACGGATTGGTCTAAGGAGGCGATCGACCTGACTTCTGCAGTGAACCTCTTCACATAGTCCCGCAGCTTCTCTCCCCTTTCCTGCCGGAGGTTCAGAAGGGAGAGACTCGTCTTCTCGGCCCGTCGGCTGATCACAAAGTGAGTTATGAACAGTGTCTCAAACTGCTCAAATGAAAAGATGGAGGCGGGGGCAAGCCTGGAATACCATTCCCGAGCCGAACCCCGAAGGGTGGCCGGGAAGGTCCTGCAGAGTATGGCGTCGGAGACTTGGTGGATCAGCATCAGAGTCTTAAAACTCTCGACGTGATCTACTGGGTCGGACTCGCCTGAGTACGTTTCAAACTGCGGAGGTTTGAAACCCCTCGGTATGCGAGCTTCCATGATTGTCCGAGAGAAGGGCGGTCTGTTCGGGCGAACAGTCCCTGCTCTGGACTCCTCTTCTCGGTCCATACGGACAATGCGCCTCTCCACCTCATGGAGGCGGCGGTCAAAGGCATCGTCCCCTCGCCGGTAACCGTATGACCCTTCGGACTCTTCCTCATAAGAGGGAGAGCGTGGACTTCGGCGCCGGTATCCCTCGGATCGGCGGGGACTGTACTATTGCTGACGACTGGGAGCCTGGGGAGGACTTCGTGACCGGCGGTGAGGACTGGGAATCCGAGGGGGTGTTGGAATCCTCGGGGGGTTTTGGTTGTTGGCACGGGCGTTCAGGGCCTGCAGTACAGTCTCCTGAAACTGGAGGAACTCTGCACGGCTGATAAGTACCTCACGGTCCCTCGTACGATGCCGATCCTCGGGGGAACGCGGCCTCCTCCTTCGGTGTTCGGGAGATGCCGCTCGGCCTCTCCGGTACGGAGATCTCCGCCTGTCTCGGCGACGAGGTGACCGCTCACCCTGACGCTGTCGGGAGGCTCCCGCTCGGGCCCGCCTCTCGTCAAGGTGCGTGCGGAGGTCGCTCTCCTTCTGGCGGTTCTGGAGCGTGAAGCCGAGGTCGGGGTTATGGGAGGCCATCGAGTCCGAGGACCCGTTACGGACCGAGACATGGTCCTGGATGGGCTGCTTCAGCTTCTGGCCGTTGAGACCGGCGGGACCATTGTTGGGTTGTTGCTGAGGATGAGGAGGCTGGACCGGTTGGGCCGGCGGAGGAAGCCCAGATTGGGGAATTGGATTGACGGGGGGGTATCCTCCGTAGGGTCGGCGGGGTTGGCCACCCGGTTGGATCCTCTGGATCTGTTCTTCTTTGGAGGCATGGCGATGGAAGGCGAGGAAGAAGAAGCTGAGGTCGTTCGTGTGGTGGTTTCCCACAGACGGTGCCAATCTGTTACCGCTGATTTCGGTGTGGGGGTAAACAGATAGAATTTGTGAGTCCGGGAAACACCTGAACGATTGACTCGGCCTTCTCGCTCCTGGCACAACCTGTAAGGAAGTGCGAAACACCGGGGTTGATTCCGGCGACGCACCCTCCGACGCTCTTGTCAGTAATCAGGAGAAGATTAAGAAAGAGCTTAAGTGGTCAAAGAGTGATTAACCTGGTCTCGGTGGTAGAGGGGTTGTATTTATAGTCGCCTTTGGAACCATTTGGGGCCTAATCTCCTGCCTAACAAATAGGAGAAAAATCCTCCTATTCTGTTTTAGGAAGTTAGGCCTTGATTCCCTGGTGAGAGCTAATCAGGTTTGTTGATTTGACCAAATCAGTGGCCTGATTCTCTTCTTGGTGGATTGGGCTTGTATCGGGTCGGGACCCGTACCCGATTGAAGTGGATCTATTCGCGGGTGGTTGATTCTGTGAGAAGGAGGGCCAATACCCGTTTTGGATCCATCTGTATGTGAAATTACCTTTTTACCCCCGTGCTTCAGGATTCGTGCTCGATCTGGACGGTCCCGATTTAACCCCAATTTTAGCCATATCAGCATTTTATTTAATTTAATAACTATTAGAAGGATTAGTTGTATATGAATTCCTTGAACAAGAAGCGAACACTTCAGCTTTCCCTGAGCTCCAGCTTCATAGTTTTCAGGGTGATGCACGTCTTCAGAAGCCAAAATGTGCAATATTTCCAAGTTCCAACAGAGGTACATCGTTTTGTGCATGTCATATCTAATTACTGTAATTTGATAAGTTAAGCACCATATCATATCATGGTTTTTCCAATTAGGTATTCTTGGCAGCTATTGATGTTCAAAAGAGAGATAAAATTGCGACTACATGAAACAGAAATTGGGAGGTAGACTACATAAATAACTCTTTTAGATAATTTTGTTTGAATTGATTTTTCCTTTATTGTTTCTTCCCATGTCTGCCAGAATGTTCACTTATAAATTTATATAGTCATATTTTTCATTGCAAGCTCTATCTTCTCATTAATTCGGTTCATTTATGTTTCTGAAATAGGATGCAGACAAGACTCACAAGCTTACTTCCTCGAGCCTTGACTATGATTATTGCACACCAGTGAATGGGATCCCAACTATCCAACCACATTCAACGTTACTCTAATGAAGTTGGAGAAAAAAAAAGACGCCATTGGGTTCTATTCAAAACAACGAAGAGATTAGTGTTGATGAAATCTTCGAACATATAGGACATGGAGGAACTAACATCTCTCTGTATGGAGGCCAGTGGTTATGTCTCATATAGTATGTCTTCATCTTATGGCAACTTGATGATGCTAGAAAGTCAGATGAAGATAAGTAATGTGAAAGTTCTCATGAGGAAGAGAAGGGAATTGATCACATTAATGAACCTAAGGCAGTGTCATGAAATGTTGCGAATCTGGCAAAGCTGGAGCTGATGCTGAAACTGAAGTCAGAGATACTAGCAAAAGGCTCTCATGAAACTAACAGTTCTCAGGAAATTGGTAATTAATACCATTTTCACAGAGAAGGATGACACTTTGGGAAACATAGTAATTAATACTTGATGTGAAGTCCTCACTCCTTAACGATGATGAACACATTATTATTCACTTTTTAGAGCAATAATCTTAATATAATTAGACATTTAAAAGCTCTATATATGGTATTTAACTCTTATTCTCTCTTTTCCATAGGAAACAACGTAAAACAGCAAAACGAAGCAGATTCAGGACTTCAAAGATGATACACAGAAAAATGCAGAGGAACAGTCGACTTATTCCCAAGAGCAGTCGACTGGCCTGATCAAAGATGAAATCTACAGAAGTCTCGACTCAGTCGACTGATCAGAGATAAGTCGACTGGTCTGCGGCGGAGTAAACAAATCAAATCTTCAAAGATACACCTGCATCTAATTTCAAATCTATTTGAATCAAGATTTTATGCAGCGAATCAAATCTAAAGACAGGGTATTTCCAAGTGGATGGGGTGAACGGATAAGGAAGGAAAGGAGAAAAGAGAAAGATATTAATCATCAAATCAAATAAAGAAGGATCTTCCTGAAAAAGTGGAAACCCTAATTCTCAGCCGTACTCTATAAATATCAGAAGAGGTCAACTTAGAAAAGGGGATCATCATATATATCTCTGGGAAGCAACTCAATCACCAAGTTCCTGAACAAACATCGAGAGCATCACTCCATCAACATCGAAGAAGGAGAGAGAAGATCCAGCAACCAGAAGGCAGTCGACTGTGTGACAGCCAGTCGACCATATTGCCGGAATCCATTAGTTTATTTCTTCTTCTCTCTTTATTCTTTTATGTTGATCATGTATTCAAACTTGTTAAGCAATAAAGTTATTATTATGTGGAACTAATTTCATAGTTGGGTAGATCGAAACCGTAGTTATGTAATGCTATTTTCTTCTGAACTCTTCTATGTTACTTATTGATTGAATCTAATTGAATTGGTATAGGTTTATGATAGTCAAACTAGTTTTCAAGACTGAGAGCAGTCGACTGAGGTGAGAGCCAGTCGACTGACGTACAGAACTTGGGAAGCTCAAGTTTGGATATCATTTATCTGAATCTGTTATATGAGCATATTGAGACGACCGAATCTCGTGCTCATAATTTGTAACAAAAGAATCTTTAGGGGTTCTTGGTTCAATCAACTTAGAGGATCTAGATCTGATACCAATTTCTAGAACTTTAAGTGTTTGTTCGTTTCCACTGTTCTTATGTTTTCTCTAAGTATAACTTAGTAGATACCATGCTAGATACTTACGGAAAGAAACAAATTAGAGTAGATACCATGCCTAATTCTTGGCTTAGGGAAACATTACTTTAAGGAGTAGATACCATGCCCTTGAAGTGAACAAACATGAGTAATTAGAAGTAAGTTCAGAAGGTAGCTTAGCATTATTAACTATTGGTGGAGATCAACAACCCAACTATTCAAGAGATATTTGTGATTCAACACCTCTCATCTTAGTTTTAATCTTTTAGTTCTTTTAGAATATTACAACAACTCTTCTTCATTTTTATTATTAGTTTTATTGATTAGTAAGTTGAAGTATACAATCTCTGTGGGATCGACCCTTGCTATTACTACGATTCTATAAACGATTCGTGCACTTGCGAGGTTTTATAATTTGTGTCTAGTTAGTCTATTTATTTAGGTAGCTAGATTTCCAACAACAAGTTTTTGGCGCCGTTGCCGGGGATTGTTTAGTATTTTAACTTACAAGTCAGTAGAATTTTTATTAGTTTTTCTTTTCTTTTATTAATAATTTTTCTTTTAGGTTACAGGACTTCGGTGAATGCACGGTAGACGATCACTTCGACCAGAGCTACTACCTATTGACGCAGAAACAGAACGAACTTTGCACAGACTAGGTAAGCTAGTTGCAGCCAACCAGTCGACTGCTGTACGGACCCAGTCGACTGCACCGAGACAGATTTCACAGGGAAGAATGGCTGAAGAAATACAAAATCGAGTGCCAATGCAGGACAAATTCACTCCTAAGAATATTGAGCAACCTTCTTGCATTGCTTTTCAACCTAATGCTACAGGGAACATGCACCTATCTCCTCATTTACTTAGTATGGTTCCCCACTTTAGTGGCAAACCAGATGAAGAGCCTCATCTTCACCTGCAAGACTTTTTCGATCTTTGCAGGACACAAAGCGTCCAAGGGCTTACCGCTGAACAAATCAGGTTAATCTTGTTTCCTTTTTCTTTAAAACTTAATGCTAAGTTGTGGTATAATTCTTTGGAACCAGGATCAATTAATTCATGGGAGCAATTGGCAACGAAATTTTTGAAAGAGTTCTTTCCAGCCCAGAAAACCAAACAGCTAAAAAGGGAGATTCAACTCTTCCAGCAAAAAGATGGAGATCTATTCTTCGAAGCATGGAAGGACTTCAAGAGCAAGCTTCTCAAGTGTCCTACTCACAATCTGCCTAAGGATGATTAGGTACAAGCTTTTTATGAAGGTTTAAATGACACTAACAAAGCAATTGTTGATGCAGCTTGCAATGGAATTTTGATGAGGAAAAGTGGAGAAGAAGCCATTGAACTTTTTGAAGAACTCAGCGAGAACTCCCAACAATTCTCAACAAGAAGGGGATCTACGAAAAAACAGGGAGTTTACGAAATCTCTAACAATAATAACATTCAATTAGAAATGGCAAACATGAATAAGAAAATTGATATGCTTGTTAATGCAATGTCGACGATGGGTGGAGTTAAAAAGCAAACAAATGAAATGTGTGCAATTTGTTCTCATTTAGATCATACAACTGATACATGTCCAATGTCTACTTTTACAGATCAGGAGCATGCGAATTATGTGGGTCGAGGAGTATTTCCACCAAAGAACAATCCATACTCGAACACATATAACCCAGGATGGAGGAATCATCCAAACTTCTCATGGAGCAATAATCAAAATAATCAAGGGAATCAATTCACACAAGGACATGCACGAAACCCTCAGATGGGAAGTGGGTTTGATCGACCAGCCCCAGAACAGAAGAAGTTGGATTTTGAATCCACTGTTCTTCAATTGCTCCAACAACAACATCAAACAAGCAACCAACAAGGGCAAGCAATTCAGAAGTTGGAAACCCAAATTGGTCAGATTGCAAAAGAGCTAAGCGAAAGAAAGGCAGGTGAACTCCCTTCACAAACCATACCAAATCCGGGAGGTCAAGAACAACTCCAAGCAATAACAACTTTAAGAAATGGTAAGATAATTGACAACAAGGTTGGAACACACACAGACAAGCCAGTCAGTAAACCAGTCGACTGTTTTTACAAACCAGTCGACTGCACAGACAAATCAGAAACACAACTACCAAAGGCTGTGGATTCCAATAAGGTAAGTAAAAAAGTAGGGACAGTTCCACCACCATTCCCTCAAAGGTTAGTCAATAAAAAGAAAGAACAACATTTATTTGACGTCTTTGAAACTCTCAAAAGGGTAAAAATTAATATTCCCCTACTTGATGCTATTAAACAAATTCCTTCTTATGCCAAATTTTTGAAAGACTGTTGTACTCACAAAAGAACATTTCAGGTTAAGGAGGATGTGGCTTTGACAGAAGAAGTGAGCGCTGTATTATTAAGAAAACTACCACCTAAACTGAAAGATCCAGGTAGTTTCACCATTCCTTGCAAAGTTGGTGAGCACTTCTTTGAAAAAGCACTGTTAGACTTGGGGGCAAGCATCAACCTTCTTCCTTATTCCGTTTACGAAAAGCTTGGACTGGGGGAACTCAAGCCAACATCCATCACTTTGCAATTGGCTGATCGCAGCATCAAAAGACCTAGAGGTATTTTAGAAGATGTCCTAGTTCAGGTAAATGATTTTATTTTGCCTGCTGATTTTGTTGTGTTAGATATGGAGGAATCTTCAATGTCATCATCTCTACCGATCATATTAGGTAGGCCCTTTATGAGTACAGCTGATATAAAAATTTGTGTTAAAAAGGGCATTATAAGTATGAAGATAAACGGAGAAAAAGTGGAATTTAAAATGTTTGATACACTGAAATTACCACAAGATGATCATGAATGCTATAATATTGATGTGGTACAGGAGATTGTTGATCAAACATTTCAGGTACATAGCGTTGAACCACTACAAGCCACAATCACTCAATCTCTAACTTTATCTCATGTTGAACAGGAATACGATGACTGGGAGATTGCAGAGACAGTACATCACCTTGAAACTCCACAGTCATATTCAGGTAAGCCTGCACCTTTATTTGAAAAATTGGTGTCTGATAAAAATTGTTCTTCTACAGATCAGGCGACTGATGAACAGAGTAAGTCGACTGGTGTTCTAACCAGTCGACCAAACCCAGACACCCAGAACAAGTCGACTGCTGACATGGACCAGTCGACTGTACAGAAGCGTCCAGACATAGAACTCAAGCAGCTGCCCGATCATTTGAAACATGCATTTTTAGGCGAGAACCAGATGTTACCAGTAATAATTGCTGCGAACTTGAGTGCACAGGAAGAAGAAAAGCTGCTGAAGGTATTGCGAGAACACAAAAATGCAATAGGATGGACCATTGCAGACATCAAGGGAATAAGTCCATCCAAATGCATGCATAGAATACTCCTTGAGAACGATGCAAAACCTAGCAGAGAGGCACAGAGAAGACTCAACCCCAACATGAAGGAAGTGGTAAAAGCAGAAATTTTGAAGCTACTAGATGTTGGCATCATCTATCCTATCTCAGACAGCAAATGGGTAAGTCCTATACATGTAGTTCCTAAGAAAAGTGGAGTTACAGTGGTAACAAATGAAGAGAATGAACTTATCCCAACAAGAGTAACCACAGGATGGAGGGTATGCATTGACTATAGGAAGTTGAATAATGAAACCAGGAAAGATCACTTCCCTCTTCCTTTTATTGATCAAATGTTAGAAAGATTAGCAGGATATAGTCATTATTGTTTTCTAGATAGTTATAGTGGCTATAATCAAATTGCTATTGCTCCAGAAGATCAAGAAAAGACCACTTTTACATGCCCTTTTGGTACTTTTGCTTACAGGAGGATGCCCTTTGGATTGTGCAATGCTCCAGCTACATTTCAAAGATGCATGATGAGTATATTTTCAGACATGGTGGAAAGGTTCATTGAGGTATTTATGGATGACTTTAGTGTTTTTGGATCTTGTTTTGATGAATGCCTTAACCATTTGCAGCTTGTGCTTAAAAGATGTGAAGAATGCAATTTAGTGCTGAATTGGGAAAAGTGTCATTTCATGGTACAACAAGGTATTGTGTTGGGACATGTGGTGTCCAAAAGGGGAATAGAGGTAGACAAGGCAAAAATTGACATCATATCAAAGCTACCCCCTCCCACTACAGTTAAAGGTGTTAGGAGTTTTCTAGGACATGCAGGTTTTTATAGACGATTTATAAAAGACTTTTCAAAAATCTCCAAACCCCTTTGTGACTTGTTAGCTAAGGATGTTGAGTTTATATGGACAAAAGAATGTACAAATGCTTTTAATACATTGAAAAATCTTCTCATTTCTGCACCTATAGTCATGGCACCAGATTGGAGCCATCCTTTCGAGCTTATGTGTGATGCAAGTGATTATGCTTTAGGAGCTGTTTTAGGTCAACGAATCAATAAGAAACCTCATGTTATCTACTATGCTTCTCGAACTTTAAACGATGCACAGCTAAATTATTCTACCACCGAAAAAGAAATGTTAGCTGTTATTTTTGCTGTAGAGAAGTTTAGATCATATTTAATTGGTTCTAAAGTTATTGTTTTCACTGACCATGCTGCTTTGAGATATTTGTTGGCTAAAAAGGAAGCTAAGCCTAGGTTGATCAGATGGGTGCTGATGCTTCAAGAATTTGATCTTGAGATTAGAGACAAGAAAGGATGCGACAATGTTGTGGCAGATCACATGTCCAGACTACTTCAGGAGGAAGAGAGAATTGTGCCCCCGCTGAATGAAAATTTCCCAGATGAACATCTATTTGAAATAAATGTTCAAACTCTCGGGGCAGTCGACTGGTCCTTTAACCAGTCGACTGGACTCTCTGAATAGTTCCCCTGGTTTGCTGATATTGTCAATTTTCTAACTGCTCATGTTTTTCCTCCAGGTATGACACATCAGGAAAGGAAAAGATTGGTGGATCTGAGCAAACACTATTATTGGGATGATCCTTATTTATTCAAATTTTGCTCTGATCAAATTATAAGAAGATGTGTGGCAGACGAGGAACAAAGGAGTATTCTACAACATTGCCACCAATATGCATGTGGAGGACATTTTGGGCCAAAGAGAACAGCACTTAAGGTATTGCAATCTGGTTTTTATTGGCCTAAAGTATTCAAAGATGCTTTTTCTTTTTGCAGGACTTGCGACAAATGCCAAAGGACAGGCAACATCTCTTCTAGAAATCAAATGCCACTACACAACATACAAGTAATCGAGCTTTTCGATGTTTGGGGAATCGACTTCATGGGTCCATTTCCTAACTCATTTGGTTATTTATATATACTTGTTGGTGTGGATTATGTGTCTAAATGGGTCGAGGCTGTCCCCTCACAAACTAATGATCACAAAGTTGTTGTCAAGTTTTTGCAGGAGAACATTTTCACTAGGTTTGGTACACCACGAGCAATAATAAGTGATGGAGGGAGCCACTTCAATAACTACCCATTTGCTTCTTTGATGAAGAAATATGGGATTACACATAGAGTGGAAACTCCATATCATCCTCAAACCAGTGGGCAGGTGGAGATTAGCAACAGAGAGATCAAGAGCATCTTGGAAAAGACAGTCAATACAAGCAGAAGGGATTGGTCACTACGCTTGAACGATGCATTATGGGCTTACAGAACCGCTTTCAAGACACCCATTGGCATGTCACCATACCGTTTGGTCTTTGGAAAAGCATGTCATCTGCCGGTAGAATTGGAACACAAAGCTTATTGGGCTATCAAAAAGTTCAATTTTGATATGAAACAGGCAGGTGACAAAAGGAGATTGCAACTAAATGAGCTTGAAGAATTGAGGCACGATGCATATGAAAATGCCAAGCTATACAAGGAAAGGACTAAGTTATACCATGATAAACAATTAGCACGGAAGGAGTTTTATGAAGGACAAAAGGTATTGATCTACAACTCAAGATTAAGACTCTTTCCAGGCAAGCTCAAGTCAAGATGGTATGGACCATATATTGTCACAAAAGTCTTTCCACATGGTGCATTGGAAGTTCACAGCGAAGAACGAAATCAAACATTCAAGGTGAACGGACACAGGGCGAAGCCATACATTGAGATGAGTCTAGAGCAACACGAGGAAGATGTGAATCTTCAACCCATTCAATACATTGCATGAACTCATCATGTCTAGCTGAAGACATGAAACACAGCGCTTATTGGGAGGCAACCCAACTTTTTTAGGGGAGTATTTACACTTTCCTTTACTTTCTTTAGTTATTCATTTTTATTTTTCAGTCTCTCCTTACCAGATGGTAACACATGCCTACATCTTATGTTTTGTGCGAACATTGAGGACAATGTTCCATCTAAGTGTAGGGGTATTAGTTAGTTATATCTGGAATCTTTTGATTTTTTTTAGGATAAACAATTTCTTATAAAGTAAGAGTAAGGATACTTATTTACTTTAGGATTGTTGAGTTTCATAATTCCCTACGAAGTTATAGAAGCCATGCGATTATACATAATAAACAAATGTGATGCTTTTTCTGATAATTATTCCCTTCAGATCTAGTCCTAAATCGAGTTTAAGTAAATAGAGTGATACAATATATGTATATATTTGAATAAAGTCAGTCTACTCCAATGTTTTGAGCGCTTAGTAACTAGGGGTATTCATCACCAATGTTTACCTTTACGTCAAACGACAACTTGAAATATGAGTATGCAAAGCACTTTAATGTTTGTGACTTGTTGAGTAACCGGGTGGATACATCACAAATGTTTCGCATTCGCGTCAAAAGACAAGTGACAACTTAGAGAAGAGACTATAAAAAAAAAAAAAAAAAAAAAAAAAAAAAAAAAACTCTAGTTTGCTACTGGATTTGTAGTAGAGAAAAGGGATAATCACAGACTGAGTAGATGCATACTATAACTACATTAATCGCATGACATATATGACTAAGTTTGGGATTTATGAATAGACAATTGCACTGGAGAAAATGGGTATGGTTAATTTTACTTTATCTGAAATTGTTTGTAGTTATATATTAATGCCCACATAATAAGAAATCTTGATGGTTGAGTTTATTCTGATTATTACTCCCTTGTTCATAAATTCACTTTTTGCTTGAGGACAAGCAAAAGCTAAGTGTGGGGGTATTTGATGAACACATTATTATTCACTTTTTAGAGCAATAATCTTAATATAATTAGACATTTAAAAGCTCTATATATGGTATTTAACTCTTATTCTCTCTTTTCCATAGGAAACAGCGTAAAACAGCAAAACGAAGCAGATTCAGGACTTCAAAGATGATACATAGAAAAATGCAGAGGAACAGTCGACTTATTCCCAAGAGCAGTCGACTGGCCTGATCAAAGATGAAATCTACAGAAGTCTCGACTCAGTCGACTGATCAGAGATAAGTCGACTGGTCTGCGGCGGAGTAAACAAATCAAATCTTCAAAGATACACCTGCATCTAATTTCAAATCTATTTGAATCAAGATTTTATGCAGCGAATCAAATCTAAAGACAGGGTATTTCCAAGTGGACGGGGTGAACGGATAAGGAAGGAAAGGAGAAAAGAGAAAGATATTAATCATCAAATCAAAGAAAGAAGGATCTTCCTGAAAAAGTGGAAACCCTAATTCTCAGCCGTACTCTATAAATATCAGAAGAGGTCAACTTAGAAAAGGGGATCATCCTATATATCTCTGGGAAGCAACTCAATCACCAAGATCCTGAACAAACATCGAGAGCATCACTCCATCAACATCGAAGAAGGAGAGAGAAGATCCAGCAACCAGAAGGCAGTCGACTGTGTGACAGCCAGTCGACCATATTGCCGGAATCCATTAGTTTATTTCTTCTTCTCTCTTTATTCTTTTATGTTGATCATGTATTCAAACTTGTTAAGCAATAAAGTTATTATTATGTGGAACTAATTTCATAGTTGGGTAGATCGAAACCGTAGTTATGTAATGCTATTTTCTTCTGAACTCTTCTATGTTACTTATTGATTGAATCTAATTGAATTGGTATAGGTTTATGATAGTCAAACTAGTTTTCAAGACTGAGAGCAGTCGACTGAGGTGAGAGCCAGTCGACTGACGTACAGAACTTGGGAAGCTCAAGTTTGGATATTATTTATCTGAATCTGTTATATGAGCATATTGAGACGACCGAATCTCGTGCTCATAATTTGTAACAAAAGAATCTTTAGGGGTTCTTGGTTCAATCAACTTAGAGGATCTAGATCTGATACCAATTTCTAGAACTTTAAGTGTTTGTTCGTTTCCACTGTTCTTATGTTTTCTCTAAGTATAACATAGTAGATACCATGCTAGATACTTACGGAAAGAAACGAATTAGAGTAGATACTATGCCTAATTCTTGGCTTAGGGAAACATTACTTTAAGGAGTAGATACCATGCCCTTGAAGTAAACAAACATGAGTAATTAGAAGTAAGTTCAGAAGGTAGCTTAGCATTATTAACTATTGGTGGAGATCAACAACCCAACTATTCAAGAGATATTTGTGATTCAACACCTCTCATCTTAGTTTTAATCTTTTAGTTCTTTTAGAATATTACAACAACTCTTCTTCATTTTTATTATTAGTTTTATTGATTGGTAAGTTGAAGTATACAATCTCTGTGGGATCGACCCTTGCTATTACTACGATTCTATAAACGATTCGTGCACTTGCGAGGTTTTATAATTTGTGTCTAGTTAGTCTATTTATTTAGGTAACTAGATTTCCAACAACAAACGACTCTCTGGTTTGTGCTGAAAAAAAGTGTACCAAGCTTGTTGATAGAACTGCAGTACCAAAAATGCCGAAAGATCTTGCCATCTGAAGGAGGTAGAGTGCAAACATGAAGCTTTTCTAGATATTTTTCCATCCGGATCAGCTCATTTAATCATGCCCAAATTTGTTGAAATTTTTTCAATATGTTTTTATGTAAATTGAAAAAGAAAAAGAAAATAGAATAGCAATGTATAACATGCAATTAGCATTTCCATGTGATCAATCTATTGAGAAAAAAATTTATTTATCAGGACGTGCAAAGCACCCACGTGCAATTAAAATCCTCAATATAAATTCATCAAATACGTAACTACCCGTACAAATTTGTTCATGTAGTTAGCAACTTAATAGTTATTTTGCCATGGTTCAAATGTGGATTGAATTGATATGCACACATGGCCATTGAGTTAGTTTAAGAGTGGGTAAAAGTAGGAGCTTTGATGCTATTTGCCCACTAGAACACCAAGAATGATGTTTTACTATATTTTTTCTTATGATCATTTTATTTAATTTAATGACTATACTTTTTGTATTCGTGCATTGCACGTGCATTATACTAGTTATTTTAATGGTAGAGTTTGTCATCAAACAAACACGTGCATTGTAACCCAACAAATATGTGCAATGCACATATATAACTAATATAAAGGAGGTATTAGGTTCAATGCCAGACAATGTCAGAATTTTTTAAAAATATATATATATTTCGTAAAGACGTGCATCGCATGTGTAAATTACTAGTATATATAGTTAGCGACTACTTAGGGGGCGTTTGGTACGCGGTAATGTATAAGGAAATCTAGGATTACCCTCTTGATTACCTGGTTTGGTAAGACATAGGTATAGTTTTGTAAATAATTTTAAATTCCGAGGGTTATCAAAATAATTAGTTTGGAAGAATAAACATTCCCCTTGAAAAGGGTGGGATTTGTGGATTCCTCCACATAAAAAATGAGTGAGAATATTGCATACCCAAAACAACCTCCAGATTTCTAGCTTATCATATAACCCGCTCTTGTTCCCTCCAACCAACTTCTACCGCTCAACACTCTTCTTCTTCTCTTCATTATAACCTGCATTCATATCTTCTCTTCCATCTCTCTCCCATTTCCGCTCAAATCAAAGGTATCTCTCTCTCTTTCTCTCTCAGCCCATACGACTCTCTCTCTCTCTCTCTCCCCCCCCTCTCTCTCTCGCCGAACATCGTACGGGACGATGGTAGTAAACCCGATGTTTGCTACATCAATTAGACCTAAGCTCATATTTCCTTTTTAATATGCATCTTTCTTTTCAAACTCAATTTCTCTAACTAAGCATTTTGCCCTAATTGTTTTATTTCTTAGGTTTACTTGGGGTTCTTCCGATAGCCAAACCGGTAGAGGTAATTTCTCTTGTTAAATGAGTTCATTTTAAACTTTCATTCATGAAATTAGTGCATTAATTTTGATGGACATGTTGCTAATGAAATATTATAGATCTGAATCGGATTAAGGAGGTGTTAGAGTATTCTGATTGTTTGCATAGCATAGGATTTGGATGTTTCTATTTTCATTTTGAAGTTGGTGTTAATAAATTTTTGTGCTTTAGTACATATAATAGTAATAGTATGTGATATGTTTACAAAAATGCCTATATGAATTTTCCTGCTTGTTTTCAATTTTTTTCAACTTTTGTTTTAAAAACACCTTCGAATGGCATTTAGATAACCTGCAACAATTGAGTGACTGATTATACACTGATAATTGACATAAATCCTCTATAGTTGAGATTAGATTACGTTGTTAGGTTTTGGGCAAGCAGAACTTATAGCCAGTGTCTAAGACCATAGCTCTTCTTTGAATGGCAAAATAATGCACTACTTTCCACTGAAAATTTTCTCAACTAAATTCATTCCTACAATGTATCAATCTGAACCTGGTGGATTGGGAAGGTACAAAATCCAAATTTTGATGCTTTTGGATTTGTGTACAATTGATTGATTTAGGATTAGGCTAGATTTGTGGACATTGGAATTATTTAGGATCAAGGCTGGTTCTTGTTTGGAGGTTAAATGGATGTGATTCACCTATGATATCAGGCGGCTAATAAAGAAAAGAGAAGTAAACATAGAAGAGTAGAAAATAAGGGAGAGAATAGAGGTAAATTTGTTACAAAGGTACAATAGTCAATATATAGGGTCGATGTAACATAACTGATTTCAATCTATGACATGTGAAGGACTATCAACGATTCAACAGAGACTTGGATGTCAATTCTTCTAAAAACCAACACAGAATCCTCCTCGTAGTTATACAATAACTTCATATTATTTGTTTACCTATTTTCATAAATAAATTGGACCCGAGAAATATGGATGCTACAGAGGCTCAAAAATCAGAAAAGAGATTGATCAAGTTTTGAAAAGCCTTTTTGTTTGCACCTTTTTTTTCATGAACACTTGAGTTTTTTAAATCGACCTCATTAGTTCTTTTTGTTATCAAGCATTCACTAATTATCAGGTCTGAATTTGATTCCTTCTATTATATTTTCCTACCATAAACAGATGGCCAATCTTACAATGCCCGACATGCATGAGTTCACTGTCATCGTGATTTATATGTATTTGCTCCAAATATGGGTTTTTTTAACTATGATGTCCTATATAAGACAACTGATACTTAGAGGTCAAAGGGTCGTTTGGTGCATGTACGATAGACATGTTGAGCATAGCATGAATGTGAGAATGTTGATTTATCAAAGTGACGAACTGAATAGGGAGAACATCCACATGGATAGGAGATCCTTTCATAAGTTGTGTCTTCTACTTCAAACCAGTGGAAATTTGCAATCAACTAAAAATACGTGCATAAAAGAAATGGTAGCAAGGTTCCTTAATATTTGTGGACACAGTGAAAAGGATCGTTCCATGAAGAGACAATTTGTTAGATCAAAGGAAACAATAAGTAGGCAATTTGGGTTAGTGTTGAATTCAGTATTACATCTACATGATATGTCAGTTCCTTTCTACAAAGTTGGGGATGCACTCGAGTTTCTTGATCGAGCGATAACCATGACCATCAGACAGTCTGCTAAGATGTGCTGGTTCCTCTCTACAAAGTTGGGGATGCACTCGAGTTTCTTGATCGAGCGATGGAGGTACTACTCTTTCTTGTGCATTTACTTGAAACATATTTGTAGATTAACCTGTCTTCTGCCTTAGTTCTAGTCTTAATTGAAGTTTCTTTTCCTGCAATTATTTCATCTATAGTAGTAGCATTCATATTACAGTTTAAACCAAATAAAAAATAAAAAAAATAAAAATACATCGACTTCATTATGACATTGAAACAGAGAAAGATAACATGAAATTCACACATTTTCAATTGTGATTGTTTCCTATTACTTATCAGGTGTATCCAATCTGGATTTTGCCCGCACCGTTTCTTCAATGTCCCCGTAAAGACAATGGTGTATCCAGAAGCAGGCTTCGAGCACCGCCAACAGCAGGGTGACACGAGCTACGCCCAAATGTACATTGACATTGGCATCTGGTACGCTCCCGCTCCTATCCTCAGAGGTGAGGAGTTTGACGGTGTGGATGCCATTCACCAGCTGGAAATGTGGCTGATTCAAAATCACGAATTTCAAGTACCTTATGCAGTCTCTGAGCTCACTGAGAAGAATTTTTGGAGGATATTTGATGGGAGTCTGTATGAGCACTGCAGGAACAAGTATGGAGCTGTGGGGACTTTCATGAGTGTCTACTACAAGTCGAAAAAAGGGAACAAAATCGAGAAGGAGGTCGCGGAAGCCGAGGTAGCATTTCTTGAGAGTAGCTATGCTGAAGCTGACTGAGATGATATTGTGTTATCATAGTCTATGGTCTGTTATGTGATTTTAATCGGATATATATGAGCTAGTTTGAGTAATTTCAGTGATGTTTCTACCTTTGTTTTGGTGTTTGATTCATCTTTTGCATCTAAGAATTGAACTTTGGAATTAATGACGACTCTTTTGGACTTACTTTTCTAGTTTGCAGGCCTATGTATTGGTAACTCCAATCCTGGGCCATGTGCAACTCCAATCCTGCAACTCCAACTTCAATTTCAACCACCTTATGCATTTCTACCCGCGTTTTAAAAAATGTCGGTATATTCTACACCGGCATTTTTAAACGCCGGGGAATCCAATAAAAAATGCCGGAGAAGACGATCCGTGTTGTAGTGAGTGTAATTTCTTTTAGTAATCTATTTGTTAATTTACTAAAGTTTTATAAGATATATATCAGTATTGCTTTTACACATGCATGCATATACATCAATTACTAAATTAGATAACTTTATATTTATTTATTTTTAAATAAAGCCAAAAGGGTATTTTCGGTAATGTCTACTATAGAGATGGATTGATAAGAATGAATTGTTCTATACCAAACACGATAATAAAGTATTCCTAGGCATGTAATATCGTATACCAAACACAGTATTGCAACATTCTCGGGAATCTTCATTCCCACCCTCATATTCCTGGGAATCCACTAATTTCTGGGAATTCTCCAATCCGTGTACCAAATGCCCCCTTAGCATCTAAAACCGTATTAATTTTTCTTTTGTAATTTTTTTCTTGGCCCCACCTTAAAAGAGAAGCAGCAGAAATCGATTAAGCAGCTTAACACAGGGATATTTCAGACCTTTCACATTGAAATAAAAGGGGGTTTCAAGAAGAGGATGGTCCATTGACACGAAAAAAAAAGTGGCTTTTTTTGATAATAAGCCAAAAGGGAAGGTAGTTGGGTAACCGGTGAAATTCACCCTTTTGTTTTTGGTATATTGATAGATTCGACTTTTAATGTTAATTTGAGAGTGAAGTATATATAGGGAGTGACAACTGAGGCCTGCAATGAGTGTTTTTCGCTTTGACTTTTTCTAAAAAAAATTCTAATGAGAAAATTCATTAACTATAATATCTTGTTAAAATTGTGGCCTCACATACACGTAGAAACGAGAGTTATTGAAGTTGAAAAAGAAAATGAAAAGATGAGATATAAAGGGAAGACAACAACAGCTAAAAGAAAGGTAGCTGGAGGAGTTGAGGTCGACTGTCCTGCAGTGCGGTCGACCGACCACCCGGCCGCACACCCAACCTACCAACCGACCGTAACTAGGCTGCTAGGTGTTCTTCGAGTGTACAGAGTTCCAACAGAGAGCGGGACAATCAACTATGAAGTCGACCAGTCATGCTTCGAGTTGTTAAATACTAGGTGCAGTCGACTGTGAAGTCGACCAGACACATTGCAGTTGACCGCAACTAGGTGTAGTCTATTAAGCTTGTGGTCTCAAATACACTTAGGAACGGAGTACTTGAAGTTGGAGAAAAAGAAGAGGAGACGAAAATAGCAAGCAGAAGATATGTAGTCTGGAGAGTTGCAGTCGACTGTCCTGGGGTGCGGTTGACCGACCACCGACCGCAACTAGTCTGCTAGGTATCTATGAGTATATAAGGTTCAACAGAGAGGAGTGGACTTTACACGTTGTGGTAGACCGACAGTGGCGTTGTGTATTATTTGGGCTGACGAGTTTAAGGCCCAATAAGCTGAATTTGTATTTATCTTTTAGGGTTTACTTGGGAGCTCTATATATGGTTGTACACTCTAGGATTGTATAACTGATTAGAGAGAATTGGTGAGTCGTTATCATTGTTCAACTTCAAGAGGGTATTGTGCCGAGTGTTTCAAAGGTGAGGGAGAGAGATTGAGAGTTCTTTTTGTAATCTTTGTATTTCTTGGGGAATAAGAAGTATTAGTTATCTCTGCCTATTGATTGTGTTCTTGTGAGATCTTGCATATATTGTGGTGCCTTGTTCTTGGTTTATTTAAGTCTTAATAGTTTCTATTGCTTGCGGTGTACTTCCGCTATTAGCACTATGAGTTGTGATAGATTCTTCAACAAGTGGTAGAGCACCAGGTTCGAGATGACCGATAGCAAGTCGAAGATCAAGAGGTTCGATGGGAGTGACTTCACGATGTGAAAGATACAGGTGATAACGTATCTTCGTCAGAAAGATCTTGAAGGTCTGTTGTTTGATGATAAGCCGAAAGGTGGAGATAAGGTTGCGAAGATCGAGAGGTTCGATGGGAGTAACTTCACGATGTGGAAGATACAGGTGATAGCGTATCTTCGTCAGAAATATCTTGATGGTCTATTGTTTGATGAGAAGCCGGAAGGTGAAGATAAGGATGCGAAGATCTTGGCAGAGTGGAATCGTTTGGATCAGAAGGCACTAGGGCAGATTCAGTTGGGGCTGAGTAGGAAGGCGTTATTTCATATCTCAAAGGAAAAGACCAAAAAGGAGACTATGGAGATTCTCACGAATATGTATGAGAAACCGTTAGCATCTAATCAAATTCTTCACCGGAAGAAATTGGTTAATATGAAGTTGAAGGAAGGGTGTTCAGTAGAAAAGCATGTGAACAATTACTTTATGGTTTATAACCAGATGGAAGCTACAGGTTTGAAGATTTTAGAGAGGGGGCAGTCATTGTTACTTCTATCTACTTTACCCGATAGTTATGGTACGGTGGAACAGACTATTACATGCACTATGACAGATTCGATGACTCTATAGGATGTGGTGAGTAGTATTCTAAACTAGGAGGTAAGAAGGATGAGAAATGGGGGATATCCATCATCGTCTTCTAGAGATTCCACAATGTCTGTTGAGAGGGGACGTGGGAGATCTAAGGGCAGTCGCAGAAGAAAGAATCAGAGTAGTTCATCTGAGAGTGAGTCTGATGACAGCGATGGAGGACATGGGCCTGAATGCAGGTACTATCGCAAGAGATGTCACATGATGTGCAGTTGCAAGGCATATATGAAAAGGAGGCAGGAGAAACCGAAGAGAGATATCCCAAAGAAAACTCAAGTAGGGCTTGTTGAAGAGTTATGCTTATCAGCTCGGGAGGAGTTGGGCACTCAAGATTGGTGTATTGATTCGGAAGCTTTTTTTCATTGCACTTTGAGGAGAGAGGTATTTGATGACTACGCGGAGGGTTCTTTTGGAGATGTGATCGTGGGAAATAGTGACCGGTGTCCTATACGAGGGGTTGGTACTGTTCACGTAAAAGATAATGATGATCAGAGTGTTGTCTTATGAGAGACAAGGCATGTTCCAGACTTGAAAGAAAAATCTTATCTCGATTGGAATTCTAGACAAAGAGGGTATGTATACTACAGTTGGTAGTGGAAAGTGGTGTATAGCTGCAGGTTCAATGGTGATTGCAAAAGGGAAGCGTGAGGGAACGCTGTATTTGCTTAGAGACGTGAGGGGCATTTCTTCTGTTGTTGACTCTCAGCCGGAATCGAGTAGTAGGTTGTGTGGGGTGCAACCGAGTTCTTTCAGTTGTGGAGGGGAGGTTACTAATTTAGTGGGAGTTGTTAGCTATGACAGTGATCCTAGAGGGCAAGACGTTGCTGCGGTAAGGGTACTTTACGATATGATAGTCGAATCTTCAAGTCGCTCTTTTGAGGTAGAAAGCAATGATATCGATATGCGGGGTGATGTCGATGAGGATAACCAAAATGGAACTGTAGGGGTTAGACAGTCTGCGAATTTTGTGGAGATTTCATCCACGGAGACTTCTAGTGCTGATGGTGCATTAAGAGGCTTTGAACCATGGCCGGTGTTGATGAAGATTCTGCGAGTTAGGGAGTCTTGTAACACAGAATCTTACACGGGAGGTTGTTTCTCCGCTATTTGTGCTCTATGCGATTAGTGGAGCACATCCTTCATGAGGCGATGAGGGGTGGTGCACTCCACGTGGTGGAGTTGCGTATGTGCTCTTCATGAGTGAGGAGGACTTGGGTCTTCCATTAAAGTGGGAGATTGGCAGAGATAATGCGAGGTAAAGATTACAATAACTTTAAGGCGTTGTGTATTTGGTCCAAGTGGGAGATTGTTAGGAATGTGGCCTCAAATACACTTAGGCACGGAGTTCTTGAAGTTGGAGAAGAAGAAGAGGAGACGAAAACAAAAGGCAACAGTAAGTAAAAGATGTGCAGTCTGGAGAGTTGCGGTCGACTGTCCTGGGGTGCAGTTGACCGACCACCCGACCTCAACTAGGCTGCTAGGTATCTTCGAGTGTACATGGTTTAACAGAGAGCGGCACAGTCGACTGACCAGGGCTTCAGGAGTGAACTTTACATGTTGCGGTTGACCGACCTGGGGGTGAGGTCGACCGACTTGGGGGTGCGGTCGATCGACAGTGGCGTTGTGTGTTATTTGGGCGGACGAGTTTAAGGCCCAATAAGCTGGATTTGTGTTTATCTTTTAGGATTTACTTGGGGGCTATATATATGGGTGTAGACTCTACGGTTTGTATAACTGATTAGAGAGAATTGGTGAGCCGTTATCATTGTTCAACTTCAAGAGGGGATTGTGCCGAGTGTTTCAAAGATGTGGAGAGAGATTGAGAGTTGTAATCTCTTTGTAATCTTTGTATTTCTTAGGGAACAAGAAGTATTGGTTTTCTCTGCATATTGATTGTGTTCTTGTGAGATCTTGCATATATTATGGTGGCTTGTTTTTGGTTCATCTAAGTCTTGCTAGTTTCTATTGCTTGTGGTTTACTTCCGCTATTAGCACTTCGATTTGTGGGAAATTCTTCAACACAATCGACTGACAACGGCTGCATGTTATTTGGGCTTTAGGGTTTAAGGACAATAAGTTGTATTTGTGTATATCTTCTAGGGTTTGCTTGAGGGTAATATATATAGCAGTAGATGTGAACTTTAGAGTTAACCTAATGAGATTGGAGATCAAAGGTGAGTTGTTATCATCGTTCAACTTCAAGAGGGGCATGTGCCGAGTGTTTCAAAAGAGAAAGAGATTGAGAGGTATAATTGTTAGGTTTCGAAGACAATCACAGATGCAATACACAGCGGAAATTACAAAAAAAATATCAAAACATAGCCATCGATCCATGCGAAAAAATCATAAATCGTGTGTAGGAGTTATACCTTGAAAATGGATCTGCTGTCTCCACAGTATGTCGATCAAAATACTACAATATTGTGGTGCCTCTACAGTATCCACAAGAACGAATCAAATCAAGTTTTCTTTCACACCACGGTTCTAGCTACAGGAAGGGAATGTTCCTCTCGATCTCTTTCTCTCACAATTTCTGTGACGGCTAGGGTTTTCTCATATGCAGCTTTTTCACAAATACGTATCATATATATAAGTGCAGAAATTCAACCCTAAGAGAGTAATGAGGTTTTTGGTCTCACAATCTGACCTGGGTCAGATTCGTGTATGAGCCTTTGAACTTTAGTCAGCCCATTTAATCTAATCAAATGTCCAACCATTATCAGGAGTCCAAGTATTACTTGGATCCCCAATTAAATTCATCTTATGAATTTAAATCCCAATTTCGATCCATTCTAAGTGTGTGATCCTGTAGGTTCCCATTACATTGACAGTAATACTAAAATCATATTCTAGTATTACAAATAGTGAGCGGTATGTAGCAATACATCACTGCTACTCAAGTAACAGGAATGTCAGTGATTTGACATAACCTATCCGTGACCAATGTTACCATGTAGTCTAGTCATTTTTTCCAGATATCTAATTGACCACAAGGCATAGAGCGTGTCACCCTTGTATAGTTCAATCTTTGGTTTCTTGATGTCTGAGTAGACTTACTAAAAAAATGAGCTCAATATCTCAAATTGACTCAATTGAGCATGACCATGCATTTTGTAGTCTCACTCAATCAAGGTACCTATAGATATTGTTCCTGTTATATAAGAGGGACAAATCCAATCTAAGTCACTCACATCCCTCTGCATGATTTATAGTATATTTAATAGTTGACTTTATAATCACCTTATTATATGTAATGTTTAACGACATTAAAACATATAACTTCTCATATAGGGAACCGTAATGACTTCAAGTCAAAAGACTACGTACACCATGTTCACTGTGAGAACCACTTATGACACTTGCGTAACGATCCATGCAGCGTTCTCATGGTGGGTTAGTCCAGTACATTATTACTCTAATATGTACCTATGTGAAGACTTGATATTTCATATCCATGACCCGTGGGATATGGTCATCAGTCTATGCACATACTAGTCTCTATGTATTATTGCTGTCATAATTCACAAAAATACTTGACTAGGGACATTTAAGAATAGTGTTCTGATTACAACCAATAAGATATCATAATCAAGTCATGCACTTGATATTCCATGGTATTGAACCTACTATTCTAAGGACTTTTTTATGTTCATTTAATCACAATAAACAACAAAATAAATAAAATACCTTATATATGAAATAAATATCATAATACAATATAAACTAGTAATGTCAATACACTGCCTCTACGGCATACACCAACAGTAATCTCTTTATTATCTTTGTATTTCTTGGGGAATAATAAGTAATGGTTATCTCTACATATTATTGTGTTCTTGTAAGATCTTGCGATTACTGTGGTGGCTTGTTCTTAGTTCATCTCGTTATTGGGAAGTTTATGTTGCTTATCGTGTGTGTGTTCCGCTATTAGCAGTACGAGTTGTGACAGATTCTACAACAAGTGGTATCAGAGCACTAGGTTCGGGATGGCCAATAGTAAGTCGAAGATTGAGAGTTCGATGGGAATACTTCGCTATGTGGAAGATTCAGAGTGTATCTTCGTCAAAAAGATCTAGATGGTCTGTTGTTTAATGAAAAGCCGAAAGGCGCAAACAATGATGTGAAGATCTTGGCAGATTGGAATCGTTTGGATCAAAAGGCGCTAGGGCAGATTCAGTTGGGACTGAGTAGGAATAAGTTATTTCATATCTCGAAGGCAAAAATCACAAAGAAGGCTATACAGATTCTCATGGATATGTATGAGAAACGTCGTCATCTAATTAAAATTATCATTTGAAGAAGTCGGTTAATATGAAGTTGAGTGAAGGGGGTTCAGTAGCAGAACATGTGAACAATTACTGTATAGTTTATAACCAGATAGATACTGCAGGATTGATATTTTTAGAGAGGGGAAAGTCATTGTTACTTCTATCTACTTTGTCTGATAGTTATGGTATGGTGGAACAGACTATTACAGGCACTATGACAGATTGGACGATTCTACAGGATGTGGTGAGTAGCATTCTGAACGAGGAGGTGAGAAGGGTGAGAAAATGGGAATTTTTATCATCATCTTCTAAAGATTTTTCTATGTCAGCTGAGAAAAGATGTGGAAGATCGAAGAGCAGTCGAAGAAGAAGTTACGGATATGTATGAGAAACTGTCAGCATTTAATCAAAATTTTCATATGAAGAAGTTGGTTAATATGAAGTTGCGGGAAGGGGGTTCAATAGCAGAACAAGTAAACAGTTACTGTATGGTTTACAACCAGATGGAAGATGCAGGAATGAAGTTTTCAGAGAGAGGACAATCATTGTTACTTCTATCTACTTTGCCCAATTGTAACCCCCATTCCCGTAAATACGTATTTTCTGAATATTTTCTGTATTTCGATATTATAAATTCATTATTTGTTAAAATTGTTTTGGATTTTATATTAAAGTGTTTTTCTAATCGAAAATTTATTCATTTCGAATAACAATGTGTTTTGATCTTATTTTCACGATCTTATTGATCAATTATTTGTATTTGAGTCCAAATTATATATATATATTTATTAGATTATTTTAATAAAATTGCTAAACCGGAATACTATTTTATTGTATAATTTATTACTATATTATGATTATGATTATTAATTGTTATTTCATTATTATCTATTTAAAATTCATATATTGGATTGTTTTATTATTTTACCGGATCTGATTTTCTTTGCGAATTTCCAAATTTTTTCAAGCCCAGATTATATTCCATTCATTTGTATTGTTTACTTATTTATTTGGATTCAAATTTTTGTTCGTGGAATTCTTTGTTTTTCGTGATTGGACTATTTTGTTGATTCTATTTTCTTCTATCTAATTGTGGGTATTTTATTTGAACCTTATTGATTTTGATCTATCTCTTATTGAACCCTAAAACCCAATTCCATTTGTCTTGACCCAAATCCACTTTTATTGGACCCTAAATCACTAACCCAATACCCAAATTGTACCCTATAAATACAATCATAATGCAAACCCTAATTTGGCATACAAATCGAAACCCTAGCCTAGCCGCCTACTCTCTCTCCTCCTCTCTCTCTCTCCTTCCGTTCTCTCTATCTCTTCTGACTTTTTCCCGCCCAAACCCAAATCCCCTGAACCCGCTTCTCCGATCATCTTCTCCGGCGACCCCCGTCACCATCCACCCCTCCCGTCGCACCACTCCCCTACGTCGTAAACCCCCCTGTCTCCTTCTCTCCCTATTTCGCTCTACAGCAGCAGCCAAAACACCCTAACTCAATTTCCGTTCATCTTCTCTGACCACATCCCCCTTCTCCGGCGACCCTTCCCCCGTCGCTGCCTCTCCACGACGCCGGAGCACCACCCCGAAACCCCCCAGCCTCCTCCTTTTCCCTGTCCTCGACATTGACGGTGCCGAACCCATAATCCCCCTCCCTGCGTCCCTATTCCGATCGACAACGACCACCTCCCACCGTCGACGCACCGTCCTCTGTCCTTTCGCTGTCACGCCCCGCTTCCAAAAAATACGGAATACGAGTACTTAACAAAAGCCCAGTGAATGACTAACGTCACCCATAAGCTGTTTAATCGATCAACTCAATAATATAATCAATACAGAACATATGCGCAAGCAATAATAATAATCTCATGAACAAATAATACTTGGAATGAGACAATATAATATCCAAATACAATAATAATAATTCAACGTCTGGAAATAATAGTAAAATCCAGAACATATGCCCAAAACAATAATAATCCAGTCCAAAAATAAATACAAGTCTCAATACATTAAGTCATTTAAAGCGATAAGCAAATTAAAAGCAAAAATCTTCAAAATGTTTGTTCTCCAACTCCAGCAGGCAATTCTCCTTCATTACCTATAAATATTTCATCTAAAAAGAGAAAAATAATTATCCATAGAGAAAGTCATGGACATCAAGTAGAGAAAGCAGGAAACAATGGAATAACAGTATAATAATGAAATAATGGATCAATAGGAATCAATAACATGGCACGAAAATAATAATCAATAACATGGTAATCAATGCAACGGTGTAACGGTGAATCAATATTCGGTAACGGTAACTAACAGTTAATATCAATATCACTTAAACATTATTGGATACAAATAGGAACAATGATGAACAATATGCAATATCGGTGATGTGTCAATCCCTATGTCTATTATTCATTTTAACACCTAACTAATGCACTTTCTACTGTGTTCCATGTGTGCCGTACCACAGGTTCGATGCATACAATCAATTTTGTTTAGACTACAGTGGTAGATTTTATATTTCATGTACTGGGTATGATGTCGATAACGGTAATAACACTGGACATGTGTAATTTCTTACACGATGCCGATAACTGCAAAAACACTGGACATGTGTAATTTCTTATACGATGCTGATAACGGTATAAACACTGGATATCATCCGAGTACATTCCCCATATCATCAATTATCCTAGTCAATCCCTTAAACCCCGACTTGTTAATTATTTATCAATGCAACAACATAATATGCAATTAATGGACATTTCGATGAACGATAGTATCAATAGGGCAACAACAGGTTGATAACATGGATATGACGGTTAAAATAGTGACAATAGCTCATTGGGATCATGCAATGCAACATACATTCATTAACTCACACAATAATACAACATAGGAATTATTAATTTATTAAAAAGAGAGATCTAATTAAAATTCTGAACAGCATGCACAGTCTATACAAAAGTGCAGTTTTCCGCTGACTCTGGAATTGAAAGTTGAATCCGTCAGAAAATCTAGAAACTAGACTTCCATACGGTTCCAACGCATACTTAAAGTTTACATTCCGACAACAGTAGCTAGGTCAAACACATGTTTCTTTTTAGGTTTTATGTTCAGGCAGAAATTCGATATCTTGTTGTTTTAATTTTTGAATCAGCAAAAACTCAACATTAAAATCAGTAAAAATATAATCTAGACTCCTAAACATATCAAGAAATAATCTGGAAATTTTTATAGCAAAATTTTATCATTTGATCAACCTTTTTACTGTTTAAACATGAAAGGTTCGAGAATCTAAAAATCTGGAATGTAAAAACACAGCTGCAGTAAAACGGGCATAAGTTTTGCTACAAAACATGGAATTTGAAAATTCTGGATGTTATTGACAACTAGACACTTGGGGCTACATTTCATATTCAGAAAGTATTTTATTTTAAGGTCATTTACTGGTTCGAAAACAGCGATCAAGTTTAGGTCAGCATGCATGTACAGTTCTTAGGGTATTTTTCTTGAAAATAAAATTAATTGAACATGCTGGGTATCAATTCTATAGTCAATAAATTGTGTAACTAGCATGATAGACATCCAAACATGATAAATAAAATTTAGCACACACACATATATAAGTCTAACATCAATCAATCATCAAACGATCAAACGACATACAACCTAACGTTTGTCTCTACAATAATTTATTTGTGTTGTGACTTGTATGAATAACCCTATTAACGATTCTACATGCATTCATTAAAGATTCAAAATTTAGAGTCAAAGTGGCACGATGTCAAGAATATTGGGGTTAGCTCGTGTAAACCCTCAATAGACCCAACGAATAGATGAATATAGGATAATACGATAGCAAAGAGATCTACTTGCAAGAATTTCAATAATACTTGAATTTGATACAATTAGCAATTCAAGAGGACGGTGACTTGCCTGTTAATCGGTGAAAACGAATACTAATAATAACGGGATACGGATCCCGAAGCAACGAACCCACAAATCAACAACTTAACACACACAATACATGTGCAATAAAGATCCCCAAAATAATAACAGCAACTACAGCAAGAGAGCACAGCAAAAAATCAAAAAGATAGCAGCAACGATAGAGGGGGAGAGCGCCGGCCAGGGGCGGCGCTGACTGGCGGCGCGTCAATGGAGGCAGGCGGCGCGAAGGGTAGGTCGCCGAAGTGGGTGGTAGCGCTAGCGGCCAGGGGAACGGGATTTTGGGGCTGATGGGTTTAGGGGTTTGGTGCTTTGGTAATGGTGAGAACGGGGGATAGGGAGGACGGGGTTGGCGTTTGGGGACTTGGGTGTCGAGGGGAGGTGACGGGAAGCGGTCGATGGGAGTGGGGGGGGGGGGTCGCCGGAGAAGACGAATCAAAGGGGATGGGTTTGGGGATTTCTGGCGGGAAACAAGCCAGAGGAGAGAGAGAACGGGAGGAGAGAGAGAGGGCAGCTAGGGTTTCGATTTGTGTGCAAAAATTAGAATTTACAGTAGAGTTGTATTTATAGGGTACAATTAGGGTTCAATAATAGCGGTTTTGGGTCAAGAATTCATCAAATTAGGTTTTAGGGTTCAATTAGGATGTAGAACAAAAACAACAAGGTTCGAATAAAAATGCCCACAATCAATTAAAAGATAATAAGCTCAACAAGAAAAACTCCAACAAGAAGAACGGGAAAATTTTCAAGAAATTCTTAATAAAAAAAATAATTGAGAACGAAAGAAAATACGGTTTTTATTCAATTGCAATTAAAAAGAAATACAAAGGGAAAAATTTGAAAATTACAGAAACGGCAGTTACATTCGCGCCACCAGTCAGCGTCGCCGGTGCCGCCGCCCCCTTGGCCGGTCCTACTCTTGTTGATGATGTCTCTTTGATTGTCGTGTGTTGCTATCTATGTCTTTGTGTGCTGCTCTTTGTTTGGTTCTCTTTTACACGTGGTTCACACGTGTTTTATGGTGTGTTTGTGGGATCGTGTTGTTGCGGATTTGTGTTTGATGTGTCTAATTTTTATACAAATATTTGTACTCATTTACCCATTAAAATTGCTTGTTTTCATTTATCTTATTTATAATTTATCTTATTTTCCTAAGATTTCAATTAATTAAGTATTTTTGAGGAAATTAGATTTTTGATGCAAAAAGTGATTATTTTTGGAGAAAATCAACAAACAAAACAAACATAATGTTTTATTAATTTTTATTAATTTGTTGAATTTTAATTTTTATATTTTGACCTTGTGAAAAGCAAAATAGAAATATTATTATCAGTTAAGGGTTAGAATAAAATTTTGTAATTTAAAAATTAATTTAAAAAAATAAAATAAAATAAAAAATAAAATAAAATAAAAAGGAAAAAAGAATGAATGCAGATTATGATAGGTTAAGATTAAGATTAATCTTAATAATCTAAAATTTAAATGATAATTATCCTAATTAATTAAAACTTAAACCTATCTAATAAACTAAACCTACCATTTAAACTAATGATTACTTCCTATATATATTGGCAGATTAGAAGAAAGAAGATTGGAGTTGGGAGTGGACGTAAAGTGAAGGAAGGAATTGAAAGGAGTAATTAGAAGAAGGGACTTGAAGAATAATTAGGAAAGGGGTAGTTGGCGTGAACCAGAGGGAGAAAGACTTGGCTGGCTCGTGCTCTGTATATAGCACACGCACATATCGAAAACAAAGAAGAAGGAGAAGCTGACGTGGACGACAGGAACGGCTCGGTGATCAAGACGAGCTCATCCAGACGACAGCAACCGCGCACGTGGGTGACAACTTCTCAGTGGCTGGCTCGACTCCAAGACAGAAAGAGAGAAGACTACGCAAATTGTTTGGGCACAATTTCCGAGACCGTTCGGTTTGCAATTTATATTACAAAACGGTCTATTTTTGTATCTATTTTTTCTCTCTAAATTTTATAATGCAATCCATGAACAATTTTGTTAATTGCAATATTTTTATTATGAACTAAATTTATTGTTCTAGGGTTTAGATGTAGCCTAGTTTTGAGAACACAATTTCATATTTTTCTACGGTTGTGTGTTTAGATTTTGTGCTTAATGCTTACAATTATTTAGCCGATTTTTGTATGATTATTGGATCATGGAGAGACCGAGAGGTAATTTGTGATTTAGAACAATAAAAGTTAAACACCATTAATTGAGCGAAATTAGAGATAATTTACCGCGATTAATGTGACCGTTAAGAAATCCATAGAACTTAATAAGTCTTTGATTAATTAAATTTGCATAGAGATGTGTCAAACTGTTAGTTAGAGATATTTTTGGTGTTGTTCGAGAGAAAGCATCGAATAAGTTGGGGATTTTGGTCTACAACTTGGAAAAATAATATTTTTAAGAATTATAAATTGTGTTTAATGAACTAGGTGAAATCAAAAACCCTAGAATTGATTTGCAATTAATAAATTACAATTTTCAGACTCCGCTCCCTCTTCATTAATTTAGTTAGTTAGACTTTTAGATTAATTTAATTTAGCTGTTTTCTTTACTAAATTTCGATTATCCAAATAGTGATTCATCTAGTAAATTCGGTACTCAATAAAATATCTAGTCTCTGTGGGTTCGACACTCTATTCACTACTATATTACTTGTTGCGATTTTGTACACTTGCAAATATTCACACCAGTGTTCGTTGCTTCAAAATTCTCATCCCGTTATTCTTGGTATTCGTTTTCACCGGTTATAAGGCAAGTAACTTGTATTAAATTCCGTTGCATATACAAGTACAAAATACTGTTTGTAGTGTAGTTGGGTTCTAGAGACAATTCGTGTGTGAATTGTTGATATTGTGTCTATTGTGATGATTTGACCATAGTTGCCTCACGACATATATGACATGAATTAACCTAGGGTTGACCACTTTTGATGTATATATTCATGCTATCTTGAGATATCTGTGTTTGATGTGTTATTCGTGTTATACTTGTCGAATACTTGTAAAATACCCTATACCATGTTGCTTGGATATCTAGTACACCATATTCCATGTTATCATCCTATTGTTTTCCTATTGTTATTATCGTTCATCTCATGCCTTTAGATTGCATATTGTATTGTTGCATTAATGAAATAGTTAACAAGCCGGGAATTTAAGGGAATGACTTGAGTAGTGAATAATATAGTGAGTGTGTTGGCCAGTGTTTATCAATTGATTGTGGGGCGCTGACTACGGCACCCCAATCTTTCGTGTCTTGAACTTGTGAACTTGTGAACTCGTGAACCCGTGAACTCGTGAACCTGTGAACTCATGAACTCGTGAACTCGTGAACTCATGAATCAGTGTATCAGTGTATCAGTGTATCATTATAATGAATTATGCAACAATATTGTACCGTATCAGTGATTACCGTACCGACACATGGTCTATAAAATTCACCACTTAAGTCTAACACAAAATTGATTGTATGCATCGAACCTGTGGTACGGAATACATGGGACACAATAGTACGTGCATTAGTTAAGATTAAAATGAATAATAGACTTAAGGATTATCACAACATCGACATTGCATATTGTTCATCATTGTTCCTATTGATATCGAATATTACATGATACTTGTTCACTCGACACTTATTACATGCTACTTACACTTATTTATCTTGCCATGCTAGTTGTTATATTTTGTTATCATACCTATTCCATGTTATTAGTTATCCTTTTTCCATGTATTTGTGCCTGCACTACAAGCGGCCCGTAACTTGCATTGACGGACATTTTGTTTTCTTTTTTTCTCTTTATGCAATTTATTAAATTGCAGATTTTGGAGAACAGTTGCCTGCTGGAGTCGGAGAACAAACAGTCTGAAGACTACTGCTCTCTAATTGCTTATTGCTTTAATAAACTTAATGTATTGAGATTTATTACTGTATTGGACTTATGTCCTGAATATTGTTATGTGTTTCCAGAAGTTGGATTATTATTGTATTTGGATATTTTTATTGCTTAATTCCAAGTTTTATTGTTCATGAGATTATTATTATTGCCTGCGCAATTGTTCTGTATTGTTTATATTGTTGAGTTGATCGGATAAACAGCTTATGGGTGACGTTAGTCATTCACTGGGCCAATGTCACGTACTCGTATTCCGTATTTTTGGGAAGCGGAGCGTGACAAGGTTTTAAGTGATATCGTAGCCTAGGTTTGGATAATATATCAATCAAACGTGACTAACGAAAATAAGTTTGGCTTTGATTGATATATTAATCAGATTTGGGTCTATATCGGTTTGACTCAAAAGTATTTGCAATACAGAGATCACATGAACAATTGATAACCAACAATCTGGAAACTAGTCTCTTTTGATTCATATTTGATTCCTTCACATTCAGTTCATTCATTTCTTGTTGTCTTTTGTTCCTTCCATTCTTTGATTCCTTGTTTCCTTCGTCTCTTGCAGTCGCCCTTATTCATTGATTCCTTGTTAGGTATAATGTTATTCTTTTGTACCCATATTCTTTTGATTCCGGTGCAATCCTTTCCTTTCTTCCTGCTTGCTTCGTCGATCGGCATCGCTTGATCTTCAACGACATATCTACAGCTTGGAGCTCCACTATCAGAGTAGCACAACGGAAGCGTGGTGGGCCCATAACCTATAGGTCCTAGAATTCTCTTGTTGTTTCTCTTCCTTACATTGTTTACTCCCTTACTCTTACATTTGCAATTGTCATTTTTCATGGAATCTTTATTCAACATCATTCGTGATCGCTTCATTCATATCCATGTCCTTTTTTTATTTTGGTGTTGCCACCGTTTTGTTGCTTTCCTTTTTATTCCCAGTTTTGATTTCACCGGTTTGCTTTTGTTTTGTCTTATATACCACCTAAGCAAATTTCGAGGACGAAATTTTGTTGTGAGGTAGCTAGGATTGTAACCCCCATTCCCGTAAATACGTATTTTCTGAATATTTTCTGTATTTCGATATTATAAATTCATTATTTGTTAAAATCGTTTTGGATTTTATATTAAAGTATTTTTCTAATTAAAAATTTATTCATTTCGAATAACAATGTGTTTTGATCTTATTTCCAAGATCTTATTGATCAACTATTTGTATTTGAGTCCAAATTATATATATATATATATTTATTGGATTATTTTAATAAAATTGCTAAACCGGAATGCTATTTTATTGTATAATTTATTACTATATTATGATTATGATTATTAATTGTTATTTCACGATTATCTATTTAAAATTCATATATTGGATTATTTTATTATTTTACCGGATCTGATTTTCTTTGCGAATTTCCAAATTATTTTCAAGCCTAGTTTATATTCTATTCATTTGTATTGTTTACTTATTTATTTGGATTCAAATTTTTGTTCGTGGATTTTTTTTTTTCCATGATTGGACTATTTTGTTGATTCTATTTTCTTCTATCTAATTGTGGATATTTTTATTTGAATATTATTGATTTTGATCTATCTCTTATTGAACCCTAAAACCCTAATACCACTTTTGATGTATATGTTCATGCTATCTTGAGATATCTGTATTTGATGTGTTATTCGTGTTATACTTGTCGAATACTTGTAAAATACCCTATACCATGTTGCTTGGACATCTAGTACACTATATTCCATGTTATCATCCTATTGTTTCCTTATTGTTATTATCGTTCATCTCATGTCTCTAGATTGCATATTGTATTGATGCATTAATGAAATAGTTAACAAGCCGGGGGTTTAAGGGAATGACATGAGTAGTGAATAATATAGTGACTGTGTCGGCCAGTGTTTATCGATTGATTGTGGAGTGCTGACTACGACCCCCCATCTTTCGTGTCTTGAACTCGTAAACTCGTGAACCTGTGAACTCGTGAATCAGTGTATCAGTATATCAGTGTATCATTATAATGAATTTTGCAACAATATTATACCGTATCAGTGATTACCGTACCGACACATGATCTATAAAATTCACCACTTAAGTCTAAAACGAAATTGATTGTATACATCGAACTTGTGGTACGGAACATATGGGACACAGTAGTACGTGCATTAGTTAGGATTAAAATGAATAATAGACAAGGATTATCACAACATCGACATTGCATATTGTTCATCATTATTCCTATTGATATCGAATATTACATGATACTTATTCACTCGACACTTATTACATGCTACTTACACTTATTTATCTTGTCATGCCAGTTGTTATATTTTGTTATCATACATATTCCATGTTATTAGTTATCCTTTTTCCCATGTACTTGTGCCTGCACTACAAGCGGCCCGTAACTTGCATTAACGAGCATTTTGTTTTCTTTTTTTTTTTATGCAATTTATTAAATTGCAGATTTTGGAGAACAGTTGCCTGCTGGAGTCGGAGAACAAACAGTCTAAAGACTACTGCTCTCTAATTGCTTATTGCTTTAATAAATTTAATGTATTGAGATTTATTATTGTATTGGACTTATGTCCCGAATATTGTTATTTGTTTCCAGACGTTGGATTATTATTGTATTTGGATATTTTATTGCATCCAAGTACTATTTTTTATGAGATTACTATTACTGTCTGCGCAATTATTCTGTATTGTTTATATTGTTGAGTTGATCGGATAAATAGCTTATGGGTGACGTTAGTCATTCGCTGGGCCAATGTCACGTACTTGTATTCCGTATTTTTGAAAAGCAGGGCGTGACACCAATAGTTAGGGTACGGTAGATCAAACTATTACAGGCACTATGACAGATTCGACGACTCTACATGATGTGGTGAGTAACATTCTGAACGAGAATGTGAGAATGGTAAGAAACGGGAGATTTTCATCATATCTTCTAAGGATTTCGTTATGTCATTTGAGATGAGACGTGAGAGATCTAAAAGCAGTCGAAGAAGAAATCATCAGACTTGTTCTGAGAGCGAGTCTAATGACAACGATATGAGACATGGACTTGAGTGTTGATATTGTCACATGAGGGGTCACATGATAAGCAGTTGTAAGGCTTATAAGAAGAGGAAGTAAGAAAAACCGAAGGAAGTCAAACCAAAGGAAGCCAATATGGTGTCCGATAAAATTGAAGTATTATGCTTATTAGTTGTCATGCCCCGCTTCCCAAAAGAATGCGGAATACGAGTACGTGACAAATCCCAGCGAATGATTCTCATCATTCATAAGCTGTAAGGATTAACTCAAGGGTAAACAAAAATATGCAAGAAATATACAACCACGTATGCATGAAACAAATCTCATAATCAAAAGAATTATTTGAAAACAAATACATAATCTTCAACTAAAAACAAGATCTGGACAACAACTCCGGGACAACATGCTCAATACAAGTTCAAGTTGCAACAAGGGAAAATAACAAACTCAATACAAGAATAACTTAAGCGTAAAAAGATTCAGCCAAGGCACAAAACATTTGGTCACTCACTCCTTCAGGCAACTGATCTCCAAAACCTGTATGATTATTAATTGAAGAAAACAGAGAAACAGGAAAACAGTATGTCCGTTAGTACAAGCTACGGGCTGCAAGTAGTACAAGCAAAAGGTGGGTAGCAAGAACATAAAGCAGGAAACAGGAAACAAGAGCATGGAGAGAATACACAATAGATAAATAGAGTTCAATAACTAGCAGGCAAGTAACATGTTCAGGTGATAAGTGGACTTGCAATTGTGTAACATGTGTCAGGTAAATTTGTAAACTGGTAATAAGTAGCAGGCAACGGTAACAGGAAACAGTAGCGGGTAACAGTAATAGATAATAGTAACAGGTAACAGTAACAGAAAATAGTAGTAGGTAACAGTGACACATAACAGTAACAAGTAACGGTAATAGGAAACAGAGATGTGCAAGTGAAACATATTATTCTTAAGTCTATTGTTTAATCCTAGCTAATGCAGCAATCATGCATCTCATATATATACCACATGTTTGGTGCATACAATCAAGTTTTGTTTAGATTTTGTGGTGGATTTTATATGGCCGTGTACTCGAACATCAGGTAAATAGTAAACAGTAAACAGTTTCATGAATCATGTAATCATGTATTCATGAAAACAGTTGAGACCTATGGGCCCCCTTCCGAGTACACCTTCCTATAGGGAAGTATGCAGTCAGGTAAAATAGTAAACAGTTGGAACCAATTGGCCCCCTTCCAAGTACACCTTCCTATAGGGAAGTATGCAGTTAGGTAAAACAGTAAACAGTTGGGAAACACGGGCCCCCTTCCGAGTACACTTTTCTATATTGTCCACTACTAGATCTTTCCCTTAACCCCGGCTTGATTACTTATTATTTTTATCAACACAGACATAAATGTACACAATCAGGGACAGGTAAACATGATAGGGGACAGGAAACAGGTTCAGATTGGATGAAAACAAGTTTGGGCGACATAAAACAATTATAGATTGTGGAACAATAAGAATTCCGATTCTGGACAGTAAGGAGTTGATGCACCAAAACAGGGATTCCCGCTGCTACAAAAAGTAAATCCGGATCCGTAAGAAGTTCTAGAAACTAGACTCTCTTCCGGTTCCATCGCATATACACACGGTACATAAAAGTCACAGAAACTAGGTTCATACTCTTATTCTTTACATATTTTCATGTACAGACAGAATCTTAAAGTTATGTTTGCATACATGTATCAGGTCTGAAAACTCATCAATTAAAATCCAGAAAAATTAAGGGTGATTCTCTAGCATGTCGAGTCTCAGCAAGATAAATTTCATATTATTATATTACTGATAACATGTTCAAATTAAATTGCAAGGCAGGGTGATACAGTGAAATTGTGAATCTGAAAATCCAAACCCAGCAGTACTAAAACAACAATATATCACAAAATATAATTCGGAATTCGATTCCGTCAGATGTTCTGAAAACTAGACACATGAGGCTATAATTCATATTCAGAAACCAACTCAATATTTTGTTATTAACAGGGTCAAAACCATCAAGTAAAGTCAGGACAACAGTATTCTAGAACTAAAATATTCATAATAACTTGATTTTTATTCAAACAATTATAAAATCTTAACTAGGGATAATTGAATTATCACATCATCAACTCAAGCATGATTTCAATATTATCAAGATGGGAAAATTGCTATTATGGCTACGCTATCATGTTTCAATATTTCGACGCAAACATATACAGCCAAATTACACGATAAATTCTAATAGTTCACATATACATAGTGTTGTTTTTCATGTGTCGTGTCATGCATGCATGTAGAGTGAGGTATTTGTGCTCTAATACGAATACGGGATTCTCGATAGTTCAAATAAGACATATATGTTGACGGGTTGAGATCCAAATAAGAGAATTTGATAACAAACTAAATGCGGTATTTTGAGAATGCTTGTATGGAACAACGAATTGTACAGGAGGAATGCTTGCCATGATTGGATTGTAAGACGATGAAAGATCCGCGAATACGAATCCGCGAGAGCACGTGCACGTTATGTGCGAGCAACACCACCACGAAATACGTGCAACACGTGCTCAACCCAACGACATCAAGAACCTCAACAACAGCAACAGCGAGTCCAATGCGGCTCCAGCTCGACCCCGACGCTGACTCGCGATGGTCGACGGCGGTTTGCAGCGATCGATTGAGGGTATGCAGGCAACGAAACAAGCGGCTCGGAGGTGGTGTGATGGGTCTTCGGGAACCACAGGGGAAGAAGGAGATGGTGTTGGGTGGCAACTGAGGCGGGTGCAGTCGTCGAAACAAGGTGCTCGGGGGTTCGGGGGAAAGTCTGGATAGGGTGACGGGAACTCGACGAGGAAGACGAGGAGGATAACAAGTGGGATGGCAGATGGGTTTCGAAGTCGGGGGGAGGAGGAAGATGATCGGGAGTCTGGTGGCGAGGTTGGGATGCAAGGACGATTGGGATGCGATCGACGGAGGATGGAGCAAAGGAGGGCTGACAAGGAAGAAGGAGGGTGCAAGTCGACGAGAAGGATGATGGTGGGCACAGGCGGGATGGTGGCCGGATCAGGGAAGATGATGGGTAAGGGGTAGAGATGAGGTAGGGGATGAAGATAAAAGGCCTGGGGGTTTGGCGGCCGGGTAGTTAGGTCAAAACAGAAGGGTGTAGGGTTAGGTTAGGGTTTAGAAGGGGGGTTTATATAGGGTGGAATAAGAAATGGGTTAATGGGTTTAAAATCCGATAAGAGAATTGGGTTGGAATCCAATAGGAAAGCTATAGGGTTAAATAACTTACAGAATAGAAATAGACTTGTATTAAAACATATAGTCGACCGAAGATAGCGAAAAATACAATTAATGAATAAAATTGACTTTATTAGGGAATCCAACAATAAATTTTAACAAAAAGAATTTAAAAGTGAAAAAATAATTTACAAAAATCGAAATACCGAAAATACACATAAAATACATATTGGCGAGAACGGGGGTTACATCAGTTAAGGAGGAGTTGGGCACAAGAGATTGGTATATTGATTCGGAAGCTTCTTTTCATTACACTCCAATGAGAGAGGTGTTTGATGACTACAAGGAGGGTTCTTTTGGAGATGTGATCGTAGAAAACAGTCAAATGTGTCATGTACGTAGGGTTGGCACTGTTCGCGTGAAAGCCAATGATGATCAGACTATTGTTTTGCGGGAGACAAGACATGTTCCAGACTTGATGAAAAATCTTATCTCTGTAGGAAGGCTAGACAAAGAGGGTATATCTTCTACAGTTGATAGTAAGGAGTGGTGTATAGCTGCAGGTTCAAAGGTGATAGCAAGAGGAAAGCGTGAGAGAATGTTGTATTTGCTTAGAGAGAATGTTGTATTTTCTTATAGACGTGAGGGGTGTTTCTCTTGTAGTTGAGTCTCAGCCAGAATCGAGTAGTAGGTTGTGTGGGTTACAACCGAATTCTTTCAGTTGTGAAAGGAAAATTAATAATTTAGTGGTAGTTTTTGGCCATGAGAGTGATCCTAGAGAGCAAGACATTGCTGCAATGAGAGTACTTTGCGATATGGCAGACGAAGCTTCAAGTCGCTCTTGTGAGGAAGAGAGCATTGTTATCGATATGCGGGGTGATCTCACTGAGGGTAACCGAAATGAGACTGTAGGGGTTGAGTAGTCTGCGAATTTGTTGGAGATGTCGTTCACGGAGACTTCTAGTGCAGATTGTGCATTGAGAGACTTTGAACCATGTTCGGTGTTAATGGAGATTCTGTGAGTTGGGGAGTCTTGTAACATGAAATCCGACACAAGGAGGTTGTTTCTCCATTATTCGTGTCGTATGCGATTGGTGGGGCACATCCTTCATGATGAGATAAAGGGTGGTTGGTGCACTCCACGTGGTTGAGTGGAGGAGGTACTCTTCATGAGAGTGGAAAGTACTTGGGTCTTTTATGATAGTGGGAGACTGACAAAAATAATGCGAGGTAAGATTACAATAACTTTGAAGCGTTGTTTATTTGGGCCAATTGGGAGATTGTTAGGATTGTGGCCACAAATATACGTAGGCACGAGAGTTCTTGAAGTTTGAGAAGAAGATGAGAAGATGAAGACAACATGATAAGACAACAACAGCTAGAAGAAAGGCAGCTGGAGGAGTTGCGGTCGACTGTCCTAGGGTGCGGTCGACCGACCACCCAACCGCAACTAGGCTGCTAGGCGTTCTTCGAGTGTACAGGGTTCCAACAGAGAGCGAGACAGTCGACTGTGCAATCAATCAATCATGCTTCGAGGTGTTGGCAAGACACATTGCAGTCGACCGAAAACGGCTGTGTTATTTGGAATTTCGGGTTTAAGATCCAATAAGCTGTATTTGTGTATATCTTTTAGGGTTTACTTAGAGGCTATATATAGAGCAGTAGATGTGAACTCTAGGGTTAATCTAATGAGATTGGAGATCAAATGTGAGCCGTTATCATCATTCTACTTGAAGAGGGGTATGTACCGACTTTTCAAAGGTGAGAGAGAGATTGAGAGTTGTTATCTCTCTGTAATCTTTGTATTTTTTAGAGAATAAGAAGTATTGGTTACCTCTACATATTATTGTGTTCTTGTGAGATCTTGTCATTTTTGTGATGATTTGTTCTTGGTTCATCTAGTTCTTGGAAAATTTCTGTTGCTAGTGATGTGTGTGTTCCGCTATTAGTAATACGAGTTGTGGCATATTCTACAACATATCTGAGGTACAATAAGATGCGATGATTGACTTCACCAGCGAGGTCTCTAGCTCAAGCCCAGTTTGGCCAAGCTGCACGAGGGAAAGTTCTAGAAGAAGCATCATTCCAACCGAATTTATATATGCAGTATAAAATTTGAGGATCGGATACGAAAGAATAAGTTTATGATTAAAACAAATTCTCACAAACAATGGAAACAAATAGAGATGCAGATGCAACTGCAATAATTTAGTAGAACTATCAAGATTGCAGGGCTTTACAAGAGATTTTAACTCAAAACCTCTCTCTTCCTATTAAGGGAGCTCTTCACTCTTAGATGTCTCTCAAATCTCTTGCAATACGGCTGTGATTGACTCTGCGCAAGTTACATCTCCTCTCTAATACAACTGCAAATACCTAGTACCATAACCCTAAACGTGTGCATGTTATATTTGCAGTTGCAAAAGAATACAACATCAATTATCTTTTGCCATCTCTAACCCTAACCTCTAAGACCAATTGTTTCAGAAAATTTCAAGGATCAGATGCAAAGAAAAATAAACGTCACACGAAGGAAGAAAGAAAAAAAATCATATGAACACATGGCCATAAAAAAAATCGTATGACAAAACAATCAAAACCACAGAGAGGCAGTTGCAATCAAACCAGAGAAAGGCTGAGACAACTTGCAAGATCAACTTCTAGTAATTTGACTCACATTATGCATCTTATTTTTTTTTGAAAAAATATAGCCGCTGCAGGTCCTAGAGGGAGGATAGCAAGCGTCTTCCAGGTGAAAGAGTATGATGATGACGATGTCGAGATTAGGCCGACGCTAGACTAGAGGAGGTGCCCTGCATGTCCGATAGGTGTTTTTGATTGATCCCCACCACCCCAGGGTTTTGTTGGGAGGAGTAGATGCTAAGATGTATTTTGTTTGATTGGATGTATGTATGGTTGTACCGTTCTGTGCCCCACCCCCATGTTCGGGGTGTATTTAAGTACTTTTGTTGCATCGTAGGTTCTTGTACTTAGCTCAGTACTCTGAGTTTGTTTTATTAATTCCTTATTAATGAAACAGGGTGGCCATACTCCACCTTTTCCTTCAAAAAAAAACTTGCAAGATTAACTGGAAATATCTATATAACCATTTAAGGAATGTTTATTCGTCACATTTCTGTCGCATCACTCACAACACAATTGATTCTCAAACAATAAGTTTCTCTTATTTCAATTCAACTCAAACTACCAGAGCCTTGAAAGATCACAGTCTGCATATCGGGTCGGCCTTGAGTTCCCTGGAGCCCAAGGTGAAAGGACCAAATAATTATTTTTGAGGACCCCTAATTACAATAAATTTTTTTACACGCAAAACATGTGTCTATATTTACAAGAGAAATACAAATTTAGGGGCCCCTAAAAGTGCAAAAAAATCGGGGGCCTGAGGCGGCCGCCTCACCGGCCTCAAGGTGGGGGCCGGCCCTGTCTACATACTTAGAGAGTTACGAGCCAGTAGACCACACCCACATAACAAGATTAGGTTCCCCATGGATGACTGGACCAAGTAGTCGAGACTTGTATACTTGTAAAAGTATTTTGGACTCAGTTTTCATAGACAAAGGCGATCACCATCAGTGGGAGATAGTGAACCTCCTTCAACCTAGCTCAGTGATATGGGTCAGATGACGTGGCCCCTCCTGGACCACAGGATCCCCTAAAAAACCGTTCACCCCCGATCATCAGGTCTGCCAAGTCAGCCCTAAGCCTCATGGGCTTCTGCCACGTCAAGCCCACGGGAAACCGGGTCCAGACCCACTTTGCCCTACCTATAAATACCAGGCCCTCTCCCACCTCCAAAGGTAATCAATCTCTCCCCTCTAAAAACCCTAGTTACTGTTACTCTTCAGTGACTAACTAGACCGTCGGATGGCCTGCCACCGGGATCAACCCCGGTGTTCCTAGGCCGAGTGCAGGTACACGAGACTTCCGAATTCGAGCCTCCAGATCCCAGCCGAGCATCCGACCTCCACCTCACTCCCGCCTACTCCCGAGCGGTTCCCTCAGCTGAGGGTCGGACGTACAGTCAGTACCGAAACTTTCACTAAATTACAAATTGAGAGAACTCACACCTGGTGCAGCAACCCCCAAAAACAAACTGCATCACTCAGCAAAGGAGAGCTGGGATTGCAAAAGTAACTCAACTTTCTTCTTCGATGTAGAACCCAAAACCCAATAAGACCCAATAAGGACAAACTCAATAAGTTTTTTTTTATATATAGGGAAAAGATGAAGTATAGCGACTATGTTATACTAATGAGAAAAAGTAATGAAACAAATTCAAAAATTTGTAGGGGATACAATGCAGCAACAACAATAAAAGAGAGAAATCCTCCAACAATTTTGGAGGATATATAGGTTCAAATAACTATCTAGTAAAACGTACAAGTAAAGATAAATAAACCCAACCCTGGGAGAATTTTTTTTAATGTCACTTTTCGAAACTATTTGCAGAAAGAGAACAGCTGCAAAAATATTAGTGTTCGTGAACTTAATAACTAAACACGTCATTCCCAACAGCAAGTTTAGTTGTTTCATGCTCGCCGTTGAGACACGACGAGTTTAGTGCTAATTTTTCGAGAAATTCGCTGTTCCTAATGGCGAGTTCAGTTCAAAATTTTTAATGAAGACTCAACGTTCCCAATTGCGAGGACATTTACACTAAACTCGATGTTGGGAATGGCGTGTTTAGTTCAAAATTTTCAATAAAGACTCGCCGTTCCCAACAGCGAGGACATTTATACTAGACTCGCTGTTAGGAATAGTAAAGATGTAGGAAATTTCACAGAGAAACACTCTATTGGACTTGGTGAATTTTCAGACAAAAAACTTTATATAATTTTTTTTGAACTAAACTCGCCGTTCCCAACAACAAGTCTAATGTAAATGTCCTCGCTGTTGGGAACAATGAGTCTTCAACAACTAAAAATTGAACTAAACTTGTTGTTTCCAACAGCGAGTTTAGTGTAAATGTCCTCGTCGTTGGGAACTGCGAGTTTTCATTGAAAATTTTGAACTAAACTTGCCATTGGGATGGCGAGTTTAAAAAAAAAAAAACTACACTCGCCGTGTTCCAACCACAAGCATGAAACAACTAAACTCGCCATTGGAAACAATGAGTTTAGTTGTTAAGTTCACAAGCGCAAATACTTTGGCAACTGTCCTTTTTCTGCAAATAATTTAGAAAAGTGGCACAAAAAAAATCACCCTCGAAAGGGGAACTACACTACGGTAGAGTGGGCCCGAACTCCACCTCATCATCATCATAGTACTGGCTCCTAATAGTCCTTGAGATGTGATCCCTTGCTCCATTTGCTGCTCCCTCTAACTCTTTGATCTTATGCTTTAACCAGAGTTTTAGCCCCCAAAAAGAATCCAAGCCTAGCATCCACTGTCATGATATGTAAAATATGCATATATGCAGGGCCGGCCCTGAGTTCCGGGGGGGCCCTAGGCGAACTTCCGAAATGGGGCCCCCCTACCCCATATAAAAAAAAAAAAAATTTACGCGCGAAACGCGTGCCTATATTTACAAGGGAAGTTTGAAATCGGGGGCCCCAAAAATGGCGAATTCTGCGGGGGCCCGAGGCGGCCGCCTTGCCCGCCTACATATCAGGGCCGACCCTGCATATATGCATAATTTGGAATAACATTTCGTTGTTTCGCTGTGGTGGGAAAAAGACAAAATATGATGTTTCGTTCGTGGAATTTTATTTATTTTTATTTATTTGATTTTTTTGGAATTTTTTGGAATTTTTTACATTTTTTAAATTTTTAATATTTTTTATATGGTCAGACCCATGAAACGAAACATGATGTTTTGTCCCACGGTGGCATACAACTTAAATTTTCTTAATTAAGTTACTAGTTAACTAAACTTAATTAATTAACTAATTATTTAACTAAAAAACTAACTAAAATATTAATTAAACTAATTAACTAACTAATTAAATAAACAAAATTTTTGTTTTTTTTAAAAAATCCGGGATTTGATCGGACGAAACATCAATAAAATATTACAGACGAAACATCATGTTTTCATCCGATACTTTAAAAAAATTATAAAATATTAATATGCATATCTTCCTATTTACTGTAATAGAAATGACAAAAAATACATTTTTGCCTAACGACTGTAGAGCATCTTTGGAAAAAAAAAAATAGGTTTTATGCATAATTGTCTAACGACTGTGAATGCTAGAGCATTCACAGTCGTTTGCTATATTTGTCAAATTCCCGTTTTTTGAGAAATGCTGGTCTGCAGTCGTTTGTTATTTTGCCATATTTTGGCAAAACAGCTACAGTGCGTACTCATATTTGAGAAATGAATTGAAAATTCTCAAATTATAGGGGAGGGGACATGTTGTTTCGTCCCCCCCCCCCCCCTCCTTTTTTTAATCTCATCGGACGAAACATGTTGTTTCGTCCTGAATTATATATATATATATATATATATATATATATATATATATATATATATATATATATATATATATATATATCAGACGGAACATGTTGTTGTTTCGTCTCAATTATAAAAAAAAAATTAAATGGAACGGGACGAGACATGTTGTCTCGTCCGATCTCAAAATTGAACAAACGGGACAACATGTCCCGTTTGAAGCTTTTGCTGTCGCTTTCACACACTTTAACCCACTAATTAACACACTAATCACTACTAGTATTATACATGTGCGTTGCACGTGGGGAAAATAGGGAGGGGAAATGAAAAGGACAAAAAAAATCTAGTATTATACACGTGCGTTGCACGCGGGGAAAATGGGCAGGGGAAAATGAAAAGGACAAAAAAAAAAAAGCTACCAACAGGTGTGTTGCACATGGAGAAAATGGGGAGGGAGAATGAAAAGGACAAAAAAAAACAAAAAAAATTACCAACACGTGCGCTGCACGTGTTGACAAAATGACAAATATTTACAAATGACACTAAGCCCTTCTCCCATTATAATAGTAGAGATTAGAGATTAGTAACTATTTAATAAATATTTAGTATTATTTTAATCAATAATTAATTAACTAATTACTAATTAATAACTAATTACTATTTAATTAATCAAAAATACCTTCTGGGACAGAACAACATGTTCCATCCGATTTAAAAAAAATTCTTTCTCAAAATTTGAGAAACAAATCACTGCGGCAAACGAAGCTTTTGCTATTTTTTATTTTTCCATATATTATAGCAAACGTATGTGGATGCTCTAAAAAAGGGTTATTGATCATACTCTCTTTTTCTATCAAAATGTCATTTTATCTCTGCTGACTTCGGCACGACTCAGGTATTTTGGCATTTTCGCAAGTTTTCAATTGAGGTGACAATCAGATCACGATCCAAAGATGTAGTTCCTACTCTTCCCTTCATCAACTTCTAGCACACATATGTCGTACCCACAACAATATCGGCAGCAACACTGATTCAGGCCGTCTGTGGAAAATGAACCCATGATTAGAGCTGCTAGCGGGTTGGGTCCTTCACTATCCGGACCCGAATTCAGTACCTCACGGATCTAAAAATTGGATCCGGACCCGGATCTAGACTTGCGAGAACCAAGATCAGGCCCGGGTCCGGATCCTAATTAAAAAAATCTATCCATTGGGTCCGATAGCTGAAAATAAATATTTGCACTTAAATATTTTTGCATCCGATATCCTACGAGTTCTAACAATTTTTGCACCAAAGCACATGAATAAATATTATATTTACGCATCAATCTTCAACAATTACTATTTACATGTATATCCTATAATCCTATTATTTAAATTCGATATTTTTTGGGGGTAATTTTTAACGTGTCCTGGTCCTGGTCGATTCTATTTTGAGCGGACCCAGACCCAGACCCGGATCTAAAATTGTATCGGGTCTTATTTTAGGACCCGAATCCGGACCCATATAGATCGGGTCGGTTCCGGTCCATTTCCGGGTCCGGATTCGGGTCCGGATCGGATCCGGATATCGGGTAAATGTGACAGTGCTACCCACTATCACATGGTCGATGATCATTATTCTCACAAACGGCCCCAATATGCTGTAGAAATTGGCGGTCACAGCAGATGTGAATTTGAAATTGACGAAGGTAAGAGTACAATGTGCGCTTTTTTATCATGATCTGATTCTCACCGCTCAAAAACCTGCAAAAATAGGTGAGGCTTGGGTTTCTATAGGTGGGTAACATTGGTTAAGAGATAAGATCGAGATAAGATCAATTATTTGAATTTCTTATCTCACAACTTTATTGAGTCATCCTTATTGGGTTTCAGGTTATGCTGACTTTGGGTTTCGGGTTTTGACCCATAATGGATGGTACACGAACTCATGCCTGATATAACAATTTTACCCACACTTATCATGACAAATGTCATTTATTTACTTTATTTACATGGTATCAAATTTTACCCTCATCATCGTTATACTCTTAGAACATCCACAGTCGTCTCAAGTATAATATGCATATATGCATATTATAGAATAGTATTTTGATCGTTTACTGCAGTCGTCAAAATGTATTAAATGCATAAAATCGATAAAAAATCAAAAAAAGAATTTTTTTTTGGAATTTTAAAATAATTTTTGAAGTTTTTTTTATAATTTTTTTTTTCCGTGGGCCCCACATGAGACGAAATATCATGTTTCGTCCCAGTGGATATTTGGTTAATTAAGGTTTTAATTATGTTATTAATTTACTAAACTTAATTAATTAACTAATTATTTAACTAAAACTCTAATTAAAATACAAAGTAAACTAATTAACTAACTAATTAAGAGTTATGGTTAATTGTTTTCCTATTATTATTATTTTTTAAATTCATCAGACGAAACATCATGTTTTGTCTAATGATTTTAAAAATTATTAAAATAATACAGACGAAACATGAAATACATATTGCTATATCCAAAGCTATATTTGTCTTTTTACTGTAGCGAAAAAGGTAAAAAATGAATAAATAGCTAACGAGTGCAGCAACTTTTTGGGAAAAAATGCATAAAATGCATTTATACATAACGATTGTGGATGCTCTTTGAGCACCCACAGTCGTTTGCTTTTTTTGCCAATTTTTGCATTTTAGGAGTACTGTAACCGACACAGTCGTTGGCTATTTTGTCATTTTTTTTATACCTATTTGGCTACAGTAGAAAGATATAAATAGCATTCGAAATAGCAAAATGCATATTATGCCTAACGAAACATTATGTTTCATCTCAATTATTTAAATATATTTTTAAATAATCGGACGAAACATGATTAACAAACAAAGAACAAACCCAGAAAAAAAAAATAATGGCTGGACGAGGCCATTTGGGTCTCAGTCCCTTTAAAAAAAAATTGTAAATGACCATTATTGGTTATTGGGTGCACTTATTTAATTTTTTTTGCAAATTTTTAAATTGTTTTTGCAATTTTTTGCAAAAAAATCTCCTTAAAATCCGGACGAAACATCCGGTTATTGTGCAAATTTTTTTCCTGTTGGGACGAAACATCATGTTTCCTCCCTTATATTTTATTAATATTTTCTCAGTTTCTAGCGATATAAATTGTTTTTTTAATCACAGACGAAGCATCATGTTTTGTCTATTTCATTTTGATCGAAAATATGCATTTTTTGCCTTTTGACGGCTACAACATTTTGTCGAAATGGAAAGGTAAAATAAGCATTTTGCCATTTTCTTACCTCAAACGACTCTGAATGCTCTTAGAGCATCCACAGTCGTTTTTCTCATTTGCTATAATATGGCAGCTACAGTAATAGCAAATACGATCGTTCACTGCAGTCGTCGTTTGCTATATTTTTTCTATTTTTTAGAGAGACGGTATATGATATACCGTCTGATCGTTTCAAATAAATTAAAAAAAGTTAATTACTTATTAACTATTAAACTATATTAATTAACTAAATTAAATAATATAAAAATAACTAAACCTAATTAATATACTAACTAAACCTAATAACTACTAATAACTACTCCTAAATTATCCCCAATCACCCAATCAGCATTAATGGGGCAGCTCCTTTCATGGACGGGGTATCATACCCCGTCCGGGGTATGTATCCCCGTCCCACTATTATTATTATTATTATTATTATTTTTCAATCCTCGCCGTTAGTTTTATTATAAAAAAAAAATAAATAAATAAAAAAAAAGGGAGAGACGGGGTTTGATACCCCGTCCGGGGTATCATTCCCCGTCTGAGGGATTACTAAAAAAAAATCATTTTTTATTTGGAGAGACGGGGTATCATACCCCGTCCGGGGTATGTATCCCCGTCCGACCTTTAAAAAAAAAAAAAAATTTAAGAAAATAGGAGAGACGGTATATGATCGTCCGTCTGATACGATTAAAAAATTATTATATCGAAGAGACAGGGTATCATACCCCGTCCTTTATAATTTGAGAAAGCTCAGTTCGTTTCTCATATTTGAGAAATGGAAATAGAAACTTTGCCAAAATATAGGAATATGAGAAACGACTGCAGCGCTAATCTTCTATTCGTTTGCTAAAATTTGGGAAAATGGGAATTATAGAAAACGACTGTGGATGCTCTTACCCGTATATAATAGCATAAGAAGAAAGGTTTAGACGTCTAATACTGTAAGACCAACAGAAGCACGTGCAGCGGCCTACTATTCGTTAAGCCAAAACTTCCTGACAACATTAAAACTTGTGCATTACAAATGCTTTTCAATTTCTTAGCACAATCTGAATTCTATCACTACAAAATGGACATTGATGCCTAGTTAATGTAGAACCAATTGGCACTGGCTTGGAATTAGGTTTCTGTGAATTCGCTCATCACAATTTGGTTTTCCTAGCAACACAATTGTCAAAATTACAACCTACGGAATTAAAACCAGTAATCACAAAGAAATAATTAAAAGAAACAAAGCAAATCTAACTATAAGTCAACCAAAAATGGAGAGTTACATCCTTTGAGTAAAATCAACAAAAGAACAAAGAAATGCTTCAAGTAAAATTCATCGCATACTTTATCGGTTGACTTCAGAGTTCGAGAGTCTGACAGGTGAATGAACAAATCCATCGAAAGATCTTCCGATCTTCTCTTTCGTAAAATCCAAGTCCTCCAGCTCTGCATTCAGCACCAAGTGGGAATACATACACGTATTTTTGTCAATATAATTTAACTTCGCCCATCGAAATATAAGGAATCACAGCAGCTTTATCCTCAATATTCAAATAATAACATGGACAAAAGAAAAGGAAAATACAAGTGATAGCACAAAACAGTGGGATGTGAAGAGTGGTTTGTGAAGAGGAAATCCATTTCCTATGAATTTAATACCCCAAAAAAAAAACTATCAGGAAACAAGGAAAGAGTAGAACCAAAACAAAGCAATGGGAATATAAAATCCAGTATCACATGCATTGGTTAATTGTACTTGGACCCCATTTTATGAATACCATACCCGTGACCGTGAGGAAAACAAGTAGCAGATCATGACTAGTAGAATAGCACTATAAATGTAGCTTTTTGGGTTACTATTTGATCACACAGCATTTGCAGTTCAGTCTGTTGTATATTTTGAAGAGATACAGATGGGGATCCCAATAATCAGTCTGGAAGAGCTGAATGGAAAGAGGAGGGAAGAAACATTGTCACAGCTGCATGAGGCTTGTGCTAACTGGGGATTCTTTTGGGTAAGTAGAAATGAGTGTCATTATTTCTTGTTATATCTTTTGATGACTAAATAGTATTGCATTGCAACAAATGACAGGTAGAGAACCATGGGATATGCAAGGAACTGATGGAGAAGGTAAAGGAACTTGTGAGGAAGCACTATGAGGAAAAATTGAAGGAAGGGTTCTATGAGTCAGACCTGGCTAAAGAGTTGGCATCTCAGTGTACGAACAAAGCCTCAGATGTTGATTGGGAGAGCAGCTACTTTATCCGCCATCAGCCAAATCCAAACATCAATGACATTCCTAATATCAACGAAAACCTTCGGTTAGTATATGACATATAATACTCCCAAGTAAAATTTCATGAAAGACCAAAACAAGTACATATTTCGGAATTGCTTTTGCAGAGTCCAAACACATTTCCTTTGGCTCTACACAAGGCATTTATGTTAATTAGTGTGATAACACTGAGTAAATGTTTCGGGCCAAAAGCACTTCTCCAAACTGAAAGTATTTCTGTGTTTTCCCCGCCACACCCCACTAGGCGATTATAACTGTTTTTGAGCATAAAAATATCACAGGAGAAAGCTACAAGTTATTACTTTCAAACAAATACTAAGATATTTAATACAATGCAGCAATGCTATGACAGAATATGTTGATGAATTGATTGTGTTGGCGGAGAAGCTCGCAGAAACCATGAGCGAGAACCTTGGGTTAGAGAAGAACCACTTAAAGAGTGCATTCTCAGAGGCGAGTGTGGGGACAAAGATAGCAATATACCCACAATGCCCCAAACCAGAGCAGATTGATGGACTCAGGGCCCACACTGACGCTGGTGGGATCATCCTATTGCTCCAAGATGATGTGGTGCCAGGACTCGAGTTCTTCAAGGATGGAGAGTGGGTACCAATAACTCCAACGAAAGAAAGTAGGATATTCGTGAACTTGGGAGATCAGTTGGAAGTGGTAAGTAATGGTCAATACAAGAGTATCCGACATCGTGTCCTGGCTGACAAGGATGGGAGCAGGCTATCTATTGCGACATTCTACAACCCTGGAGCCAATGCTATAATTTCCCCTGCTTCGGAGCTCACATACCCTAGTCACTATCATTTCCAGGACTACCTCAGTTTATACACTAAGACAAAGTTTTCGGACAAACACACTAGGTTTCAAACCTTTAAGGAGATGATGAATATGTGACTGCTTACCTTTCAGTTTCAAGAATAAGAAGGTTGTTCTCAAGATTTACGGTCAAGATGCTTTTGCCAAAGTTTGAACACCTGGATTTTCTATTTTACCCAAGATATATGTAATAAAGTCGCTCTGTTGTTCTTTTAGGCTAATGGTGTTACTTGTTCGCTGCGAGGTAATAAACATAGTACTCATCTGAAAGTATATTTGACATTGTCTCTTTGTCAGGTTAATAAAATGCAAGGCAGAGCTTTTCCTATGCAATAATTACTTTTTATATATTAAGGCTAAATGGAGATGGTCTCATTCTGGTCTATTTACGGTTAAATCTTTCTATAATTTTTTGAATGCAGGTGGGGAAATTTGTCCCTTTTACAAATTCATTTGGCAAAATGTAGCTCCCCTTAAAGTTAGAATCCTTGTTTGGCTTACTATTCATAACCGGTTACTTACTGTTGATAATTTGAATAAACGGAATTTAGCCATTGGCCAAAAATGTGTTATCTGTGATAATGCTAATGAATCTGCACTCCATCTTTTTCTTAAGTGCTCCTTTGTGAGGCAGATTTGGAACTTTTTGAAGATGACTTTTAAGGTTAGAGGTTTCCCTCCCTCTGTGAAAGCCTGGTGGGGTTTATGGAGGAAGAAGAGGATTAAAAAGAAATTCTCTTTGCTATGGGATATGATTATGATGGCATTGATTTGGGTCATCTGGAAAGAAAGAAACAATATAATTTTTATTAAAAAATCTATGACTATTGTTAATATTCTAGATTCCATATGTTTTTTTGTCTCCTCTTGGACAGATATTTTGCCTCCCTCTAAAAGAGCAAAAGTGGATGTCAGCGGCTTTGTTCAATCATGCAATTCCTTTTCACCAGCTGCAAATATTCTCCCAAGGGTTAGCAACTCTTCTACACAGGACATGAATGCGAACAATGTGATTGTGATTGAGGATGATGATGATGAGTCTTCTGGTGGGGCTCAGGACTCCACCTCTGCTTTGCTTTCTCACCCTGTGGAAGGAATTACTGAAAATGTTGATCCTTCAGATGCTGAGGAAGATTTGGTTTCGCATACTCTCTCCACCATCTCAGCAATGTCTACTCATCATCAAGAACTGATCACTGGTATTCTGTTGATCCATAATTTGCAATCTGCTCAGGAGGATAATGAGTCTTCTAGTGGTACTTCTAGTGATGCTGACTCTAGTGGTGCTGACTCTGGTGGTGTCCTATCGAGTGATTCTTCTTAGGGTTTTCTTTAGCCTAACCTTCTATTCTGTTGCTCTTCTCTGATATTCTGCTTTGTGTTGTTGCTTTGAGTGATCAGTCGGATGTTATGTTTTGGGGCTTATTCTGGAACTCTTTTAGGTTGCTTCTCTTCTTTCTGGAGTCTGTATGAACTCTTATTTTGTACTTTTTGGTTTGGTTGGCTAGAGTCTTTAGACTTCATCCCTTATATCAAAAAAAAAAAAAAAAATACTTTTTATAAGCTCAAATGTTGAAAGAAAGGGAGATTTAGACTAGAAACAAATACCCTCTTCGGTCAGAAATAAGCACATACTTTTCCAGGAATACTTCCTATAGTAGAATAGGTATTTCAAATGAGAAGCTTTTCTTATAGTGTTTTTTTAGTTTTTAATTTTTACAACAGAGACAGTAGCCCACAAGCACCATATATGTCACAGAAATTGCTCGATGAACAAATCACTAAATGAGGAACTGCAACCCACTCAGTCACTAAATCCCATAAAGACAAATGATTTATAGGGCGGAAACGAAACAATACATCACAAATAGAAACTTGCAAAGTTGAAAAGCTTTTTCTAATTATCACAACCTTGAAATTTACTTTGCTTACTCAATGTATGTTGTTATAAACAAGGCATAAGGCTGACCTTATCCCCTTCTAAGCATGTCACTTTGACACTGAGACTTCTAGGTATTGTTGAAAGACAGTAACATGAAGTAGTGTAGACAGTATCCAAAGCCAAAAATAGAGAGAAAAATGCCTGAATTGATGCAACATCTGAATCCGCAGTAGAGCTCCCAGCATGGAGAATCCTGTCATTCTGCTACTTCCACCAAGTCCACAAGGAACAACTGAGAATGGCGCATCAGATAATTTACCGATATCCTATTAAGTTTGCTATTCAAAAATTTGTTCATGATTTTTCAGTTACAAGTGCTTCTTCTGCTCAGTTGGGGGTCTCTGCTTCTGCTACTATGGATACTGTTCAACTTCGTGTTGCGAATGGTCATGATGATGCTCATATTAACAATGCCCCTTCTGATGACGTATTTGTGAACATTTTTGAGGTAGTAGACTCTCCTGTTGCTGGTTCTGTCTTACCTCCTGCTTTTACCTCCGCGAATGGGTCTGTGTCTGGTGATATCCCTACTGCTGATCCTGATGCGTCTCTTGTTGTTCCTATACAAGAGGAAGACCATATGGAGGTTGATCCGATTTCACTTACTTTGGACACCATTTCTGCTATGTCGCCCCATGATCAGGAATACATTACAGGTATCCTGCTGTTGTCTTCTTTTCAATCTGCCTATGAACGTGGTGTTAATCAAGAAGGGAGCCCTGTGGTAGTGTTGGATCCATAATCTGTTGTCTGTAATGGTCTTTATTTTGATTTCTGGTACTCTTTGATACTCTTAGCCTTCTGGTTGCTTTTTGTTATGAAGCTTAATGCTTCTTTTGCACCAGATTGTGCTTTTTGCTGAATGTTGTTACTTGTTCTAGTTTTTATAATATTTTGAATGGCTGGAATTCCTTGGGATTCCATCCTTTTATCAAGAATTTTTTTTACCGATATCCGTGTAATTTCTTCTTATTTTCACACAGCAACCAGATGAGGTTGCCATGATTTGATGTTCCACTTTCATTCTCAATATTGGCCTTGAATTGCTCCCAATCCAAACAAATACAAATAGCATGAGATAAGTTAATTAATGGGAAATACAATAATCCTCAACCAATCATTAAACAGAGAAGAACTTGTTTTTTTTTTTGATAAAAAGATGACTAAGTCATCGCTTCATTAATTAGGAGTTAACGAAACAGGAACTGAAATACAAGTAGAGCCCGAAGGCGAACAACGTAAAGGTTCCGCTGCACTAAGGCAATAGCAAGAACAACTCAAAATACATCAAACAAAACAAACATCCATTGAAGAAAATACAACTGCTCCTTGAACCTCCTCCCTCCCTTGAACTACTCCTCTTCCACTCTCCTCTTCTTTCTGGCACTGAGCAACCCTGTTCATTCAAAACAACAAAATTGAATTTTATGCATCAGAACAGGTAATCTATGATCAACGCTATTGAAACAGAGATCGTTACGGTCTAGCCAAAGGTTCCACAAGATCGAAGCCACTAGTAAATCCTAATAAATTCTTGCTTCCCTCCTAATCCTGTGCTCTCTGATCTCCCCCCAGACCTCCGCACTAGCCTCTGGACACTGAGCCACCCCGAACGCTAGACCTAATTTTTCCCACACCCATCTCGCTCTGATGCACCTAAAAAATATATGATTCGTATCCTCTTCGTGATTTAAGCACCTATTACAAGAAACGCAATCCAGGATACCCCTTTTCCTTAGGTTAACTTTTGACAGAATCGCGTCATTATCCACCAACCACAAAAAAAACTCACTTTAGAAGGAACTTTGATTCCCCAAATAACCGCAGCACTCGCATTCCTTAAACCTCCGTCATTCAGCCTTTTAAATAGTGAAGAGACCGAGAACTTGCGATTTGCGATTTGCCTCTTCTGGCTGTTGCGTGACACGGCCTTCGCTGCGAATGTAGTTGTTGAGCTGTTGTAGTTGGAGAATAGATTCTTGTTCCAAAATCTCATTGACTTCTAGTCTCAATCTATTGTTCTTTCACACATCGAAAACAAGAGTATCAATGTTGATAACTGCCCCTGCAGCTGCTGGAAACAATCCCATCAAAGAATTACTGCCACACCACCTATCTTTCCAAAATCTTGTATTCTTGCCTTGCTTCACCTTACACAGGGTGTTGCTATGGAATACATCCCCTGTCTTAAAAACCCCTTTCCAAAGACACGATTTCCTACTTAGAGGACCTCTACCCCCGTATCTGAACTTCTTCCGTGCCCGGTAGTTGGTCAGAGACTTACACGACCAATTGTTACGCCAATATTCTATTTTCCACCACCACTTACTCAGAAGTGCAGTATTCATGTCCCTAAGATTGACGATGCCCAAACCCCCAATTTTTTTCCTTTTGCATACCCTCCCCCAGCTGATGAGGTGGATCCCTTTACCTCCATCGTTTGCTCCTTTCCACAAAAACCTCCTACAACATTTGTCTATCCTCTGGATTACCCATACCGGTAATTCGTAAATAGACATGAGATAGATCGGAATACTGTTGATGACGGAGTTCAATAGCGTGATCCTAACCCCTAGGGTTAAGAATCGACCCTTCCAGCCTGCCAATCTTTTCTTAATCCTATCAATAAGGGGCTGCCAATCCTCCCTAACAAGCTTCCCTGGCCTAATCGAAACCCCTAGGTATGTAAGCGGGAACCCTCCTTTATTGCATCCAAGCATATGTTGAATCGAAAAGATGGGGATAGAGCATTCTTCACTAAGCTGTATGACACAGCTCTTAGAGAAATTGACCTTCATGCCCGACCATGCCTCGAAGCACTTCAATACCAACCCCATTGCAATGATATCCTCTTTAGAAGCCGAGCCGAATAGTAGAGTGTCATCTGCGTACTGAAGGATTGATATAGGATCTGAAAATGCTTTGGTTTTAATGCCGAAGATCGGTCTTTCCTTACTGCCATTCGCAATCATTTCTGCTAGTCCATCTGCTACGATGGCAAATAACAATGACGAGAGTGGGTCCCCTTGCCTGAGACCTCTCTTGCATCGGATTTCTTTCTCCTGTTCCCCGTTCATCAGGGAAAACGATTTGCCTTCTCTAATGCATCGAGATATCCATTTTCGCCACCTTTTGCCGAACCTCTTCAGTAACAGAACCTCGTCAACTGCATCCCATTCAACCGAGTCATAAGCCTTTTGAAAATCCACTTTAAAGAGGAATCCGTCCGATTTTTCTTTGGAAGCTCGAAAAATAATTTCGTGCGCTGAGGCAACGCTATCCATAATGTCACGACCTTTAATAAATCCGCTCTGAGAATCCCCAATGATATCCTTTAGAATTGGCCCCAATCTATTGGCCAACACCTTGGTAATGATCTTAAAGGAGCCATTGAGGAGATTGATTGGTCTCAAATCTCCAACCTCTTTAACCTCAGATTTCTTTGGTATCAGAGAAATGTTTGCGTAATTGATTCTATCTAAGTCTGCCTCTCCATTATAAAAATCTAGAACAATGGCCATAAAATCCCTTTTGATGATTCTCCAATAGATCTTATAAAAGAAAATTGGAAATCCATCTAGGCCAGGCGCCTTATCCTGACCCAAATCGTTGATATCATTAACCACTTCTTCTTCGGAGAAACAACCTTCAATACATTCACTACCATTAATCCTGGAGTCTTCCCACATGTTCAGATTCAACGAGCACCTATGCTCTCTTCTTTGACCTAGCAGCTCCTTAAAATTATCATTGATATGAGCCTTGATTCTATCCTCATTCTCGCACCAAACTCCATCCACCATAAGTCCAGCTATGTGATTTTGACGCCTTCTTCCATTGGCAATCCTATGAAAGAATTTGGTGTTCGCTTCCCCCTCCTGCAACCACTGAAATCTAGAGCGTTGAGAAGAACTTGTTCTTTCCTACATGCACAGCAAGATACGAACAGCATGAAAAATCATTTAAACTTCCCAAAGTTGAAAAGTGAGCAATAAACTTGACATATATTCTTAAGGGTTGGAGACATTAAAAAGTGTCATCAGAAAAAAAAAATGGCTGAATGAGGAGATAAGAGGAAGTCTTATACGTAACGCCAATGATGTGACTAAAACAGGTTAATATGGACAATAAGATAACAATAACACATCATAAAGATGACAAAGAGAATATATACCCATAATCCCATGTCTTAAAATGGATAAGAAAAATCAAATTTGAGGCCCCAAGCACAAAAGTGAGACAATTACATAAAGCTAAAGAAAAAGGCAGCAAAAAACCTTACAGACCATCCAGTTTCAGTGGTACTGATTTATTTATAAAAGTGTCAGTCTTGTTGGCTTCTTCCACCAGCATATACTTATAACATTTTGCAGTTTGCGTACATTTGGTCAAAAAACATAAGAAAAAGTTCCCAAACTTCAGCGACTTTGAGAATTTACTAGCCACTTTAACAATCACAAAGACAAGCTCACGAGCAGTGTCGGGAATCATGTAGACATCATGAATCAAGATATGCTGAAAAAAAGTAAACATTGGCTTAGTCCAAATCAGTTCTACAGATATTAGCTCTGGACGACGTGGCAAAAACACAAGCCTCCTTTCATTTTCATCCCCAGAAAGAAGCCTTTGGCAATAGGCTGAAACATGAGATGGATGCAAGCATTCTTGGATAACTCTCACGAGCACATCACAAATAACCATGTTAATCCGTTCCTTGCAAAGTGTCGAAGAGAAGAGTAGAGCTTCCACTGCAGCAACAGGGTGGAGTTTACAGTAGCTAATAGTGGCTGATGAGAGCACTCGAGAAGCTGGGTTTCTTAAATTCAGAAACTTAGGTGGGGAAGTTGAATATAGAACATGGACTGGCCAGTTACTAGCACCCAACCCTTGATCACTTGAAAGACTTGAAAGGAGGACAACTAAGGTCTCATCATCTGCTTCCCAAGGCTCAATCAATCCCCAACAATGCCATCACATTGCCAAATCCAGCATCCAAGCAAAGCTGACTGATGTCATGGGCAATATGAAGGACTTCAGTGTTGGGATTGGGGCGTCAACCAATGCCCGTTGTCGCAGCAGAACTAATAGAGCAATGAGAAAGTCGAAGTAGACGAGACGAATAAATTGAGCAAGTAAGTAGATCCACCAAATTAACACAAACACACCGATGACTTATCCCGGTTAGCTTTTGCTTAATCCGAGGGGAAATATAGGGAGATTTGATATTCAACTAGAAGAGATTAAAAGAAGTAATTGATTCACTCAATACAAGGAATTAAACTCACCCACCAAGAACTATCTCTCTCTCTCAGAGTCTCTCTTTGCAATGGAGAAAAGAATATATGAAGTACACCCTCTCATATTGGAGGAGTTTATAATATATATAGAAGAATAGAGAGAAAACCTAGGTCTAATCTTGATTCTCAGTCGTTCGGTATAACCTGGAAAAGAAGTAACTGAGTAGGAGCCGCACGATCTAACTTGGAGTTGAAGATTGGGCTGAAACGACCTAACAAATCGAAGCCCAAAAACGAACACAGCACCGCGGGCGGTTGATCGTCCAACAAGACTGGTCGTCCATACCACTCTCTGACATTTCCTGTACTACGAGCGGTCGGGGGTGCGGTCGACCGCAACTTGGGACAGTCGACCGCAACATAGCCTGCACCTTGCTACTGCTCTCTTCGATGCTTCGACCTCCGTACTTCATCTTACCTTTTTTCTAATTTGAACAACGAGTATTCAAGACATAATCCTAACATTCAGAACTAGTGATTGAGCTTAAGAGTTGTCTTTCAATGCTCTTGCTCTTTCAGTAGCATGAGATTCAAGAAATACAACAGCAGCAGCAGCAGGAGAGCATGTTTCCGCTTCTTCATCCTATATAATTACATCATGGCTTTCGGGTTCATCAGCAATAACAGTTGATATGGGTCAGATGACGTGGCCCCTCCTGGGCCACAGGATCCCCTCATAAAGCGTGCACCGCCGGATCATCCGGGTCCGCCACATCACTGCATAAACTGCCTGGGCCCCTGCCACGTCAGGCTGGAAACTGCCCAGGCTCCGCCACGTCAGCCCTAAACCGCTTGGGCTTCTGCCACGTCAGGCCCATAGGCAACCGGGTCTAGACCTGGCCCCAAACGGATCCAGACCCGCTTGGCTTCTCCTATAAATACCAGACCCTCTACCCCTTCCACGGGTAATCAATCTTTTCCCTCTCAAATCCTAGTTACTGTTGCTCACTCAGTAGCTCACTAGATCGTCGGAGGGTCTGCCACCGGGACCAATCCCGGTGTTCCAGACCTTGTGCAGATACACAGGACTCGAGCCTCCAAGATTCGAGCCGAGCCTCTGATCTCCACCTCACTCCCGCCTGCTCCCGAGCCGTTCTTCCAGGCGAGGGTCGGGACCACCGTCTGCTCAAGAGGTTCCTCCATCAATACAAATCGAGTAGAACTCACGCCTGGTGCATCCACACTCCCCCCAAAAACAAACCGCATCAGGATGGCGCCATCTGTAGGAAACTTCTAGTGCAGACTCCAGCCCGAGCTCAGCTATCAACGATACCCCGTCATCCCAAGCTTGTATGGCACCCAAGGCCAAGAAAGCTGTTACCTCTGTGCGTCGCCAGGACGCGCCTCTTCAGGGCGTCGCCGCCGACGCTCATGGATCCAACAACCAGGGGGTCAGTCACGGACAACAACCGGGTGCCTCCCGTCCGGTCCAACCCGACCTACGAGAGGTAATCCAGAATCGGCAGGCGAGCCGTTCTAGGGGAGGAGCCACTTCCAACTCGGCCCCCAACCATCTCAAACCTCCGTCCCTAGGGTGGGGGGCGGCACTCAGCCACGTAGGGTTGAGATAGAGAAGATCAAAAAACCAACAATAATTTTAACTACAACGCAAAAAAAATATAACGAGAGAGGTATGAAATTTTGATACCGTTCACCGTGGAATACACGTATGTAAAATAAACCGTGAAAATAAGAATAGATATAAACTAGAAAGAAGCGCTTCGCTGATTCCACAATTGAAGAGTTGAGGAGAGCTTGAAGGAGAATTGACGAGAGTCGAAGAGAGTTGAAGACGTTGAAGACGTTGAATTTTGATTTCGATACGATCGAAAATTGATCGTGTATATGCCTTGTTGTAGACTTGCTTGTTGAATACTACAATTGTTGAAAAATTCCTTAGAAATGATGTATAATAGTAGAGAGAGTAAGAGAGTAAGGTGTGAATTTTTAATGGGATTTTGAGGGGTATTTATAGGCCAAAAATACAAAAAAACAAAAAAAACGGTCGAGAGAGAGCCGTCCGGCTCTCTCTGTTGAACAGTGCCCCCCCCCCCCCCCCCCCCCCCCCCCGAATTTTTAATGGGATTTTGAGGGGTATTTATAGGCTAAAAATACACCCAAAAACCCCAAAAAAAACAAAAAAAATGTCAAGAGAGAGCCAACGGCTCTCTCTGTTGAACAGTGCGCCCCCCCCCCAATGGACCGCTGACCCGCAGGTCAACGGTCGACCCGTAACGGGTCGAACGGTCGACCCGTAACGGGTCGAACGTTCGACCCATACGGGTCCAACGGTTCGAAACCCGCGGGTTGGCGACGGGTTGGACTTTTTTTAAACGGGTTCGCGGGCCGGGTTTAACGGGTTGGATTCGCGTTTTTGACTACCCGGGTCGACCTGTTACTGTTCACCGGGTTCGACCGGAACCCGCCAAACCGTTTCACGGGCCGGGTCCAACGGGTGGGTCGCCGATTGACCCGGCCCATTTGCTATCCCTACTCTTTGAGCACCCACAATCGTTAGCTTTTTTGCCATTTTTTGCATTTTAGGAGTACTGTAGCCGACACAGTCGATGGCTATTTTGCCTTTTACTTTTAAACCTATTTGGCTACAGTAGAAAGATAAAAATAGCATTCGAAATAGCAAAATGCATATTATGCCTAACGAAACATCATGTTTCGTCTCAATTATTTAAATATATTTTTAAATAATCGGACGAAACATGATTAACAAACAAAGAAAAAACCCAGAAAAGAAAAATAATGGCCGGACGAGGCCATTGGGGTCCCATTCCCTTAAAAAAAATGTAAATGACCATTATTGGTTACTGGGTGCACTTATTTAATTTTTTTGCAAATTTTTAAATTGTTTTTGCAATTTTAAAAATGTTTTTGCAATTTTTTTGCAAAAAAAACCTCCTCAAAATCCGGACGAAACATTCGGTTATTCTGCAATTTTTTTTCCTTTTGGGACGAAACATCAATATTTTATTAATATTTTCTCAGTTTCTAGCGATATAAATTGTTTTTTTAATCACAGACGAAAAATAATGTTTCCTCTATTTCATTTTGAGCGAAAATATGCATTTTTTGCCTTTTAATGACTGCAGCATTTCGTCGAAATTGAAAGGTAAAATATGCATTTTGCCATTTTTTACCTCAAACGAACTGTGGATGCTCTTACCCGTATATAATAGCATAAGAAGAAAGGTTTAGACGTCTAATACTGTAAGACCAACAGAAGCATGTGCAGCGGCCTACTATTCGTTAAGCCAAAACTTCCTACAACATTAAAACTTGTGCATTACAAAAGCTTTTCAATTTCTTAGCACAATGTGAATTCTATCAATACTTTAGTAGTGAAACTATCACTACAAAATGGACATTGGTGCCTAGTTACTGTAGAACCAATTGGCACTGGCTTGGAATTAGGTTTCTGTGAATTCACTCATCACAATTTGGTTTTTCCTAGCAACACAATTGTCAAAATTACAATCTACGGAATTAAAACCAGTAATCACAAAGAAATAATTAAAAGAAACAAAGCAAATCTAACTATAAGTCAATCAAAAATGGAGAGTTAGATCCTTTGAGTAAAATCAACAAAAGAACAAAGAAATGTTAGGATCGGGAGAAAAATAACAGAGATAAATTTGAGAAGAAAACAACACAAATATTATTTCTCAATCTCAAAAGATTTACAAAAAAAAAACTCTCAATACTTTATAAGCTCTCTGTGACTATCAATCTCTATTTTTCTCTTCAGTTGAGTGTGTCATCAAATGAAGAAAATAGTGAGAATTTATAGGAGGGGAAGAGACACCATGCTTTTGAAAAGACACCATGCTTTTGAAAAGACATCATGCTTTGGAAGAGACACCATGCTTTTGAAAAGACACCATGCTTTGGAAGAGACACCATGCTTGCATCAAACGTTGTCATGCATCAGCATGCACCAAACGTTGCATGCATGAGTGCATGCTCTTTTGTGGCGGGACCTACAATTCTCCCCCTCACGCCACATCTGCACCAATCGTCATCTCTCATCCATTCCAGTTATGTCTCTGCATAACTCTAGTTTCTCCCGAGACACAATCTTTGTCAACATGTCTGCTGGATTCTCCTTCGTGTGGATCTTCATCAGTTTCAACAATTGTTGATCCATCACCTCGCGTATCCAGTGATAGCGAATATCAATATGTTTTGTTCGGGAATGGTACATTGAATTCTTGCTCAAATCCAGAGCACTCTGACTGTCACAATGTACCTTGTAGTCATTCTGCTTGATCCCGAGTTCTTGTAGAAATCGCTTTAACCACAACATCTCCTTGCCAGCTTCAGCGGCAGCAATGTACTCTGCTTCTGTCGTAGATAGTGCAACGCACTTCTGCAATCTTGACTGCCATGACACAGCTCCCCCTGCAAAAGTGTAGATAAAACCAGAAGTCGATTTTCTACCATCAAGATCTCCGGCCATATCTGCATCTGTATAGCCTTCCAAAACCGGATCAGCTCCCCCGTAACACAAACATATCTTTGAAGTACCCTTAAGATACCTGAGAATCCACTTAACAGCCTCCCAATGCTCATTTCCTGGATTGGAGAGAAATCTGCTTGCCACACCCACTGCATGTGCAATATTCGGCCTCGTACACACCATTGCATACATCAGACTTCCAACCGCTGAAGAATAAGGCACAACTTCCATTTCCTCGATCTCTTTCCTGGATGAGGGACACGAACTCTTGCTCAACTTGAAATGATTAGCCAGTGGGATGCTAACTGGCTTGGCACCCTCCATGTTGAATCGCTTGATCACCCGTTCAACATATTTCTCTTGAGATAACCACAATCTTCGGGCCTTTCTGTCTCGAGAGATGTTCATACCTAAAATCTGCTGAGCTGGCCCAAGGTCCTTCATATCAAAGACCTTAGAGAGTTCTATCTTCAGCTGTCTGATCTTCACTGTATCTTGTCCGACGATCAACATGTCATCGACATATAGTAACAGTGCAATGAAATTTCCATCAGGGGACCTTTGAATGTAGACACATTGATCTGCAACAGTCCTCTTGTAGCCTTGACTCACCATGAATGAATCAAACTTCGTGTACCATTGCCTTGGTGCTTGCTTGAGGCCATACAAACTCTTCTTCAGCTTACATACGAGATTCTCTTTCCCTGGAACCTCGTATCCCTCTGGTTGCTCCATGTAAATTTCTTCATGCAGATCACCGTGAAGAAATGCAGTCTTCACATCCATTTGTTCAAGCTCCAAGTCTAGGCTAGCTGCTAATCCGAGCATGACTCGGATTGAAGTCATCTTTACAACTGGAGAAAAAATCTCACCAAAATCGATGCCTTTCTTCTGAAGGAATCCTTTGACCACTAGCCGAGCTTTGTGCTTCACCACCTTTCCGCTGCCATCTTTCTTGAGCTTGAATACCCACTTGTTCTTTAGTGCCTTCTTCCCTCCTGGAAGCTTAACCAAATCGTAGGTTTGGTTCTTCTCTAAAGAGTTCATCTCATCCCGCATAGCGTGCAGCCAGTTGTCTTTGTCTGGATGAGACAATGCTTCCTGGAAATTCTCTGGCTCCCCTTCATCAGTAAGAAGAATGTACTCTGATTCTGGATATTTAGTAGACGGAACATGGCCTCTTTCAGATCTACGTAGCTGAGGCTCACTCGTCTCAGGCAGTGTATCATTATCTTGTACTGGTTCTGCAGCTGTGAAAGGTTGCGGCTCCCCAGGCTCATCAATCCCTTCTTCCTCCTCCTCTGGTTCTGCTTCTAGTTCTTGATCAGACACATCATCATCTGCGGCAGCTTGTACTGGTACTGTATCTGGAACAAAGTCCTGAGTACTGACAGGTCTTTCAGCAATTGTAGGCTTTTCAGTGTCCCCATATGTCTGATTTTCATGGAACACCACGTCTCTACTTCTGATGGGCTTCTTCGTCTGTAGATCCCATAGCCTGTATCCAAACTCCTCGTCTCCATAGCCTATGAAAATGCATGGAGTGGTTCTCGCATCGAGCTTCTGCCTGAGCTCCTTTGAGACATGTGCATAAGCCAGACATCCAAATGTCCTCAGGTGAGAGTAGGAGGGGTTTTTGCCGGTCTATTTCTTCTCCGGGATGTTGAAATTCAGCGAGACTGATGGAGATCGATTGATCAAGTAGCAGGCGGTGCGAACAGCTTCTCCCCAAAATGGCTTTGCGAACAGCTTCTCCCCAAAATGGCTTTGGCAGCTTTGCTGTGCTGAGCATACTTCTGACTCTTTCCATGATTGTTCGGTTCATTCTTTCTGCTACCCCATTGTGTTGTGGGGTACGTGGAACCGTCTTCTCGTGCCGAATGCCCTGACTCTTGCAATAGGCATCAAAACTCCTGGATGTAAACTCGCCTCCGTTATCTGAGCGGAGGCACTTCAGCTTCTTCCCCGTTTCACGCTCTACCATGGCATGAAATGTTTTGAAGCTTTCCAAAACCTGATCTTTTGTCTTCAGAAAATACACCCACACCTTCCGAGAAGCATCATCAATAAATGTCAGAAAGTATTTGTTACCGCCTAGCGACTCCACCTCCATGGGACCGCAAACATCAGAATGTATCAGACTGAGCAACTCTGATCTCCTTGTCGAAGAGGAACTAAAAGAGACTCTTCGCTGCTTGCCAAATAAACAGCTGCTGCAAGGTTGAAGCTTTGCATTCTTGGTAATGGAGATAAGATTTTCCTTCATCAAGGTTGATAAACCTTTCTCACTCATGTGACCGAGTCTCTGGTGCCACAGTTTCTGCGAAGCTTCATGTTCAACAATATTGAGACTCTCCACATTGATCTTTACATGAGTCTTGTACAAAGTGCTGCAGAGATGTCCACGAGCAATCACCATTACACCTTTCAGCATCCGCCACGAGCCATTGCAAAAACGGTTATCATAGCCCTTTTCATCTAGGGCTCTCACCGAAAGAAGATTTTGTCGAAGTTCAGGTACATGGCGAACATCCTGCAGTGTGATTGTGCACCCGGCATCAGTCTGCATCCGAACGTCACCAATTCCGACGATCTTAGCAAAGCTAGAATTGCCCATCCTCACCGAGCCAAAGTCCCCAGCTTTGTACGTCGTGAAGATGTCCTTTCGAGGAGTGGCATGGCAAGATGTTGCAGTATCTACCACCCATTCTACGCCCTGATTCGACACATGGAGGCATGTCTCATCCTCATGAGAGCAAAGAGCCACATCTTCTAGTACTGTGACTTGTGCATCTCCTTCCTTCTTTGGTTGTGACCTTCCCTGACCGCCTTGCTTTTGTAACTTCCAACAATTTCTTTTCATGTGGCCTGGTTTGCCACAGTGATGGCAGTTGTATGCAGGCCTCCTCCCATCACTTGATTTGCCTCTCGATCTGCCTCTGCTTTGGCTCCTGCCTCTCCACCTGCCTCGATCTTCCTCTCGCTGTCTCCCACGGACTTCTGTGACGCAGGCTTGTGCTTCTGTGCCAACGTCCTTTCTTCGAGCTTCCTCATTGAATAGGGCATCCTTAACCATAGACATGGTAAGATTGCCAGTCGAATCCGAGTTGCTGAGGGAGACCACCAATGTCTCCCAACTGTCTGGAAGAGAGCTGAGAAGTAGAAGTGCCTGTAACTCATCTTCAAGTGGTAACTCCACTGAAGATAGCTGATTCACCAGGCTCTGAAATTCGCTGGTGTGTTCTGCTACAGAAGTTCCTCCCTGTAGCTTCAGGTTCACCAACCGTCTCATCAGCAGGGCCTTATTTCGAGCTGTCTTGGCCTGGTACATATCCGTCAGCTTCTTCCAAAGGGCAAAAGCATCCGTTTCCTGGGCAACATGATGGAAGACACTGTGATCGATCCACTGTCGATACTGACCGATCGTTTTCCTGTTCATCTCCTTCCAGTCCGCCTCATTGGTAGCTTCAGGTCTTTCTCCCTTCTCCTCAATAGGATCAAAGAGATCTTTACAACTTAGGAGATCTTCCATCCGATGTCTCCAAAGTGTATAGTTGGTGGCAGTAAGCTTGATCATGGCTCCAAATGATGATGATGATATTGATTCCTCCATCGACAACTTGATCTGCAAAGGCTTTTGGCACTCAACAACTCAACCTTGCTCTGATACCACTTGTTAGGATCGGGAGAAAAACAACAGAGATAAATTTGAAAAGAAAACAACACAAATATTATTTCTCAATCTCAAAAGATTTACAAAAAAAAAACTCTCAATACTTTATAAGCTCTCTGTGGCTATCAATCTCTATTTTTCTCTTCAGTTGAGTGTGTCATCAAATGAAGAAAATAGTGAGAATTTATAGGAGGGGAAGAGACATCATGCTTTTGAAAAGACATCATGCTTTGGAAGAGACACCATGCTTTTGAAAAGACACCATGCTTTAGAAGAGAAACCATGCTTTTGAAAAGACACCATGCTTTGGAAGAGACACCATGCTTGCATCAAACGTTGTCATGCATCAGCATGCACCAAACGTTGCATGCATGAGTGCATGCTCTTTTGTGGCGGGACCTACAAGAAATGCATCAAGTAAAATTCATTGCATACTTTATCGGTTGACTTCAGAGTTCGAGAGTTGACAGGTGAATGAACAATCCATCGAAAGATCTTCCGATCTTCTCTTTCGTAAAATCCAAGTCCTTCAGCTCTGCATTCAGCACCAAGTGGGAATACATACACGTATTATTGTCAATATAATTTAACTCCGCCCATCGAAATATAAGGAATCACAGCAGCTTTATCCTCAACATTCAAATAATAACATGGACAAACGAAAAGGAAAATACAAGTAATAGCACAAAACAGTGGGATGTGAAGAGTGGTTTGTGAAGAGGAAATCCATTTCCTATGAATTTAATACCCAAAAAAAAACTATCAGGAAACAAGGAAAGAGTAGAACCAAAACAAAGCAATGGGAATATAAAATCCAGTATCACATGCATTGGTTAATTGTACTTGGACCCCATTTTATGAATACCATACCCGTGACCGTGAGGAAAACAAGTAGCAGATCATGACTAGTAGAAAGGCACTATAAATGTAGCCTTTTGGGTTACTATTTGATCACAAAGCATTTGCAGTTCAGTCTGTTGTATATTTTGAAGAGATACAGATGGGGATCCCAATAATCAGTCTGGAAGAGCTGAATGGAAAGAGGAGGGAAGAAACATTGTCACAGCTGCATGAGGCTTGTGCTAACTGGGGATTCTTTTGGGTAAAGTAGAAATGAGTGTCATTATTTCTTGTTATATCTTTTGATGACTAAATAGTATTGCATTGCAACAAATGACAGGTAGAGAACCATGGGATATGCAAGGAACTGATGGAGAAGGTAAAGGAACTTGTGAGGAAGCACTATGAGGAAAAATTGAAGGAAGGGTTCTATGAGTCAGACCTGGCTAAAGAGTTGGCATCTCAGTGTACGAACAAAGCCTCAGATGCTGATTGGGAGAGCAGCTACTTTATCCGCCATCAGCCAAATCCAAACATCAATGACATTCCTAATATCAACGAAAACCTTCGGTTAGTATATGACATATAATACTCCAAGTAAAATTTCATGAAAGACCAAGACAAGTACATATTTCGGAATTGCTTTTGCAGAGTCCAAACACATTTCCTTTTGGCTCTACACAAGGCATTTATGTTAATTAGTGTGATAACACTGAGTAAATGTTTCGGGCCAAAAGCACTTCTCCAAACTGAAAGTATTTCTGTGTTTTCCCCGCCACACCCCACTAGGCGATTATACCTGTTTTTGGGCATAAAAATATCACAGGAGAAAGCTACAAGTTATTACTTTCAAACAAATACTAAGATATTTTATACAATGCAGCAATGCTATGACAGAATATGTTGATCAATTGATTGTGTTGGCGGAGAAGTGTTGGATAATGGCTCGATTCTGGTTTGTATCTACAGCGATCGAAAGTTCCAGTACATCAGTCGACTGGGTCGGAGGATCAGGCGACTGTCCAGAGAGGAGTTTTCAAAGGCTAAGGATACAGCAGTAGTCAGTCGACTGCATGTGGGTTCAGTCGACTGTCCCGAAGTATTTATCAGTCGACTGGTAAGGTGTTCAGTCGACTGTAGGCGGGTTTTTAATTCAGAATAGGCCCATTTCGAAAAGGCCCAATAGTTTCCCTATAAATACACCCGTTAGGGTTTTGTGATGAGTGACGAAAATTACAGATCTCTATTCGGTTTTGTAGCCGTCATCTTTTGTAAGGGTTTGTTTTCGCCCATTGGTGATTATTTGAAGAAGAAGAGAACCCCAACCGCCCCGTGGATGTAGGCACTTGTTTGCCGAACCACATTAAATCTGTGTGTCCTTGTGTTTGTTTGTTTTTCTGTGTTTTCTCTCGATGTTTCTCTCTTCGATTGGTTGTTTGATTCGTATTCCGCACGACAAGTGGTATCAGAGCTTTCGGTTCGACCTAGAGGGAGATGGCGAGTGATGCAGATGCAACCAAGGATGTTGTGGGATCAAGTTCGTCCAGAACAACGATTCACAACGCAAAATTTGAAGTTGAAAAATTTGATGGAACAAACAATTTCGGGATGTGGCAGTGTGAGGTGTTGGATGTTCTTGTTCAACAAGAACAAGATGTTGCTTTGGAGGTAGAAAAACCAAAGAATATGTCCGATGTAGATTGGAAGAAGTTGAATCGAGTTGCGTGTGGGACTATTCGGCTCTTTATTGCGAAGGCTCAGAAGTATGATTTGATGAGGGATACCATTGCTGCGGTATTGTGGAAGAAACTCGAAGACAAATACATGAGGAAAAGCTTGGAGAATCGGCTGTATTTGAAGAAGAGGCTTTTTCGCTTCACCTATACTGAAGGTATGTCTATGAATGCTCATGTTGAATCATTTAATAAATTATTGGTTGATTTGTTAAATTTGGATGAGCAAATTAAAGATGAAGATAAAGCCCTAATTCTGTTGAATTCATTACCTGAAAGTTATGATCATTTAGCAACAACGTTAATATATGGAAAAGATACTGTGAAATATGAAGATGTTGCAAATGCTCTGTTGAATAATGAAACTAGGAGAAGGGATAAAATGGTTGATAGAGAAACTTCTGAGGCATTGATTGTAAGGGGCAGAACTGAGACCAGATCTGAGACCAAATCTGGGAAAAAGGGAAACAAATCTCGTTCCAAATCGAGAGGAGTTTCAAAGGACAGAAAGATACCAGCCAAAGATGAATGTGCTTTCTGTCATGAAAGGGGGCATTGGAAAAAGGATTGTCCTAAGCTACGAAATAAGGGAAATTCGACTGCAAATGTGATTGTTGATAATGTAGATAGAGACGAGGATTTTTCTTATGCACTTGTAACTAGTCCCTCACTTTATCAAGAAGTATGGTTTCTTGATACAGCAGCATCCTATCATATGTCTTGGAGAAATGAGTGGTTTACTTCTTTAGAATATATGGATGGTGGGGTAGTTTTGATGGGAAATGATGCGCCTTGTAAGAAGGTAGGAATCGGAAAGATTGAATTGCTAATGCACGATGGTCTTATTAGGGAGCTTTCAGATGTATGGTATGTTCCAGATTTGAAAAAGAATTTGATTTCACTTGGTGCTTTGGAGGCCAGTGGATTGAAATTTGCTAGTGAAGGTGGCATTCTGAAGGTGACTAGCGGATCACTTGTGGTGATGAAAGGGCAAAGGAAAAGGAACTTGTTTTTCTTACAGGGAAAAACATATTTGGGTCAGGCTGCCAGTGTAACTGAAAGGCCTAAACAGGTTGTTCCCGACTCTACTAGGTTGTGGCATATGCGACTCGGGCATGCAGGAGAAAAGGCCTTGCAGGGGCTTGTGAAGCAAGGGTTGTTTAAAGATGCTAAAGGGTGCAAGTTGGAATTTTGTGAACATTGTGTTTTGGGTAAGCAAACTAGGGTAAAATTTGGTACAGCTGTACATCAGACAAAGGGTATCCTCGATTATGTGCACACAGATGTTTGGGGCCCTACGCAGACACCTTCTATGAGTGGTAGACGCTGGTTTGTTACATTTGTTGATGACTACTCCAGACGAGTTTGGGTATATACCATGAAGCACAAAGATGAAGTTTTGACATTGTTCACAAGTTGGAAGAAGAAAGTTGAAAATCAGACTGGTAGGAAGATTAAGGTTCTGATGTCAGATAATGGAGGGGAATACAAGAACGATCCGTTTCTGAAATTGTGTGAAGATGAAGGGATCCAGAGGCACTTCACAGTTAGGAAGACTCCACAGCAAAATGAGATTGCAGAAAGGATGAACAGAACCTTACTTGAGAAAGTGAGATGTATGCTAGCACAGTCTGGATTGAAGAAGACATTTTGGGCAGAAGCTGTTATATATGCAAGCCACGTCGTCAACCGTTTACCATCAGCAGCACTTGAAGGCAAAACACCTATTGAGGTATGGAGTGGTAAACCTGCATCTGATTATAGTTTTTTGCATATATTTGGTTGTCCTGCTTATTTTCATGTAACTGAAACTAAACTTGATGCAAGAGCCAAAAAGGCTATATTTGTTGGTTTCAGTACTGGTGTCAAAAGTTACAGGTTGTGGTGTCCAGAACAGAAGAAGTTAGTAATCAGCAGGGATGTTACTTTTGATGAGACCAGCATGATCAGCTCGGGACAGTCGACTGGTGGACGAGAACAGTCGACTGGTGAGCAGCAGAAGAGTGGGACGGTTCTCCAACAGGTGAACAGCAGAAGCTCGGGACAGTCGACTGGTGGACGAGAACAGTCGACTGGTGATCTACAGCAGCAGAAGAATGGGAGAGTTCTCCAACAGGTGGAGTTAGAAAAGCGTTCAGTTGAAAATCCTGCCCAAAATGATGATGATGTGGTTGATACTGAGGATGAGGAAGAAGTTCCTAACCCTCCCCAGCACGAAGAATCAATTGCAGCAAGAAGGCAAAGACGAGATATCAAACGACCATCTCGTTTTACAGATACAGTTGCATTTGCTCTTCCCATTGTGGATGATGAAGTTCCCTCCAACTTCAAAGAAGCTACTAGAAGTTCTGAAAATGCAGATTGGAAAATTGCTATGGATGAAGAGATGAACTCTCTTCATAAGAATCAGACTTGGGATCTAGTGCAATTACCAAAGGGGAAGAAAGCTATCGGTTGCAAGTGGGTATATACGAAGAAAGAAGGTCCAAAAGACAGTGTTCGGTTCAAGGCTAGACTCGTTGCAAAGGGGTATGCTCAACAGGAAGGTATTGACTATAATGAAGTGTTCTCTCCAGTTGTGAAGCATCCTTCTATTCGGATTTTGTTGGCATTGGTAGCACAGTTTGATCTTGAATTGACACAGATGGATGTGAAGACTGCGTTCTTACATGGGGATCTAGATGAAGAAATTTATATGTTGCAGCCAGATGGGTTTAAGACAGCTGGGAAGGAAAATTGTGTTTGCAGGTTGAAGAAGTCTCTCTATGGATTGAAGCAATCTCCAAGGCAGTGGTATTTGAGGTTTGATCAGTTTATGAAAGTGCAGGGATATTCCAGAAGTGAGTATGATCATTGTGTCTATTTCAGAAAATTGCAGGATGGTTCTTTCATATATCTGTTATTATATGTGGATGACATGTTGATTGCCTCTAGAAATGCTAAGGAGATTCAAAATTTGAAGAATCAGCTGAGTTCTGAATTCGAGATGAAGGATCTTGGTGAAGCCAAGAAGATACTTGGGATGGAGATAGCTAGAGACAGAGCAAAGGGCATAGTGAGTTTGACACAGAAGCAATATCTTTTGAAGGTGCTGAAACGGTTTGGTATAGATGAAAAAACTAAACCAGTCAGTACACCCTTAGCCACTCATTTCAGAATTAGTGCTTCTCAGTCACCAAGTACAGATGAAGAGAGACAGTATATGGCTAATGTACCTTACACTAGTGTGGTTGGCAGTTTGATGTATGCCATGGTTTGTACTCGACCAGACATCTCTCAGGCGGTGAGTATGGTTAGTCGATATATGCATGATCCAGGCAGAGAGCATTGGCAAGCAGCTAAATGGATTTTGAGGTACATAAGTGGCACCACAGATGTGAGTTTGAAGTTTGAAAGGGATGACAATATGAGCAGGTTATTGGTGGGTTATGTTGATTCTGACTATGCAGGTGATCTAGATAAGAGGCGGTCTACTACAGGCTATTTGTTTACTATGGCTAGAGCACCTATAAGTTGGAGGTCCAATTTGCAGTCCACTGTAGCGTTGTCTACTACTGAGGCTGAATACATGGCGGTTGCTGAGGCCATGAAGGAAGCTATTTGGATTCATGGACTTTTGAAGAGCTTGGGAATTCATCGGGAAAAGGTGGAGGTACACTGTGACAGTTAGAGTGCTATTCATTTAGCGAAGAACCAAGTTCATCATTCGAGGACCAAACATATTGATGTCCGTTATCACTTTGTGCGTGATTTGATAAAGGATGGTGATATTCTTCTGGTGAAGATTGGGACAGCTGATAATCCTGCTGATATGTTGACCAAAGTTGTTGGGGCAGCCAAGTTCAAGCATTGCATGAACCTGGCTAATATTTTGCATGCTTAATGGTTTGGAATGGGCGGTTGGAATGGTACTTCGTTTTGTTTGTTTAGTATGTGATATCATACTAAGGTGGAGTTTGTTTTTGTTACATTGGGTGATGAGCATTTGTTTTGGAGTATTTGTGGAGATAAATTGTTGGATACTTGGAAGATCTCGCCAAGGTGGAGATTGTTGGATAATGGCTCGATTCTGGTTTGTATCTACAGCGATCGAAAGTTCCAGTACATCAGTCGACTGGGTCGGAGGATCAGGCGACTGTCCAGAGAGGAGTTTTCAAAGGCTAAGGATACAGCAGTAGTCAGTCGACTGCATGTGGGTTCAGTCGACTGTCCCGAAGTATTTATCAGTCGACTGGTAAGGTGATCAGTCGACTGTAGGCGGGTTTTTAATTCAGAATAGGCCCATTTCGAAAAGGCCCAATAGTTTCCCTATAAATACACCCGTTAGGGTTTTGTGATGAGTGACGAAAATTACAGATCTCTATTCGGTTTTGTAGCCGTCATCTTTTGTAAGGGTTTGTTTTCGCCCATTGGTGATTATTTGAAGAAGAAGAGAACCCCAACCGCCCCGTGGATGTAGGCACTTGTTTGCCGAACCACATTAAATCTGTGTGTCCTTGTGTTTGTTTGTTTTTCTGTGTTTTCTCTCGCTGTTTCTCTCTTCGATTGGTTGTTTGATTCGTATTCCGCACAACAAGAAGCTCGCAGAAACCATGAGCGAGAACCTTGGGTTAGAGAAGAACCACTTAAAGAGTGCATTCTCAGAGGCGAGTGTGGGGACAAAGATAGCAATATACCCACAATGCCCCAAACCAGAGCAGATTGATGGACTCAGGGCCCACACTGACGCTGGTGGGATCATCCTATTGCTCCAAGATGATGTGGTGCCAGGACTCGAGTTCTTCAAGGATGGAGAGTGGGTACCAATAACTCCAACGAAAGAAAGTAGGATATTCGTGAACTTGGGAGATCAGTTGGAAGTGGTAAGTAATGGTCAATACAAGAGTATCCGACATCGTGTCCTGGCTGACAAGGATGGGAGCAGGCTATCTATTGCGACATTCTACAACCCTGGAGCCAATGCTATAATTTCCCCTGCTTCGGAGCTCACATACCCTAGTCACTATCATTTCCAGGACTACCTCAGTTTATACACTAAGACAAAGTTTTCGGACAAACACACTAGGTTTCAAACCTTTAAGGAGATGATGAATATGTGACTGCTTACCTTTCAGTTTCAAGAATAAGAAGGTTGTTCTCAAGATTTACGGTATAATAACACATTCAAGATGCTTTTGCCAAAGTTTGAACACCTGGATTTCGTATTTTACCCAAGATATATGTAATAAAGTCGCTCTGTTGTTCTTTTAGGCTAATGGTGTTACTTGTTCGCTGCCAGGTAATAAACATAGTACCCATCTGAAAGTATATTTGACATTGTCTCTTTGTCAGGTTAATAAAATGCAAGGCAGAGCTTTTCCTATGCAATAATTACTTTTTATAAGCTCAAATGTTGAAAGATAGGGAGATTTAGACTAGAAAAAAATACCCTCTTCGGTCAGAAATAAGCACATACTTTTCCAGGAATACTTCCTATAGTAGAATAGGTATTTCAAATGAGAAGCTTTTCGTTTTTTTTTTTTTGATATATCAGATAGAGCCAAACGGCTCCGGCCATCAAAAAAATATTAATAAAAAAACAGTTAATCTACAAATAAATAATCGAAGGATTTACAAGATGTAAAACAGAACTAAGCGTACAAAGAGAAACACAATAAAAGGCTGAAAAGCCAGCAGAACAGAGAGCGGCGCCACGACCATACGCTCCACGTCGATGTCACAGAACTAAGCTTTTCGTTTTTTTGGTTTTAAATTTTTACAACAGAGACAGTAGCCCACAAACACCATATATGTCACAGAAATTGCTCGATGAACAAATCACTAAATGGGGGACTGCAACCCACTCAGTGTGAACCCTCAGTCACTAAATCCCATAAAGACAAATGATTTATAGGGCGGAAACGAAATCAGTACATCACAAATAGAAACTTGCAAAGTTGAAAAGCTTTTTCTAATTATCACTAACCTTGAGATTTACTTTGCTACTCAATGTATGTTGTTATAAACAAGGCATAAGGATGACCTTATCCCCTTTTAAGCATGTCACTTTCACACTGAGACTTCTAGGCATTGCTGAAAGACAGTAACGTGAAGTAGTGAAGACAGTATCCAAAGCCAAAAATTGAGAGAAAAATACCTGAATTGATGCAACATTTGAATCCTCAGTAGAGCTCCCAGCATGGAGAATCCTGTCATTCTGCTACTTCCACCAAGTCCACAAGGAACAACTGAGAATGGTGCATCAGATAATTTACCGATATCCTATTAAGTTTGCTATTCAAAAATTTGTTCATGATTTTTCAGTTACAGGTGCTTCTTCTGCTCAGTTGGGGGTCTCTGCTTCTGCTACTCTAGATACTATTCAACTTCCTGTTGCGGCTGGTCATGATGATATGCTCATATTAACAATGCCCCATCTGATGACGTATTTGTGGACATTTTTGAGGTAGTAGACTCTCCAGTTGCTGGTTCTGTCTTACCTCCTACCTCCTGCTTTTACTTCCGTGAATGGGTCTGTGTCTGGTGATATCCCTACTACTGATCCTGATGCGTCTGTTGTTGTTCCTATACAAGAGGAAGACCATATGGAGGTATCCGCCGATGCCGATCGACGATCCGCCGATGCCGATGCACCACCGATGCCGATCGACGAACCAAGCAGGAAGAAAAGAATGGACAACTCCAGAATCAAAGAAACATGGGCACAAAAGAATAAAATTATACCCAGTAAAAAATCAATGATTGTGAATGAACGGAATGGTCGAAACAACTAAGAAATGAAGGAACTGAATATGAAGGAATTAAAAAGTGGATCAAAAAATATTGGAATCCAGATAAATGTTGGTTATCAACTATCCATGTGATTCACACGTGTTGTACATATTGTTGAGTCAAACCGGTTAAACTCAACTAATCAAGGTCCAATCCCAGACTAGTTAGAGTCAAACCTGGCTCTGATACCACCAAAAATCCTGTCACGCCCCGCTTCCCAAAAATACGGAAAGCAAGCACGTGACATGGCCCAGCGAATGACTTGCGTCATTCATAGGCTGTCATCAATTCAACTCAGGGTGCGTTTAGCCTAGCTTTTTTTGAGCTTTAAAACTACTTCAGAAGGAGAAGCAAGAAAGTAGAGCTTTGAAATTAAAAGCTGAAGCTGTTTGGATAGTCAGTCTTTTTTTTTAACTTTAAAGCTACTTTTAAGCTAGAAGACCCAATCACCAACCTCTCTTCTCTCTCCCCATCTCAGTCGCGAATCTGAAAGCATCATCTTCCAAAATAAGAAGAAGAACAATCATTGATATATGCAAAATAGTAATGAACAATAAGTGTATTGCCCAATACGGCTTCAAGAACCAAAATAGAAGCGTCCTTGCTACATCCATGCAGATTTGTGAGACTTCCATGGCTTTGAAATGCCAAAAGTAGACAACTATTAGCATAAGTACAACATTGAAACGAAATAATGATGGACCAGGATGAGTTCTGAGACGAGATTACAGGTACAATGATTGACTATTAGCAGCTTTGTTAAAAAATGCCATCCCCCTCAATCGCCCCTGCTCGAACCCTCTAACCTCCTTCCTACCTCACCCCAAAACCCCAGCTCCAAACCGGAGATTTCTCCCTTCCATCTCTGCCATTTCCGAGCGATTCACCGAGCACGCCATCAAAGCAGTTGTGTTCTCGCAGCGAGAGGCCAAGGCGTTGGGGAGAGACATGGAGTTTCCTCAGCACCTGCTTTTGGGGCTGGTGGTTGAGGATCGGAGTAAGGCTGGTGGGAAGGGGAAGGAGGAATTTTTTTGATCTTAGGATTTGAGTTTGATACGTGAAGGGATAAAAAAAGAGAACGGTAGAAAAAAAAGAGAAAAGGAGAAGCCAGAAGTAGATCTGGATGGCTTCTTTTGGAGCTCCTTCTTTATAAAAAATAAGCTACTTCTACTTTTTTTGGGCTTTTCAAAATATGTGTTTGGCTCAGCTTCTCCTTCTAAAGGAGAAGATAAGCTAATTTTAAGCTGGGCCAAACGCTACCTCAATATTATAAAACAGAAAGTAAAATAACCACGCATGCAAATAAGGAGTAATCACATAAATAACAATACTTGAAATTTTAAGCATAAAATAACCAACATGAAAATAATCCAACATCTGGAATCAACAACATCATTCGGGTCAAAAGCCCACAATACAAAGAATTATCAATGTTCAATTATTAAGTTCTCAAATAAAACAACATTTATTTAAGCGTCGCAACAAAACATTTCCTTCACCATTGTTGCTCTCCTAATCCGTCAGGTAAATCTCCTTGATTACCTGTAATCTGTTCATCTAAAAGAAAAGAAAAATGTCCTTAGAACAAGTCATGGACAGTAAGTAGAGAAATAGAGAACAATGACAATAACGGTATAACAATGAATTCAATGAACGATGAAATCAATAGTGTTGAACAGTGACAAAGCGATAATAGTATAATGTGCAATAACGATGATTTATAACGATAACAATAAATAATAATAATAAACAATAACAATAATGGTAAATAATAATGATAACACTGTACAATGAAGATGACAATATGTAATGACAGTGCGATGAAAATCTTAAGTCTATTATTCATTTTTAATCCTAACTAATGCACTACTACTGCATCTCAAACTATAGATTCCATGTATACAATTAATTTCGTTTAGACTAAGGTGGTAGATTCTATAGTTCATGTACTGAGTATGATGGCGATAACGGCGATAACACTAGACATGTGTAATTTCTTACACGATGCCGATAACAGTAATAATCACTGGCCATCATCCGAGTACAGTCACTATATTATCAACTACCTTGGTCAACCCTTAACCTCGGCTTGATTAGCATTCTTTATTCAATCAATATACAATAATGCAATTAATAAGGAACACTAGAAAAGATGACAACACAACCCTAAGATCATGCAATGTACTCTATACAATTAAATGCACTAAATATAACATTATAGATTCAATTGTATGTTATTAAACATAGGAACTCAATTCTGGACAGTAGTAGGTTGCTGTACCAAAATCAGAATTCCTGTTGCTATGAGATAGCAAATGTAGATCCGTCAGAAGGTCTAGAAACTAGACTCCTGCCCAGTTCCAACTCATATAATTAAGGCACATAAAAGTTGTAGCAATATATGTCAAAACAATAAACTACACAGGAATTGTGTTCAGCCAGAACTTGTAAACTTGTATTTATACATATGAAACAGGACTGAAACTCCATTAATTAATTCCAGAAAAATTAGGGAATATTCTCTAATGTGTCTAGTATCAAAATGCAAAATTTCAAGTCATTATCTTATAGGTAGCATGGTTAAATTAATTGTGAATCAGAGTGTGGCAGCAGTTTTTAGAATCTGAAATTGTACGACACAACAGCAGTAAAACTGCGATATCTCACAAACCGTAACTCAGAATTCAATTCCGTCAAAGGGGTAGTAACCTATACATCTGGAGCTACATTTCATATTCAGGAAGTTATTGAGGGGACTGGTCACGTGGGACCAGGAGGGTGGCATGGCAGACAGGCAGTGCATAGTGGGGACTGACGGCACAGCACCGGGAGCACGCTGTGGCAGCAGGCGTCGGGGTTGAGCAGTGCAGTTGGCTGCTGCACTGGTTGCAGCATCATCGAGAGGACAGGCCAGGGCTGTCGCGAGGCACTATCGGGTGCTCTGGCTAAGCAAAGGAACTCAGGCGAAGGAGAGGATGCTGGAGGACGGAGGTGCACAGCAGGTCGGGTGGCTTGCGGTCTGGCTGCAATCGTGACAGGGGGCAGGGGTAGCCGGGCTGATGCTGTGGAGGCACTGCAGGACGAGGAGGGGCACCGCGGTTGGCTGAATATGAGGAAGAAAGGAGAGGGCGGTGGTGCTCGGGAGGAACAGCGCAACCAGGGGAGAGGGACGAGGAGCGGGGGACGCAGTCGAGGCGAGGGAGAGATCGGGAGACTGCGCTGCGTCGCTAGGGGGAGCAGCACGGGGAGACGGTGCGACACTGGGGTACGCCGAAGAGGGAGAGGGGTTGAGAGGGAGGACAAGGACGATGGAGAGGAGATGGGTGCATGGGAGGATGAGGGAGGGAGGAAGACGAAGATCGGGATGAGAGGCGGCTAGGGTAAATAGCAGTAGGGGTAGGGTAAAACAGTATGGGGGGGTTATATATCAGATGGTATTGGGTTTGGGGTGTAACGAGTTAGAGTTAGGGCTTAATGGGGTTAGGGAATAGATTAGATAATGGGTTATTGGGTAGGATCCAACAGGAAATTGGGTAGTGGATTTTGGGTTAAAAACCCAATAGGAAAACAATTAGGATTATAGGATTTATAAAACATACATATATACATGTATATTAAATCAAATTATGAATACGTATAAAATAGAGTATGATCGGCTCAAAATAATAATAATAATAATAATAATAATGATGATGATACTACAAATAAAAACATTAACAAAAATAATACTGATAATAGTAATAACAATAATATATGTATATCGAAATGCAAATTCAAGTTTAACAGATTTATTAAAATGATCCAAACAATATATAATATAAATAGTAGATCAAATAGAAATAGAAATTAAAATTAAAATATACAATTATTCGAAATAAACAAAATTTCCGATTAGAAAATATTTTAATGGAGAATCCAAAACGAATTTAACACAAGGTAAATTATAATTAATCGAAATACGTAAAATATTCAGAAAATATTTATTTACGAAAATGGGGGTTACATGTACTCTAACAAATGTATCACAATACATATTTTCACTTTAACAAAGTTATTTTTGTTTTCATGCCATGATCTATAGGGTGTATTCAATTTAGAGTGTAGTAGAGATTATGCCATATGCAAACTTTTCTAAAATCGTTGAAACATATTCACTGCCTCTATCAAATCTGAACCCTTGATTTTTTTTTTATAGCATTTAACTATATTTTTAATCCATTAAGAATAACAAGTGCTTCATTCTTCATATATATGACAGACTTATATTAATCATCTACAAAAGCAATTAAATACTTCTGACCAACAATTATCGTCTCATCTAGTCACAAAGCTACTGAGATCACAAATATCAGATTGTATTGGCTCAAGAAGTTGTGTGCTTCTAGAGATCATACTAAATAACTTTCTAGTGATCATAATCTGAGCACAACTTTCATATTTGTCATATTTAATGGAATGTCAATTAGCAGAGTTATGAATTTTAACAAGAACAAACAATTTAATATATAGTTCTCAAATCCTAGCCAATTATGCTATGTTCAGAAACTATACACAATTAGAATTATTATTATTAATTGTCTCATTTGTTAAACTCAACATATACATGCGATTGACAATATATGCACATTATAAGAGTTAATACAAAATTACTCTATCACATTTTACAAAATTGTTTGCTTTCTCTAATGGTTCTAACAATGTCCACTTGCTCAAACATAGTAAGCAAATTTTTTTTATTCGTTCTTCATCATCTTTGAAACGCTAAACGAGATAATAACTAACATTCAACTTTGCATACACAGTACATTCAACTAACATTCAACTCGTGTACCTACAGACGGTCTAGGAACACCAGGGTTGGTCCCGGTGGCAGACCCTCCGACGATCTAGCCAGTTACTAAGAGAGAGTAACAGTAACTAGGGTTTTGAGTGGAAAAGATTGATTACCTGGACAAGGGGTAGGGGTCTGGTATTTATAGGAGAAGCCAAGTGGGTCTGGACCCGGTTGCCCGTGGGGCTGAAGCGGTGGAAACCCGAGCGGTATAGGGCTGACGTGGCAGAGGCCCGGACGGTTTTCCAACGCTGACGTGGCAGATCCGGGTGACTCGGAGGTGCACGTTTCCTGAGGAGATCCTGTGGCCCAGGAGGGGCCACGTCATTCGACCCATATCACAAGCCCCACACTCTTGTAGGGCTGGGTGAACCAGCCGTATAGGAGTGGTCCTTCGCCTCTGTATGAAGAGCAGGGTGGAGGGTGCGGTGAGAAAGTAGGACCTGCTACTTCCAGAAGAGGCCAGGGGGTAGGAGGAAAGGATCCTTTATTGGAGTTAGCACAGGATGCTAAGCGTAGAAGAGTCGGAGCGATGCTTTCCGAGCCTTAGGGTCAGCAGACGAGCCCTGAGGGTCGGCGAACGATCCTCTCGCTAGTTGGAAGAGCGAGGGTACGTCGAGGTCTGTCCGATTGAAGCTCGGTTTGCCGAGCGTCCGGGGTCAGTGGAGGAGCTCCGAAGGTCGGCAGACGATCCTCTTGCTAGTTGGAAGAGCGAGGGGACGTCGAGGTCTGTCCGATTGAAGCTCGGTTTGCCGAGCGTCTTGGGTCAGTGGAGGAGCTCCGAGGGTCGGCAGACAATCCTCTCGCTAGTTGGAAGAGCAAGGGGACGTCGAGGTCCATCCGGTTGAAGCTCGGTTTGCCGAGCATCTTGGGTCGGTGGAGGAGCTCCAAGGGCCGGTAGACGATCCTCTCGCTAGTTGGAAGAGCGAGGGGATGTCGAGGTCCGTCCGGTTGAAGCTCGGTTTGTCGAGCGTCTGGGGTCAGTAGAGGAGCTCCGAGGGTTGGCAGACGATCCTCTCGCTAGTTGGAAGAGCGAGGGGTCGTTGAGGTCTGTTGGTTGGGGCTCGGTTTGCCGAGTGTATGGGGTCGGTAGCCGAGCCCCCCGCTTGGCGGACAGAGGAGGGTTTTTGGGGCTCACGATGCCATCCGAGCTCCGAGCCTCTTGAGAATCGAGGAGGGTGCTTGGGGCTCGCGGTGTCATCCGAGCTCCGAGTCCCTATTTGAATAGAGGAGGGTGCTTGGGGCTCGTGGTGTCATCCAAGCTCCGAGCCCCCTGTTGAATAGAAAAGGGTGCTTGGGGCTCGTGGTGTCATCCGAGCTCCGAGCCCCCTGTTGAATAGATGAGGGTGCTTGGGGCTCGCGGTGTCATCCGAGCTCCGAGCCTCCTGTTGAATAGTAGAGTTAGGGGTAGGGAAAGATCTAAACTTACTTGGGTGGAAATAGTGAGAAACGATATGGTAGCTTGTGACCTTACAGAAGATATTGCGCTAAATCGAGCAGAATGAAAAACCAGGATTCATGTAGCCGACCTCAACTAGTTGGGAAAAAGGCTTTGTTGTTGTTGTTATTTCAATATATAGCTAATTCATGTGGTACTTTAAAGAAAAGAAAAAAATATGTTAGGAATTTGAATATTGAAAACTTTTGTAAACATTGAAAAAAAAAATATTGTCGTATATTATTAGACACGTTGGGTACCCAGGAACCGATTGGACCCGAACCGGACCCAGAAAAATTAAATAGACCCGGACTCATTGCCATAGGGCAAGGTCCGAGTATCTCACTACCCAACCCGACCCGATAGCAGTGCTAGGCCCTACACTTTTTTTGGGTCTAATCGGGCTCGGGCTTGGACTCAAGATTTTAAGCCCGAAGATGAATTGAGCCAGGATCAGGCCTAATTTCAGAATTCGGGCTTGGGCTCGGGCAAATGAGTCTGGCCCGTTGCCAGCCTTTGTTTTGGTATTTTCTTTATTAAAGTACACTTTTTAAAATAAAAAAAAACTTCGATTCATTAGTATATAATATTTTTTGAAAGTGTAGTTTATTATTATAGGTATATAAAAAAAAATTGATTCTTTCACAAAAAGTTTTAGTGTGAGTAATACTAACCTAAGGGGCTAATAGAAAATCATAGTCACAATTCTCTAGCCACATGGTTCCAGGAAAGAAAAATGGATCCAGTAATTAACAAATGAAATAAAAAGAGATGATTTTCTACCATTATCAACCACGGACTTGATTCATGTTGCCTGATTTAATAGAAAACTACGAAATGAAAAAAAATTACACTTCAAGGGCAAAGATCCCTTACACTCGAGATGATACCATTCAGCACCACGTACATTATTTGTGGAGAAGTACGTCGACCCACAACAAAGGTTACTTGACAACTTCGTGGTGGCAAAGGTTTGAGAGACTTAGATCACTGGTAGGCTACTACTGGAGGTTTAAAACGGCTAGACTTGTCGGGAGGGATAGCTCTAGGTGTTGACTCAACAGCGTTTGAAATCATTGAAGAGGATATCAGAATGTTCACGGTCACAGTAAGAATTAGAAGGTGGAACGATAATTAGATTCATGTAGTAACTACTGTGTACAGTGGCGGAGTCAGGATTTACATCCACCGGGAGCGAAATTACAGGAACTTAAAAATTTATAAAAGTCTTTAAACATTCACATCACAATCATATTACAAAAGCAAATAAGACAGAACTAATGCAAGGTACAGTAGCATCTAGAGTATCATTTTGGGGACCATACATCAGATTTGTCAGGAGAGCTTCATGCCTTCATGAGATGCTTTGAAGATTTAAAATAACTAGCAGGATAACTTTTATCAGGGAAAAACTAGCCGGATAACTTTTATCTGGAAACAATCATATTTTGTGAATATGTTTCTAAGTTTAAAATCTTCCTACGGATTGTACGGTACCATGACTTGAGCAAGTATGCTTGTAAAAGTAACATACTTTCATCTAAATTTAGCCATGATAACTAAAAATTACAGGAACAAAATAATATAGCTAGAAGCATACCTGGGAGAGTATCGATATGAAGAACTAGTATCTTAAGAAGGATTTATCCCAGTCCCACGTCCTTTGAGATATGTCTTGTACACCTTCTTCCACTCCCAAAATCCTACATTAGTAAAATAATTAACCTATCAGTAATTAATTTACAGGGTAACTATACCTTCATAAGGTAGGGAAATGAAGCACCAAGCAAAAAACCTATCAGTAATTTTAGTTCGAAAGAGAAATAACCTATCAGTTCTTAATGTCCAACTCTCCTTTTCTCTGTCTTTTGCTGATCACTTCTTTATAAAACATCTTCACACTTTTAACAACAACAACAACAAATTGTACATGAACTCTCCTTCTGTCTCTGACAGTTCAGATGAACAATTATAATGGACTAAATAAATTATTGATAAATGATAACTACACGGCAACTGATTACTAATTTCTAAGTTCAAAGCAGAGTCATGTAATGTGCAAAATATGGGAGAGAAAATGTTTACTTTAGGAATCAGCAACAAAGTAGAAGAGAATCAGCATGCTTGATAAATTGATTGACATGAAAGACATACAATAAATTTCAATGACACAAATCCACAATAACTTTCTAAAAGACTTTAATGAAGAGGGATTACTTCATTGCCTGTAAGAATTCATATTAATATTTCTTTTCAATACAATAAATAGAGTGAAGTATTACATATATAGTATATGTTAGTGTTTCACAATTACAGTACTGTGTTCAAAAATCTAGAAAATCGAAAATACATTAGTATCTGCCTTAAGTTATCAAGAATATCTTACAACGATAATGAGGGCAGAACACACATGTTCTTCAACAGATGGGAGTAGAGATAAAGAAAACTACCAGTAAAGCTATGTACATATAAGATTCTTTTTCTATTCTCTTCTCCAACATTGATAAGTGATCCTAATGAAAATTTACAACTCACTTACTCACTACTGGTGTTCCTAATTGCACTACTTGATTGATAGTGTTTTTTTTTCCTTTTTTCTCAATGTATGAGAAAAATTATTCAACAGACAATAGGGGAATATTTCTAAACATAAATCGAAGTAATTTTTGCTTAGAAAGCCAACTGAATGAGATCTCCAGTGTAGTCATCTTCTTCTGAACCAGTTCATCCACTGAAAATTTGTTCTTATTCAATTTTCTCAACAAAAAGCATATGACAATAAATCAATAATAATAATATTCACTATCAATATATAGGCCAATGGAGAAAATTTCACATCATCAGTACTCATACTATCAAATTGCAGTAGAACTTCAGATTCACCAACAGAGATTCCGAAAATTCCAAACAAAAAAGGGAGAAATGAATGAGTACCTGACTCCAGTGCTCCACCAGTACCTCCTTCCTTTGGACTTTGGAGCCGCGAGTTTGGGAAATGGAAGTTTGGAAATTGGGGGAATGGATGGGATCTAGGGTTTCGAATTCGATTAAGGTCGAAAATGAAGAGAATGGAGAGACGAAGAGGATGGGGATGTAGGGTTTCGATTGTGGTAAAAAATGAAGAGATTGAAGAGACGAAGAGGAAGGGGATCTAGGGTTTCGATTGTGGATCTGTGTGGGAATTCGAAAATGAAGAGTAAAGACTAGAGAAGAAGAGCCGCTCTGGTCTGGAGTGGAGCTGCTGAAAAATTCGTGGGCCGAAAGAGAGGGGGGCATTGGGCCAAAGTGAGGGGGAGCGAAAAAAAAAATCCGCTAGGCTTATTATAGGGGGCCTGCCAGTCCACGGTGAGCGGCCGCTCACCCTGACTGTGTATGAACTGTATGATTCGAGAAGATGTGAGCTTTTGTGGGAGGAAATCAGAGCGATTAGAGAGCGATGGATGGATCCATGGGTGATTGGAGGATACTTCAATATCACTAGATACCAACATGACATAGGGGCACAGGGGTTAGCTTTACTGATAGGTGTAAATTCAACAACATCACAGACGATTTAGAACTGGTGGAGATTAATCCGACTGATAGGAAGTTCACATGGACGAATATGCAATAGAGTCCGATCTTAGCCAAGCTTGATAGGATATTCGTGTCTACAGAGTGGGAGAAAACTTACCCACTTGCGTCAGTTAATCAATCACAAGATTTACGTCGGATCACATTCCCTTAGCGCTTCAGTGTGGCTCTGAACAAAGAATCAACCGACACACATTCCGCTTTGAGAAAGCATGGACCTTAAATAGAAATTTACGAAAGATTATAGAGGACTCATGGAATGCAGAGACCAATTCAACGGATGCTATTGGAAAATGGATCACGAAAACGAGGAGATTACGCAAACTGAAAGATTGGTCAAGACAGGAGTTCGGTCAAATCAAAAGAAAAGTGGAAGAATTGGGAAATAAAGTCAAGGAGTTAGAAGTGGCAGAGGAGGAAAGAGATCTTTTGAGAGCGGAGGCGGAGGAGCTGACAAATAGCATACTACAAATGCATCAATACGCTGAAATGAAAGAGCAGTACTAGAGGCAGCGCTCAAGTGTTCAATGGCTTGAGGAAGGGGATGCAAATACAAAATTCTTCTATAAGGTTGCGAACAGAAGACGAAGGCGCAATCGCATCACTGGAATACAAGTGGGAACTAGGTGGACCGAGGATGAGGGAGAGATAAGAAGGCACATAGATGACAAATTCAAGGAAGCTCTAGGAAAAACCAATCAACAGAGATGCAGACTAAAGCCCGACTTCTGGGAAGGATCTAGGATAGATGGAAGTGAGGGGTTAAAAGGACCATTTACGGAGGAAGAAGTCTTTCAGGCTGTCAAAGAACTAGGACAAAGCATTGGGACCAGACGGATTCCTTATCTTCTTCTATAGACTATACTGAAAAATTGTGAATGGGGACCTAATGGAAATCTTCCAAGAATTCTATTCAGAGATAGAAGACATCGACAGGCTAAAATATGCAAACATCATCCTGATCCCCAAAAAGAACGAGGTTCGAAGGACCGAGGATCTCAGGCCGATTAGTCTACTCAACGGGTCCTTTAAGATCATAACAAAGGTGTTAGCGGCAAGACTGTCACCTCACCTTAATGATGTGATAGGTGACTCACAGAGTGGGTTCTTTAAAGGAAGGGATATTATGGACAGTATTGCATATGCACACGAAATTGTTTTTAGAGGAAATAAGGACAATTCAGTTGGATTTCTACTGAAACTCGACTTTGAAAAAGCATACGACTCAGTAGAATGGACTTGCGTGGAAGAGGCACTGCAACTAAAAGGATTTGGAGACAAATGGAGATCCTGGATTATGAAATGCGTCGGAGGAGGAAAATCTTACGTGCAATTTAACAGAAAGTCGGGAAAAGAAATTAGATGCCGAATAGGACTGTGTCGGGAGATCCATTGTCCTCACTAATCTTCACCATAGTTGCGGATTGTATAACAAAAATGATCAGGAATGTCACGGAGGAACGAATTATTTTGGGAGTTGGAGTGAAAGGGATTCCGGAAGCGATCTCAATTCTGTAGTATGCGGACGACAATCTCATTTTTGGGGCAGCAAAGGCAGAGGAGATTATGGCAATTAACATACTCCTAAGATGCATCCATGCATGGGTTGGGCTAAAAGTAAATTTTACCAAAAGTTGTGTAATACCTCTAAGCAGCAATCTCTCCATTCTGATCAACCATATCAAGGTTATGATAGGATGCGAGGAGGCCACCTATCCGCTGACATACCTTGGTACCCCAATCAGACCGGGAAGGCTTCTTAAAGAGGATTGGCAACCTCTAATAGAGAAGGTGGAAAAGAAGCTGGCAGGCAGGAAGGGACGGTTTCTATCTCTTGGGGGAAGGATCACTCTACTTAACTCTGTTCTAAGTAGCCTACTGATGTACCTAATGTCAATTTATGAGCTCCCAAAGTGGGTCATCAACAGGATTGATAAACTTAGGAGAAGATTACTCTGGAAAGAAACAGACAAAACAAACAAGGAATTCCATTTGGTTAAATGGGGAAGAGTGTGCAAGAGGAAAGAATTCGGGGGACTAGGAGTTATCGACCTTCGGGATATGAATAGGGCTTTGATGAGCAAGTGGTGGTGGAAAATGTGGAGGAGGCGAAACGGTTGGTGGAGCAAATCTTTTCAAAACTATCGACGAAGGAAGAAGTTCAGATTTGGGGGAAGAAGCGTCCATGGAAGAACATCCTATATTTGGAAAGGGGTGGCGAGGGTAGGGGATATCTTTCATACAAATACCATCTGCAACATTTGGAACGGTAAAACAACAAGATTTTGAAAAGATAACTGGTGTGGTAACAATACTCTTCTAAGTAGGTTCCCAGAAGCTGCTAGGAGCACGCTGTCGACAGACTAGCTAGTAGCGGATGTTTGGAGAAATGGAAGGCTTACCTTACTCACGGGAGAAGAAGTGACACAGGAGGGTATCATACAGCTCCACAAACTGAATAATTTCATTCGAACGGAAGGAAGGTATTCGGAAGGCACAGAAGACATCCCGACATGGTGCTTAGAGCATAATGATAACTTCTCAGTAGCATCAATTTACAAGAGACTGAATGACGGAGGAATCACATGCAAAATAGGGAATATTATTTGGAGCACTTAAGCGCCTTTGAAGGTAAAAGCATTCTTATGGCTAGTGACGAAAGGCGCAATTTTATCAAAGATCAACTTACAGAAGTGAGGCATGCAGATCGAGGTCGGGTCCTCTAGATGCAACAATGGAGAAGAAGACTCCATTCATATTTTTTTCAATTGTCATAGGGCTAGACTAGTTTGGGAGGTCGTCTGCCTAGGGTTTGGGTGTCTAGACAGTCCGACCTCTATAGTCGAGGCTTAGAAGTTAGGAAGGGGGGGTAGCATAAGGAAAGAGGATAGAGAGGCTTGGGATTTGTCGGTAGCGGCATCTATCTGGGGCCTGTGGCTAGATCGAAATAACTTCTGCTTTCGTAATTGCAATCATAGATTTCCTGTCATTATGCATAAGATTTTCGGTTTCATTTAAGCCTGAGCAGGTCAGGTACGGTGTGTTATGAAGCAGCGATAGATGATTACTTTGTTCGATTTCTATCTGTACTTTTATTTTACTAGTTGATGCATCAGACTTTTATATGCTAGATGTATTTACATGATTTGCTAGTACTGCTGTGTTTCGTTAACTCATCATTAATGAAACGATGATGGGGTCATCTTTATTCTCCAAAAAAAAAAAAAAAAAAAAAAAGGGAAAGGGGTTGAGGCATATGGTGCAAACCCCAACATTGATTGTCTCGTAATAATACACCACTTCAAGTTCTTCCACCTCACTCATCATCGTCAATATCCTATTTCACATCCACCGCTACCAAAAAATACAGAGTGCCATCAGTGCTTTGGCAAGAAAAAGCAGTGATTATGAACGATTTTGAATGTTTGGAATACTTAAAAGAGACAGCGGATCCTACCATCAAAATACCACACCTCACTCGTCGTCATATCTCATTTCACATCCACCACCCGCTACCAGAACAAGGAGTGCCAATGACAGTGCTCTGGCAAGGAAAGTAGTGATTATGGTTGGCACAACCTACAACAATATTGGTTGTTCCGATTACTGAGAAAATAAAGAGGACTTTGCTGCCATCAAAATACCATGGCCCCTGTTCAAGATAAAGCCAAGACTTAGTCTTGCTATTATCTCCTAGATTGTTGTAACAATATTCTAGCTATTAATATCTTTAGTTAGAATATTTATTTCTTTGTTATTCTACCTTATCTCTTGGACTAAGTTTGTTAAGTTGAGACTATCTTTCAGCTTTTCTTGTATTATATATACTTGTACTACTCATTAATGAAAATATAATTTTTCCAAAACCTTATCATGGTATAAGAGCAGGCTTGATCCTCATCAATATATATAATGAAGCATCTCGCACTTGCCTATTACTTCATTCGTGAACAAGTTCAAAATGGTACTCTTCATGTCACTCATGTCCCAACGGGCAACCAACTAGAAGATTTTCTTACGAAGCCGTTGGCTCGATCTCGGTTTGAAATGTTGATATCCAAGATTGGCCTATCCGATCGGACGTCCATCTTGCAGGGGTATGTTGAAGATAAAAGCCAAGACTTAGTCTTGCTATTATCTTCTAGGTTATTGTAACAATATTCTAGCTGTTAATATCTTTAGTTAGGATATTTATTTCTTTGTTATTCTACCTTCTCTCTTAGACTAAGTTTGTTAAGCTGAGACCATTTTTCAGCTTTCCTTGTATTATATATACTTGTACTACACATTAATGAAAATATAACTTTTTCAGAACCATATCAACCCTGCATAGCTCCATCGATGTTGTTGCTAATGGCGAGAGGTCCAAAACTAGCTAGTTGCTAACGGGCAAGGGAAGAAACCTAGGGTTTTGAGAGAGAGAGAGAGATACAGAGAGAATGCTGGCTCATAGGGAGGATTGAGGAGACATTTCTCGGATTGTAAATATCCAAATTTGGAGTTGTGAGTAGGGATTCAATGAAAGGGATGGTATATTAGACCTAATAGATATACTAACGTAGCATTATGCTGATTGGAAGTCAGCTAACATTTTTTTTTAAAAAGTATTAATATCACTATCCTTGATCGACTAGTTCATTTAAACTGTATCTAGATGGACTAGTTCACTTAAAAATTCATATCCTGTAAACTTCATGTTTTTTTTATTTTTTTCTTTTTTTTGAGATAAAAGATGACTAAGTCATCGCTTCATTAATTAGGATATAAGTCATCCTGTAAACTTCATGTTGTTGCCTAAACCTAGCATGTCAACACAGAAAATGATCTCGGCATTTACTCAACTAGATGATTAGCACATACATCGTTTTTTCTCATAATAAGGGTCATTAATAAGTGTTTCATTTATTTTCTTGTGTATGGATTTTGTGTCACATAATTTGACAGGTATCCATAAGTAAATGCTAATTCCATTCATATAACGAACTACTGTAGAATTTTTTTTCATTATAATATCCTGATTAACCCAGTTGTCCCCCATTTTTGGATAGGGCCAGAGTCTCACAGACTACACACTCAAAGAATTAAGTGAAACTGAAGATCATATACCAAGAGAAATCAAACCATGTTGTTTGGAAATTGGAATGACAAATGAAACTGTATTGGAAAATGCCTACAGAACTTACACATTACATACTTCACCTTATTTGTCCTTGAACTTCTCAATCTTTTACACTGGATGCAAATTCTCTTATTCTTGTTTTAATTCGGAAGGTCCCTACTCAAACAAAAACTAGATTACCAACAAGAAACATCTGTACAAGCATTGCCATAATAGGCAACTTCTTGCCCAGAGCAAAACCAAAACTGATGCTCACCTAAGCTCCAAAGTTAATTAGATGTATGGAATGACTTAATCTGATTGAAACACGAGTGTGAGTGAACGAGGTCTAGCAATCACTACCTTTTTTAAGAGGGAAAAAACACATAACTTGTTTTTGGCCTTTTGATAGTTTGGATCATGAAAGATGCACAAAAGATCTCAAGAGTTCTCCCTCCAGGTTGTACACACATTTTTTTCCTGAAGATTTGCACTGTAATAATATATAAACAAGCGGACAGGAAGTTATATGCGGTAAACAATGCAAAGTTCGTCACAATTTCCTTTCTGTGAATCAACAATGTACAAGGTAAAAGCTCTCTTCTTTCATTTATTTTATATAAAGCACTTACATGGAATTTATGAAGAGATACATTCATAGAATTGAGTCAAAAAACATACACACACAACCTTCTCTTGGAATCATAATACATAGTCATGAACATATATAATAAATTTAAGAAACACGCTCAATCTCAAGTATTAACTTGAGATAGCCATTATCTCTCAGTTTTTCATGAAATAAGGGAGATGCCGTCAAGGATGAGGGAATCAGCAAGCACTCCGTTGGCAGCTTCTGATGGGTGGACACTGTCCCAAAACACGTAGCCAGTAGCATTCGAGCACGTCCCAACTGACTTGGGATTGCAGAGTAATGAAGTAGTCTCAAAGGTTCCAGTTCCACAGCACCCCTTCCTCGACTCAAAGAAACCTGTCAGGTTAGTATGTAAGAGAAAAAGCTCAATCATTCCAACCAAATTAGAGGTTAAGAGAAAAAGAAAAGAAAAAATCTAGACATCAGATTTTTTCCTACTAGTCACAGAGATAATGTGATACATAATCTAGTAAGTGGGAGGAATCATAAGCTTGCATGTTTAGCATTTAGCAATATGAATATTGTGTATCAGAATATGAATGACAGTCAGACTTCCAAGATTTGGAACATTTCTTAGGCTCCTCACTTGGTTTCCTGAATAACATTTTGATGTTTTTAATTACAGAGTAAACCTCTAAAAGTTGAGATTAAGTTCAAGTATCGTGCTATGGCTGACTTCACATGTGAGATGACATATGTGAGATGACATTGATCAAATGATTACTTACTGAGTTGGGGGGTTCTTCAGCATCAGTTCATGTGCATGTATTGTGCCATCCATATAGCCACGAATACTGTGTTTCATGAACTAACTAAACACATTGAGGTTGAGTGTCATGTGATTCTAAGCATAAAAAAAATTTGAAAACTATATTATCCCAGAGTTCAAACTTCAAAGTATGCTAGAGGATGGATTTACACCAATTTGAAATGTTCTGTTTTCCATCTAACTTCTTAAATTTTTTTTATTTTTTTTATTTTTTTGAGAAAACTTCTTAATATTTCTATCTTAAATTTTTACTATTATTATTTTTGAGCAGAGAGAGAGGGAAGAGAGTCCCCCATGTTCCGAAAGTGTATAATGAAACAAGAGTGAGAGTACATGACTTTTTTATTGGAGCAAATGTCTAAATCTATTTTCATCCAAAAGTGTGAGTTGTGACGCATATACTTCTTTTTGAATGATAATGCTGTACTGAAATGCCTGTCCTTCATTATACACTCTGCAATTTTTTTTTGTTTATGATTGAACCTTACTATTGTTTGTTTAAGCTTACCATTCATTATAGTATACTACCTTTGATTAAAATAAAACTATTTTGATTTGAACGTAATGCACATTCTCGAAAGGCACTGTTTTTTATTAAAGATATTAAACCAAAATTAACTAAACAAATATTTTCAAAATCTTTTTTGGTTATGATGGATGAAAGTACATTAAAAGGTCTAACAAGTTTTTTTGAAGTATAAAAATAAATTGATAGGCCCAAACAAATTTTCATGAACTTTCTCTTTTTAGTGCCAGATTGTTGCAAAGTAAAAAAAAATTATTTAGGAATTGGGATAGGCAACAAACCGCTTTTTTCCGGAGCAGTGACAAGATCATAGAGAGGCTGGTAAATGTCGAAGATGACAATCTTAAAACCAGGAAGAGACTTGGTCAGTGAATTTGCTTCTGCATTGAGCTTCTTGTTGAAGCCTTGGGCATCAACATTGAGCCTAGACACACATTCATTGCTTCCATGTCCGAAGAGAGTAATAGCAGCTGGAACACATCCCAGTGGTGGTAAAGATGTCACCCCAATCTTTCGAGCACCCAACCCATACAAGTCCTGTATTTTTCAAATAAAAAAATTATGAAAAAAATAATAAAATATTGTAGACGGAAGAACAGAAGAATAAAAAAGATTTCTCAAAGATTAACCTTCATGAAGTTTGAGAAGATGGTGACGAGGAATTCAGAGAACTCATCAGGGGAATATATCTTGTAGAGATAGGGGTTGATGTAGTAGTTTTGAAGGAAGTCACTGCTTCCAAAACTCACAATGTAGAGTGCTTCAGAGAGGATGGATGATGCCTTTTTGCTCCCAGCCACTCCAGCCAGCTTTGATTGGTACTCCTTGTAAAACTCGAGTTGTTGTGTAAGGGTGATTGCATGCTGCCCAAAAGTTTTTTTTTAAAAAAAACAAAGAAAAAGATCGGTTATTTATATGGTTTTGAGTTGGCAGATCTTGCAATTCCGTTAATGAACATGTATGAGAAATGACAATGATCAATTACACTGAGATGGAATTATGTTATTGTTCGCTGCGTGCCAAAAAGAGCACTTAATATTAGCTCGTAAGATATGTTATGTACAGACTCCATGTTAATGAGGATAAAAGGAGCAGATCCACAAGATGTCCCGGTATGGATTCTCCTCTCGGTGCTTATTTTAAGAACCAATTGCTGGAACTTATTTTCTATAATTTACATCACTTAATTTCTCACAATATTTTTTTATGGTTTCTTTATTAGTAAGAAAAAAGTCGGTCAATTCATCCATCCAATTTTGTGAATCAGTCATAGATCCTTATATCAAAAGCAAGCAAGATTTTCACATGAAAAAGACAACCTGGTAAAAGATTGACACAAAAAAGATCATTTCAAACCTGAAAGTGCCTCAAGTAAAAACATGAGTGGTTTTTCATACTTACATACATAATTGCAGTATCATCAAAATACCCAGATGCAGCTGATGCAAAATTGGCTCCTATCAGAAGTTTCTTTCCTGTAGCCTCAGGGCTAAGATAAGCCGCAGGATAGCTGGTGAACCCAAGTGTATCAGCTACAAAAAGAAAAATCGACTTTTTTCATTAAACCAACGAAACAGCTAGAAATATAAACTTCTCACAAAAAGAAAGATTTGACTATAGGTCAGACGAGAGCTCACCGGTGATATCAGTAGCTAATTTCCCGTTACAGAACCGCCCTGTAGGCTGGTGATTCTTGAAATCCCTCCCATAAGGTGGAAAATCTGCCTTGAATATTGTTTTAATGTAGTCATTGTTCCCTACATCAACTGTTGAGTCACCAAATGTTATGATAGCTGGAACGAGGGCAGTGGAACTCTGAGATTTCACGCCAATAGTTAGAAAGAGGAAGGAAAAGAGCGCTAGGGCCGCTGCCAACCCCACATTGCCGTTTCTCTTAGCCATCTTAATTTCCTCCTCCTAAACAAACTTTCTATGCTTAGTTCTAATACAAGTCTAATGGCAGAAGCTTAACTATATATAGTAAAAGAAATTGCAAACAATGAGTAGTATTAAGACCAGTCGTCGAGTTTGTTAAGGACATTGATTGAAGGCATGCATTTGATCAAGATGTAGACTTTGCTGCAAAAAGGAAGATAATTGCAATTTGTGTTGGAATTTTAGCCCCACCCTCATTAATCCTTGCAACCATAAATGGCGGCTTTTATTGTGACAGAATGGTGGGACGCAGTGGCAGTTGAAATGCATTGGTTGCATGCTCTATTTTGAATATTGAAACCATGTTTAGGTATCGAACTCATCAGAGCTATGACTAGTATTTAGAATTCTCCATATATATATAAACAAACGTACGTATAATATTGCTAACAAGTTAATAAAAGTAGCATACTAGCTGATATCTGGACTGAATCAGCAATCTAGCTGTCGTCGGAGGACATTTACCTGTTAAAAGTCCCGAATCTTAATGGCATGCGAGTTGATGGGACTATTCCGTTCTCCTCTCCAACTTCTCATCAAGTATGAGCAAACGGCATTGAAGTTCCAACTAAATTTCGAGAAGGACACAGTTTTTAGTTCAATAATCAAGATTAACAAATATTATCACCATAATTGCATTATTTCATCAATAATTCCGCTAAAAACTCAAAACAACTACAATGGAAAAACACCCATCTCAAATTTTTGATATCTATACAAGCTCTGGGCTACTCCATGCAACCATCAGTATACAGGCTTAAAACTTAAGCTTGCTGATTTAGGACACTGATTGCAATAGATTGTGATGATAAACCTTTTAGAGACTGCTTACCGACACCAAAAGCACCCACCGTTGAACATGTTCTGAGCAATATTCTACTGTTATCATCAATGAAGTGCAAATCCCAAGTATGAGTTGGTAAAGGTGGGGGAGTTGTGTAAGATAGGAACTATCAAGATTATATATATCACTGTTGAAAAAAACGAAAGCATGTAGCTTAGTGCTTCGACCTTTTTAGCGATGGAAAGTGTAAATAGCATAAGCTACATAATTTTCTATATTTCAATTGGTTTTTTTTTTTTTTTAATTATCTACCATAACAACAACAAAGCCTTTTTCTGAACTAGTTGGGGTCAGCTATATGAATCATAGTTTTTCAATCTAATAAAAAAAAAAATCAGTAAACATTGAAAGGTAAACTTATTTATTGTAAATTCTAATATTAATAATAGGGTTTTGATTAAATTCATTGACAAGTGAACAGTCGTGATGAATGCCATGTGTGATGTGTCTTTTCCCTTCCTAAAAAAGTTGCAATCATCGGGCTTCTAATCCTAACCATATTCATAATAATAAAAGAAGCTGATGTAAAACTTAACCCTAAATAGAAAATTTTCAAAAAATTTAAAGGATTAAATTTACCAACACGTAATGCAGAATAAGCTAGAAATTATAACTATTAATTGGTTTGATACTTTTTTCAAGATGCGAAATAGTTTAACAAGCCCAATTAAAAATTCAATTCTATCAATCAACGGCAATACGTAATCGTTTTTAGCATGTAAGATATCCAATAAAGATTTGCACGCTAATAAGCAAGTGAAAATGCTTACTCTCAATATTTGTGGACGACAGATAAATCAGATAATATAATAGATATAATAAAGCAGTGATACAAATATTTGAGAAGTGGAAAGGGTTCCTCGAAGTCGAACAGGGAAGAAGAAGATAGAGCGGCGGAAGAGAGATTAGATGAGGATTAATTATGTTTAGGATTTTTAATTTGGGGATTAGGGTTTTGAGATTTTAATTTGGGGATTTGGGGTAGTTTTAGAGTTTATCACAAACCCTAAAATTGGATCTCAATTGTATCACACAAAAGAGAGATGAAGAGCAAAACTCAACACAATGATTTTTTTAATCAAGAATAACATAACTCCTCATTAATCTCAAGGCCTATATATATATGCTCAAAACAAATTTTGATACAAATCTCAAAATATTCTAAAATCTTAGAAATATTCTAATGTATAAAAGAAAGATTACAAATCGTAAAACTACTACATATGACTACAATTGTCAAAACAAATATGATTACTAAACAAAATACTAAACTAAAGAAACAGTTGTCCTAAACAATGTCTGCGCTGATAGAAACGTATGAATCGTCTTGAACCGATGTCCTCATCAGAAGCTTTGCAAACAAATATTCTCGATACAATATCACATATTCATATATTCCAACTCACTGCCTACTAATTAAACACTATAATAATAGAGTAAACTATAGCGCAAAATAGCATTAAAAATTTTGAGTTAAAAAAAAACACTAAAAAACATATATAGATAATAATAGAATCATGCAGAGCAACAGTGTGTTTGAGCTATATATGTCAAGACGCATTGAAGCGAAATCATGGTTCACATTACTTTATGTTTATTTGTTTATTTGGGTGATTTCACGCTACACTATTAGAGTGATTTTATTAATTCCAAGTGATTCCTACTAACCAAAAGAAAAATGGGACGAAAAATATGTGCATGCTTTATTTGCATTTAAAAAATTCATGTTTGTTTGTTTATTTTATACTCCCTCCGTTTCACTTTAAGTGATATTTAGGGGTTTTTTCTTGGTTCACTTTAAGTTATATTATTCAACTTTTTCCCATTTTTTCCAAGAAAGACCTTATTTATGTTGAAATTTTATCTTAATTACTCATCTTAATCCTATCAAACATTCTTAGAAAATTGTACTTTCAATTTTCTAGATTTTATTTTCTACAAAAAATTAATGCCAACTCACCATCTCAAAGAGTTGGTGTAAAAAGAATGTCTTGAAATTGAGAAAACATTAATTACAATTTTTAAAATCAGAATTTGTATTGGAAAAAGAATTAGTAATTAAATTATGGAGACTTATAAATAAGGGTGTAGAGGGAAACAAATGTTTATCTCACCTTTTCTTAATCTGTGTGCAAAACTCCTGAATATCACTTAAAGTGAAACGGAGGGAGTACTTTCAAAAGGAGGTCGTAGTTGTTTTATTGATTAGCTTGGGCAAACTCCGAAAGAGGAGATGTACACATTGCTAAATACATTAGGAGGATTAGCGGGCAGCACCAACTGTAGAACTTTACACTAGAGATGGCGTGTATAGCTTACTGCGCATATAAGAGCTTCATGTTTACATATTCCTTGTTTCCATTATGAAATCCAATAGTATAAAAATAATTCAGTCATAATTAATCTATCAATTACTTAAATCATAAGCTTAAATGTAGACATTAAATTCAATGAATGCATTTTACATTTGGATTCTCCTACATCTTTCCTTTTACTCTAAGCTTCTTATTACCTCCTTTCCGGCATATGAGACATGTGAGATATTTATTATCTTTACTTAATGTGATTAATACAGTTCTGTCGAAAACTTATTAGTTTTATTATATGAACTATAAACTATTACAGGTAGAAAAGGCAATGAGTAGGGATAAACCTGTTCACCCTGTGGTTAAGGCCTCACGGGTACGGGTGGAGTTTTCTTACCCATTTAATAAACACGGAGGGTAAATTTATAAAACTTGTATGCATTTGAAAAATCGGGCAGGGTAAAGAAAAATAATTTTATTCGACATGTTCACACACTTACCAATTTGCATAAATTAATAGTAAAATAGTAGTATAAGTATAAAATTATATTATCTAACACAATAGTATACCCAATACCTAATATCCAATAACTAAAATACTAAATTTCAATAACTTCAAAATCCAAATTCTCTTTATCTTTTCTAAAATCCCAAATTAAACCCAATCCAGACCAAACTCATGACGCTCTCTGTTTCAGTCTCCTTGTTCGTTTGTCTTTACACTCCTAATCTTTACACTCTCAATCTCTTAGTAGTTAATTTTTTAACCACACTACCAATCTTACCTTTGATAGCTTAATAAGTATTAATGGGTTCAATTAAAAGGGATATGTCAAATAAGAGGGCATTTTCCTAAGTATGTCATTAATAAGTTAATCAATACGTTCAATCAAGATGGATATTTTTCAATACACTAACCTCGGTGTTCCTTAAAAAGAGTGTAGAAACATTAAACGACTTACATTTTGGAACAGAGGGAATATGTGATGATAGAGATAGAGAAAGTCAAATCTTATCTATTAGGGCACACAAGTCAACTATATATACGAGTACATACAAGATGAGATAAGCACGTGTCATACACATACTACAGAATTTATACATATATTAACAACCCCTCTTAATCTCATGGTGGATCAACAAGAGTGAGTTTGGAAAGCCACACTTGATGTTGGGCCTTCGTCTTAGACTTCGTGAAAAATCCACACACTGAGCTTCAGAAGGCACATAATAAAGGGATATGACCTTAGGAACGTGTTCTAGAGTGAAGAATGCATCAACACCAATATGTTTAGTGAGTTCATGCTTGACCGGATCAGAGGCAATTCTTATGGTACTAGTATTGTCACAAAATACGGGAGTGGACTTCAAAACAATACCAAAATTCTCTAGTAATCATTGTAACAATTCGAATCTGTTGTGGTACGGCAAGAGTACGAAGTTTAGCCTCCAAATTAGAACGAGAAATTGTTGTATGCTTCTTGGACTTCCAAGAAATGAGAGAAGTTCTAAAAAAAACACAATTGTCCGTGATGGATTTCCTATCATCAAGATTACTAACTCAGGTGACATCAGCAAAAGCCTTCAGTGCTAGTGGAGAGAACTTGGAGAAGACTAGGGATCGAGTGATCGTATCACGAAGGTAGCAAAGCACCCAAAGCAGATGTTCATAGTGCACAGACATAGGAGCAGACACAAACTGGCTCAGAACATGGACCGCATGAGAAATATCTGGTTGGGTAATGGTGACATAGCCAAGACTACCCACAAAATGTCGATATCGAGTAGGATCAGAAAAATGAATGAATGAGGAATGAATTAAAATAACCGGATCATGGGCACTCTGACGAAAGCCAGCAGAGTGAACTGAGGAACAAAAATGCTCAAACCAAGCCCGAGGAGCCTGTTTGAGACCATAGAGTGCACGTCGAATATGACATACGGTATTTGAGGGATGACGTACATCCATTCCTGCATGGTGAGCTTCGTGAAGAAGTTTATATACTTCCTCCACCTGGTCTACATCATTCCCTAAATATTATATGTCAACTTCAATGTGCACTCTAAAACCCTCAAGCCAAGTCCCTTGAGGAAGTTTATATACTTCCTCCACCTGGTCTACATCATTCCCTAAATATTATATGTCAATACAATTTCATTTAGATTTAGTGGTGGGTTTTATAGGTCACATACTCGGGAAAACATGTCATTCAATATTGTATCGAGATACGTGTAAACATATACCGTGAAACATATCGAGTCAAACATAGTGTAAACATATAGCATGAAACATATAAACATATCATTCGTAAACTTGCAACTTGTAACTTGCAACTTGCATCGGGAAACCACGAGCTCCCGTCCGAGTATGCTCTTCTATATTCCCACTACTTAAATCTTTCCCTTAAACCCCGGCTTATTACTTTTATTTAAATTTTGTTAACACAATCATAATGCAATGAGAACGATGTCAAGATATGGACAGGGAACATCTAGGAATTGTGCATGAAATATGTTCTTAAGTCATGAGATGCAAAACATGTAGTTTTAATGTCATATTTGGGTATAATTTATTATTACATAGATGGGTCCATAATATTTTAGGGTCATATAAAATAACATTGTAACTACAAAGTGACTAATTACATGCATAAAACTACGTCAAAAATTAAGGGAAAATATACAACAGTTAAAATTAGTAACAAGGGTAAAATAGTCATTCACACCAATATGTATAATCCCTAAAAGTACATACGTTTGTATTTATTTTTTGTGTTCATGTCATGCATATGAGAACAAAGTATTCACGATCACATGTGAATACAGATCGACGAATTTGGTATGTAAACAGGTATCAATTCGACTTATGAATGCGAATTGGAGTCAAAAATAATATACTTGCGGTATTTTTACAAGGGCTTGTACTAGAAGAACAAAATTGTACAAGAGATACTTGCCTTAACGATGGTAAATCCGAACACGAACCAATACGGGATGAGAATCCCGAGAGACGAGGCACGAACACGGATAACGCACGCACGTGCGAACTACGTGCGAAAATACCCACATAGCAAGACCAGCGCACACAGCAGCATTTGATCCCACAATGGATCACCAAACAGCAAATCACAGATCAATCTGATGGATGGGATCGGATCTTGACGAGATCTAACCGTCCAGATCAACCCCCCCCCCCCCCAGCGCTTCTTCTTCCCTCCTTACTCCTCTTCCAGATCGATAGTGAGAGAGAGAGAGAGGGTAGCGCCGGCGGTGGGGCTGGCGGACTGGCGACGGCACGCAGCGGCCAGGGGGAGCCACCATAGGAGGGCGCTGCGATGAAGTTGGATGGCGCTGCAGTTGTGTGCCGGTGTCCTGCAGTCGAGCGGAGTGGCTCGGGGAAAGGCGAGAGGAGGAGGTGACGATCGGGTGCTCTGCAGTCGACGAGAGGGGGCAGGGCGGAGGATGGCAGGGAGCGATGCTGTCGGGGTCGCGGTAGTGGGCGGCAGCCATGGGGACGACGGCCAGGGCTAGGGGAGAGGGGCTGGCGAAGAGAATGACGCGGCCATGGCGGAAAGGATTGCAACGCAGGAGGTCGGGGGCGACGAAGAGAGGAAGTCGACTGGAGGTTGACGACTTCGGCAGAAAGCGGGGAGCAACAGTGCATCGGGGTGAGGCGACGCGCAGGGGGTGTGGAGGTGGAGTGAACGGGAGGGATGATGGTGAAGGTTTTTGTTGGGTTCAGTTCTTTTTGGTTTCGAAATGGGGAAGATGGGAGAGACGAAGTTTTTTTTTTTTTTGGAGTTAAAAGGTGGAATAACACCACCATGTTTCATTAATGAGAAATTAATAAACAACCCAGCAGAACCGGGAGAAACAAAAGTGCAGTGCAGAAAATAAAACATAAACCCCCAACAGAACCCTGGGGGTGGGTTTCATCGTCTAAACCTCAGTCAACAGGAAATAAAAACATAAACCCCCAACAAAACCCTGGGGGGTGGGTTTCAATATCTAAATCTCAGACAGCCAAAGTACAGAGATCTGGTGCACTCCTCACTCCATAGTCGGCCCGAACTCTATCTCCTCATCGTCGAATTCTTCCACCTGGAAGACCTGTGCAATCCTCCCTCTCGCTCCTGAGGCCGCAGCTGTAGCCCAAAAGGAAATCAGATGCATGATGAGAGTAAGGTTACTAGAAATAGAATTACATGAAGCACGGAAATAAAAATTGTTTCTATCTAGCCATAACTCCCATGTGATTGCCGCAATGGCAATATACCAAGCCTCCTTCATGTCGTGTCGGATCGATGCAAATCTGGGGCCAACCCAAAGTTCCTCATACTCTCTTGGGTAGTCACCTGTACCTAGGGCTCTTAGGACTTCTATCATGACGGCCTTACTTCTTGTGCAGTGAATAAACAAATGGTTCAGATCTTCCGTGTGTGTGTTGCAAAAGCCACAGTCGGTCGCAATGTGAGGTTGCCTCTTTGCTAGGTTTTCTCTGGTGAGTATAGCATTGTTGAGCACAAGCCAGAGGAAGACTCTGACTTTAAGAGGTGTTTTTGCCTTCCATAACACCGTTGCCCAACTGGGTCTGCATCCCCGGTAGTGAATTCTGTGGTAAAGGGATCGCACCGAGAACATCCCCTTCTTCTCAAGTCCCCAACGCAACTGGTCTGGGTCTTGGGCACACAGCACCCCAGATTGGGTAATTCTTGTCTGTAGTTCACGCAGTTGCTGGCGCAAACCTGGTGAAAGCATTCCTTGGAATGACGGTCTCCAAGACCCTCTTTTCCAGGCTTCTGCCACCGACATGTTCGGTCGATTTGTCTTTTCATACAGCTCTGGGAAATTGTCCTTAAGAGCGAGTGGACCACACCATTTGTCCCACCAGAATCTGGTGGACCATCCATTACCAATAATAGACGTTACTGCAGAATTGAACGGTCCACTGGCTTTTGTAATTCCTTTCCAGAAGCGGGAGGCTTTAGGTCCCACTCGGAAGCCTAACCTTCTTGTCCCTTTTCCTCGAAGGTAGGGTTGAATAAAATCCTGCCATCCTTCCCCACAGTGATGGAACACTTTCCACCACCATTTGCCTAGGAGAGCCAGGTTCATATCTCTAAGGTCAATGATACCTAGTCCTCCGTGTCTCTTCTTCATGCAGGCGATATTCCACTTAATAAGGTGGTAGCCCCCCTTATTTGAATCTGCCCCTTTTCAGAGGAATCTTTTCCGAATTCGGTCAATCCTTTGGATCACCCACTTTGGGAGCTCAAAAAATGACATGTAGTAAATGGGCAGGTTGGATAGCACTGAGTTGATGAGTACCACTCTTCCCCCGAGCGAGAGCGATTTGCCCTTCCATCCTGACAGTCTGTCTTCCACCCTGTCTATAATAGGCAACCAGTCAGCCTTAGTGAGTCTCCCTGGTTTGAGCGGGAGCCCTAGATATTTGATCGGGAACTCCTCCGTCGCGCAGTTTAGAGTGGTGGCATGCTCCCATGCTTCTGCTTCTGATAGAGTAATTGGGACCAGCGCGCTCTTGTGGAAGTTAATCCTAAGGCCTGACCAGGCCTCAAAACAATAAAGAGCCCCTTTAAAGCAGATTGTTTCAGTAATAGAGCCATTTCCAAAGAGTAGGGTGTCGTCAGCATATTGTAATATCGTGCATCCTTGTTTAGTGGGGCTGCTGGCCACAGGCATTATCCACCCTTTTCTGTGACAGTTTTCCAACATTCCTCTAAGCACATCCGCAACAATAGTGAATAACAGTGGGGATAGCGGATCTCCCTGCCGTAGTCCCTTCTTGCAAAGAAACGATGGGTCAGTTCTCCCATTCACCGAGATTGCCGTTTTGCTAGAGTGCAAACATTGTTTGATCCATCTTATCCATTTGTCTCCGAAACCTCTCCCTCTGAGTGCCTCTAGCAAACACTCCCAATCCACGGAGTCATATGCCTTCTCAAAGTCCAACTTTAGAAGGAAGTTCTTGGAGTTGCTCTTGTGGCAGTGGTGGATAACCTGCTCAGCGGTTGCCACGCAGTCCAGAATACATCTGCCCTTAATGAAGCCCGTCTGGGTCTTATTGATAAAACTGTCCATCATGCTTCCCAAACGGATCGCTAGGACCTTAGTGATGATTTTCGCCGAGCAGTTTATCAGGCTAATTGGTCTGAAATCCCCAACGCATTTGGACTCCTCTCGTTTGGGAATCAACACCATTTCTGCAAAGTTGAACATTCCTAGTCTCAGATTGTTGTGATAGAATTCCTCCATTAGACTCATAAAGTCTCCTTTAATTTCTTCCCAGAACACCTGGAAGAACATCATGGGAAAGCCATCTGGTCCAGGCGACTTATCTGCTCCCATCTGATTGACGGCCGTTTTGACTTCTATCTCTGAGAAAGGAGCCTCCAAAGAGTAGAAGTTTTCACCTGATTCATTCTGATACTCCTGCCAGTAGTCCTCGCTCATTGGGACCCTATAATCATTCTTCTTCCCGATGAGATCCTTATAGAAATTCTGAAAGGTCATGGAGATCACCTTTTCATCTTGTGATATTCCTGAGTCTGTCTGAATTGATAGGATAAGATTGGCTCTCCTTCTAGCGCTTGCAACCCGATGAAAGTAGGCCGTATTCGCGTCTCCCTCTTTGGGCCACGAAATCCTAGACCTTTGTTGCCATTTGATCTCTTCTAATCTATAAAGATTGGCTATGTTCTCACGGAGTTGTAATAGTCTGTTTCGCTCATCCTGGGATAGGACTCTGGACTCTTTAATCCTCTCTAGGTCATCAATACCTTCCAAAAAGGATTCCTTAGCATGCCAGATGGTAGAGAACCTAGACCGGTTCCATCTTGCAAGCCTTTTTCTCAATCTTCGTATTTTTCTACACCAGCGAGATGCCGCGTCCCTGCCCGCTATCGGGAGTGCCCAGTTCTCCATAACTAAATGATGGAATCCCCGAATTTCCAACCAGGCCTTTTCAAATCTAAATTTCCTCGGTCTACGTTGTCCTCGAATTCCCGCATCGAGAAGGATCGGGGTGTGATCTGATGTTGGTCTAGGGATTGCTCTAGCCGACACTAGAGGAAATTTAGCTTCCCACTCCATGGAGACTAGAATCCTGTCCAACTTGGCCATAACCGGGGATGCTTGCATATTAGACCAGGTAAACAATCTATTATTGATTGGGATATCGATCAGTTCCAGTTCCGTGATCAATCTATTGAATTCCTCTCTGTGCCTGTCACTGGCTCCTCTCCCCTTGTGCTCAAAAGCAAATCTGGTGATGTTGAAGTCCCCACCCACAATCCAGGGTCCCGACCATTGTCGTCGAATGTCGACCAGTTCTTGCCAGAAGGCCTCCCGGTCCGTGGCCACATTTGGCCCGTAGACAACAGTTACCGTCTGTATCCAATCATCGGATCGTCGTTTCAGCCGGGCCGTAAGGGAGAACGTTCCAACGTGTACCTCTAAACAGGAGAGGATATCCGAGTTGAAACCTATAGCTATCCCCCCTGAGGCACCTACTGACGGTCGCAACAACCATTCCTTGATTCTATTACCCCCAACTCTTTTGAGTTTGAGCCCGTGCTGGAGTTTGGTCTCCTGCAGCCCAACAACTTTCGCCTTGGAGTTGTTAATGATGTCCCTTACCATATCCCTCTTCCCCCTATCCCCCAGTCCCCGAACATTCCAGAAAAGTGTATTCATTGGGGAGAATTGTCATCAGAGATCATTGGTGAAGGTGCGGGGCTGGCCACATCCTCGTGGATGATAGTCGGCCCAGCGCCGATGCCTAGGGCACTCTCAGAAACCTCACAGACACTAGGTTTCGCTCTCTCGGTTTCCCAACCCCTCATTTTGTTTAACAGGAACGCGTTGCGTTCTTTATCACACACTTCCAAACCACAGGTAGCAGCTAATATAAAGACTTCAGAATCTGACATGAAATTTAAAATATTAGCAAGAAAAGTTTTTGTACCTCCGTTGACGTGTTTTGCCGCTTTGGCAGTCGTCACTCTCTCCAGAAAGTCATCCAAGGACTCCGCATGAGCCCTCTTCGGTGAACGGAAAACTCTGCACCCAACTGTCCTTTGAGACGTCCCTGAACTTCCTCTAGGGGCTGTATCTGGCAGTGTGGACAATACCATATCTGGTGAGCGGCCCACTTGGGTGTCTGCAACGAATTCAAGATCCTCCGAGTCCTCGTCTGTAAGAGTGAAGTCAACTTCCAGGTTCAAACGCGCTTCTGAGTCTTCGTCACTATCAGCTAACTGGGTTAGAGATTGATGATTGGGCCCTGACAATGTGGACTCCTCCACGAGCCCAGCAATCGCCGTCTGCCCTACCTCAAAAGCTTTATTTTCAATGGTGGACCCCTCACTGGGCCCACACTTCAAAAATTCCGGCAAGACATTTGATGCACAAACAGTCGGAGCTGGTAGAAACATCTTGGACCCCTCTGTAGGCCCATAAATTTGTAACAGACTCACACCGACCCCATCCGCATAGGAATTTAATTCCCCGCCAAAAATAGGGCTCACAGCACACCCCCCCCCCCCGCATAGGAAATAAATTCCCCACCTTTAAACCCCTTGCTTAACTCATCCCTGCGGTATAAATTACCGCGCGCATCGAAAGAAGCAACCGCCAGCTGTTCAGGGGGAGCGGTATGCTTACCCCCCCTTACAGCTGGCAACTCGGGATTGAATAGCTTATCGGTGGGCGCTTGAGTCGAAGCAATTTCTGAGTGCTTCGAAAAGAGCACCAGCTCACCGCCATTACTTCTTTCCCCTTTCTCGTATACACCTACTTCCAAAGCCAGCTCTTCTTCTTTGTCTTCAACCCCCTTTTCGCCCATCTCCAGAGCTCCGAGCTCTCTGTCTTTTAGCCCAAAACCAACCTCTGTGGAAAGCCCTGCCTTCTCACCAACTCCCTCTCTACCAACTTCCTGTGGCTTCGAGCTCTTTAAGCACGGGCTTGACAGCTCTGAGCGCTGTTGCATTTTCCCACCCATTTTTGGGTTTTGACCCACCTGCTCCTCCAAAGTAGCCTTTTCTTTTTCTTTTTCTGGTTCGTACCACCTCTTTGTGACCCATTCCTTGGTCGACAATCGCCTCTCGCCTGCCACTTTCCCCAAATGGGTCTGCATGTTGCTACAGACAGCAGTATTGCCGTAAATGGGTCCTGAGGTTCTTGTCCCGCCCTTCTGGGCCTCTGAGTGCCCCTCCGAAGAAGGAAAGTCGAGTGGGGCCACCGCTTGGTTCGACGCGTCGGAGATCTGAAGCTGTTGCTGTTTTTGACCGTATGAACCGCCGGGACGGCCCCTATCTCGACCACTTCCGTTCTTTGGGTCGTGCACCTTCCGCGCCTGCACCACCATAGACTCATGGCTCCCCTCCCATCGCTTCGCCGCCTTGATGACTTCACGGTGAGCTCTCTCCACCTCATGAGATCCATCGATAGTGAGACTATTGTGGGGGAAGAGTGCTTCTTTGTAAGATCGCTCATCCCTGAGCGCGGGAGAGTGAATCGGAGTCCCTTCTCTCTTGTCAAGTACGAATCTCACAAGGTAGGCCTCCTCGAAGGAGAACACCTTAGCGAATCTCGGCATTGCGGAGATGTCCAAGCTCCTGATGATCACCCTGGCTGAAATAAGCTCCGATCTTCGTACTGTCTTCTCATCTAACTCTTCCACTACCCCGAAATCTGCCACTATTTCTTGGATGGCTTCTTTTTTCCAGAAGTGAAGAGGGAGATTGTGAATCCAAATGGAGAATTTCTCGCCTTGAGGAGGTTCAGCGCCGAAGTTTGGGGTCCACGCGCTAAACTCCGCTTGGAAGTGGCCGAAGTCGATCACACCCATGCCCACCACCTCAGTAGCTTTCTGTGGAGTTGGGAAAGAAACCAAAAACTGCTGGTGACAGAGTTTTTTAGCTACCCAATCCATATCGGCTTTCAAAGGCCACTTCTGAGCTAGGGCTTCCCTCAGGTGATTCTCCGATGGTCTTCCAGTTTTGATTTTAGCTACCGCACACCATCTCTTAAGCCACTGTTCTTCACGCTTGATCACTTCCAGGCTCTTAGTCAGCCTAACAATTGTGGGACTATCCGGTGATCGGCCCCTACTCACCGCTCGTTCCTCATCGCAGTGGGTCTCAACCACATTGGAACATACATAGGACATGTGTCCCCACTTCATACACTTAAGACACCTAATTTCTTTGGTACAATCACTCCGAAAGTGTCCCAAGTCCCCACAATTGAAGCACGGAAACGGCTTCTTCTTGCCTTTCCTCGCCTTCTTCTTCCGGTCGCTAGACCCAAGGTTGAGGTTTGCACAATCATGTTGGTATTTGTGAACTTTATCACCCACCAGAGTCCAACCCCCCTCTTTCCCCTCCTCCTCCCCAGTAGTGCCATGCTCTGTGAGCCCGCTTCGCGCAGCCCCTCCTTGGGCTCGTTCAGCGTTGGTGCCAGGGTCATGGACCACTGGTGGAGAAGGCGGTTGGACAGGGAAGTTGGCTTTGGCATTGCATTCAGGGTGGGGTTGTTGGTGCAGTGGGGAAGTAGTAGTCGGGGGGGGGGGGGGGGGGGGGGGGGTGATGGCAGGTCCTGAGCAGTGTGGTTTTGAGGTATATAGTGGTTGCGATGCTTTTGTTGGTAGTCAGAACGATGGGTTTTGGTTTCATAGCGGTTGTAGGGCTTCAGTGTTGTATCTCTGTGCCTTCTCCCTCTATCTATCGAGACTTTCTCCCTGGGATAAATCCTTTGTTGTACTACACGATCATGCTGTTGATGTAGTGAGCGGTGTCGGCACGGGGATGGAGTCCTTTTACGCCTGAGAAGGCCTGTAGAGGGACCCTCTCTCTGGGCCCCCCTCCTAGGTCGCCAAGCATTCAAAGGGCGATGATGAGACGAGTCTCCCTCTTCTGGCCTTGGACGCGCATTACGCTGTGCCCGCCGTTGAGGGGAGACGATTCTGAGCCCCGATGGTCTGCCCTCGCCACCTTCATGGTGCAGTGGCTCCTTGGTATGAAGGTCTGGCCTCCTATCCGAATTAGCAGCATTGTAGTCTACAGGTATGGATTTGTCTTTACTGAGATTTTGTGGGGGTGCACTGGGGTCTGCTTCTGGTGGCTGGTTCGATGGTACTGGCGTGGCGTGGTGGACCCCCTCGTTGGGCCCGCAGCCACTGAGCTCCAACACAGAGAGCATGCTGGTGATTGTTGAGTAGAGGTCTGGTGGTGGTTTTGTGAGAGGTATGTAGTTTGAGGTCAAGATGGGAGAGACGAAGTTGTGTTTGGGGTTTTGTTTTTGTTCTGTTTGGTTTTGTTTGTTTTGGTGGTTTTAATCAGAGAAGGAGGAAGAGAGAGAATAAGCGGACGGGGAGAGAGAATAGGAGAAATATAATAACGGTATAAAATTAAGGAGGGAAAAGTCAATAACTGATTGGAATGCAGATTAATAGGAATATTAATTGAGGGTTACGGGAGAAATTTGTTAGATCTGGTCAACAATGGAGTTTTGGTTTGGGTTAGCAGATCAAGACCCAATAGGAGGTGGGCCTGGTCCTTGGGCTCAAAACAATTTAATTATTTAAATATAGAATTTGGGCTCAAAACAAATAATTAGACCATTGGGTTTAATTTAAACAATTGGCTTGGGCTCATATAAAATAATTTGAATTACTGGGCTTATAATAAAATTGGGCTCCAAAACATTTCGAATATTAAAATAGTGGAATAATCAAATATTGGACTTCACAGAAATAGTTTGAATAACATATTAAATTAAAATATAATAGTTTAATTTAAAATACGGGAAAATACTTGAAAATACAAATTAATGGAAACAGGGGTTACAATATCTGTTATAAAATCACATTAAATATCTTCTTTTGTAATAAGTACATACCTATAGTAGGAAGGTCCTTAGCCATTTCCAGAAACCTTAAGCTTCCATGAGTATTAACAGTAGTCACCTAAAAGACAATCAATGTTGTGTAAGAAGAGATAAATTCAAGATACAATGACACTTACTCATGTAAACATTATCACGATTGCACTTTATTTAAAGCTTTCATGCATTACCTCCACAACTGCTACATGAAAACTCTCAGTCTTCCTTGAAATTGCATCTGAAGCATCCTTCTCATTGAAGTACGAAGAAACTGGACATGTTACACTTACACAGGAAAAATTAGTGCATCATATGAATAGTGTCAAAAGTAGAAAATTGCAACAAGTTTCGGCAAAGGTTTTAATGAATTATCTATACAAGAGAACAGAAAATTAGAAAAAGGAGACTCATAGAAATTATGTATTCATTGCTAATAGCAGAGTGGTAAGCTTAAAGTGGCTAGGGATGGATATAAGCTTATGCTTTTCCCCCCTGTATCCTAGATATGGAAAGTAATTTCTCTCAGTATTGTGACTGGTAAAAAAAATTGAGATGCTGTGATCTGCTAGGATTCTATGGTTTGTAGCTAGGCCGCAAGGGCAAAATGGCCAACGACTACAGCTGCTCTAAGTATTACATACCAGTACATCATTTACCATGTCATAGACTAAAAATGAACAAATCATCCTGCAAATATTTAATTTCAGATTAAGTACCACATGTACAAAGTAAATGAGTCATCAATTTGTTCAAAATTGAGTCAAACAAGACGCTTAATTGCAATAGCTAATTTTTTCAACACTCCACTAGCAGATCAGCGAATTCAAAGATAAAATTACCTAGACACTAACAACGTATTAACAGATGGTTAGATATATTATAAATAATCATATAAGAAAATTGTAGAAAAACGCATTTACACAATACACTAATATCAGCTACAACTAGAATACATTTTATTATACTTGGCAATCCAAAACGATTCAAATCACTACTCCAGGAAGTTTTCACATAATAATTTTTAAAATATCAATCTGTTACAAAAAATACTCAAAAATTTCTCTAAAAACAAATAAACAATAATTAGAGTAAAAAAAAAAAGATATTAGGTCAACAATTACGATTCAATAAATAATAACACAGTTTAAAATCAGAAATCTACTACTAAACAATGAATCAAACGAATCTGATGATTTCAAACCTAACTTCAAAGTTCGATCAAGATTAAAAACTAACTAAAATTCATAAAATTAATTAAAAGTCACAGATCCACAGATCTGAGAGTTATACCATGTAATCGGTGGTGATGAACGGATCATTGACTGCGACGAGCTCAACATCCTCGCTCTGCAAAATCGCTCTAACAACCAATCGCCCGATCCTTCCGAATCCTATTAAAGTAGTCAAAACCCTCAGATCTACTCAACAACAACAAAAATCCCAAAATCCAACTAGCAGCGAAATAAGTGAGGAAGATGGGGCGACGGTAGCGGTAAGAGGGGGGCGACGACTGCGGGAAGAGGGGGGCGACGGCAGCGGGAAGAGGAGGATTTAGAGATTGGGTTCAGGAGAGAGGGATTTAGAAGTATAAATGAATTATATTTTTTTTGGAGGGGGGGGGGGGGGGGGGGAAATGAAAAAATTGGGGGAAAAATAAATTATGGACTATACCCACAGTGTTTAAAAGCTCTAAAGCTATAGGATACCTATACCTACAGTTTACTACACGTCTGTAGGTATATGATGCCTATACCCACGGTTTTAGAGATCCGTCACTATAGGTGTCCGTTGGTATATGACAAATTCCTTATAGTGATGCTACTACCTTAAATGCTTTCATTAAAAGATTGGCTAGAAGGTTCTCCTTGAAAGACCTTGGTACACTCTTTTATTTCTTGGGAGTAGAAGTCACGCCTATTTCTCATGGTCTCTTCCTAAGTCAAAAGAACTATATTGTTGATCTTCTTGAGCGCATGCATATGCTCCATGCAAAGCCAGTTTCGACTCCCTTGGTGGTCAACAATGCTTTAACTCTCACTTCTGGCGAATTACTTGACACTCCTACAGATTATAGAGCAGCAGTTGGGGGACTCCAATACCTAACGCTCACTTGTCCCGATGTTGCATTTGTGGTAAAATAATCTACCTCAGTTCATACACAAGCCAATAAGTGCTCATTGGGATGCTCTCAAACGGCTCCTTCGATACTTGTGTGGCACTCTCGACAAAGGCTTCACAATTTTTAATCACTCGCCACTCAATCTTCATGCTTTCTCAGATGCTAATTGGGCCGGAAACAATGATTACTACACTTCTACAATGGGTCACATAGTCTTTCTTGGTCGCACATCGATTACTTAGAGCTCCAAGAAGCAAAAGTCTCTAGCACAGTCATCTACAGAAGCCGAGTACAAGGCTGTTACCTCTACCACTGCCGAACTCATGTGGGTTCAAAATCTCCTATGCGAACTTGGTATTCAGCTCACTCGTACTTCGGTCATTTATTGTGACAACTTAAGTGCCATGCATCTTAGTGCTAATCCAGTTTTCCATTCCCGCATGAAGCATCTCGCACTTGCCTATTACTTCATTCGTGAACAAGTTCAAAATGGTACTCTTCGTGTCTCTCAAGTCCCAACGGGCAACCAACTAGCAGATTTTCTTACGAAGTCGTTGGCTTGATCTCGGTTTGAAATGTTGATATCCAAGATTGGCCTATCCGATCGGACGTCCATCTTGCGGGGGTATGTTGAAGATAAAAGCCAAGACTTAGTCTTGCTATTATCTTCTAGGTTATTGTAACAATATTCTAGCTGTTAATATCTTTAGTTAGGATATTTATTTCTTTGTTATTCTACCTTATCTCTTAGACTAAGTTTATTAAGCTGAGACCATTTTTCAGCTTTCCTTGTATTATATATACTTGTACTACACATTAATGAAAATATTACTTTTTCAAAACCTTATCAGCCCTGCATGCCTCCATCGATGTTGTTGCCAATGGCGAGAGGTCCAAAGCTAGTTAGTTGCTAATGGGCAAGGGAAGAAACCTAGGGTTTTGAGAGAGAGATATACAGAGAGAATGCTGGCTCAAAGGGAGGATTGAGGAGAGATTTGTCGGATTGTAAAAATCCAAATTTGGAGTTGTGAGTAGGGAATCAATGAGAGGGATGGTACATTAGACCTAATAGATATACTAACGTAGCAATTATGCTGATTGGAAGTCAGCTAAAAATTAATTTTTTTTAATTAATTTATTTATTTATTTTTATCTGTATCATAAAAGGTTTGTCTTGGTTCCCCGTGTTTTATTAAAAAATTTAACAAAACAAACAACAAAAATAAGGCTTATAAAGTTCACATCCTAACAGGCTGAGTTCTAACATTCATACACCATAACCAACAACTAAAAATACAAGGAAATCTAATCCTACTGTTCGGGTGACCTCGTCCAAGTCAATTTCTCGTGCCAATTTTTATTTTTTTTTAGTATTAATTTCACTATCCTTGACCGACTAGTTCATTTAAACTGTATCTAGATGGACTAGTTCACTTAAAAATTCATATCCTGTAAACTTCATGTTGTTGCCTAAACCTAGCATGTGAACACAGAAAATGATGTCGGCATTTACTCAACTAGATGATTAGCACATACATCGTTTTCTCTCATAATAAGGGTCATTAATAAGTGTTTCATTTATTTTCTTGTATATGGATTTTGTGTCACATAATTTGACAGGTATCCATAAGTAAATGCTAATTCCATTCATATAACGAACTACTGTATAATTTTTTTTCATTATAATATCCTGATTAACCCAGTGGTCACCCATTTTTGGATAGGGCCAGAGTCTCACAGACTACACAATCAAAGAATTAAGTGAAACTCGAGATCATATACCAAGAGAAATCAAACCATGTTGTTTGGAAATTGGAATGACAAATGAAACTGCATTGGAAAATGCCAACAGAACTTACTCATTACATCCTTCACCTTTTCTTTTTATTCGTTAAACGGTGGGTTGAATACCCCCGCATTTCATTAAAAAAAAATTAACAAAACATACAACCAAAAATAAAGCTTTTGAAGTTCAGATCACAATATACTGGGTCCTGAAACTCATACACCTCAACCAACAAACAAAATTACAACGAAATCTAATCCTACTGATCGGCCGACCTTGTCAAAGTCAATTTCTCCTTATTTGTCCTTGAACTTCTCAATCTTTTACACTGGATGCAAACTCTCTTATTCTTGTTTTAATTCGGAAGGTCCCTACTCAAACAAAAACTAGATTACCAACAAGAAACATCTGTACAAGCATTGCCATAATAGGCAACTTCTTGCCCAGAGCAAAACCAAAACTGATCCTCACCTAAGCTCCAAAGTTAATTAGATGTATGGAATGACTTAATCTGATTGAAACATGAGTGTGAGTGAACAAGGTCTAGCAATCACTACCTTTTTTAAGAGGGCAAAAACACACAACTTGTTTTTGGCCTTTTGATAGTTTGGATCATGAAAGATGCACAAAAGATCTCAAGAGATCTCCATCCAGGTTGTACACACATTTTTTTCCCTGAAGATTTGCACAGACGATTTGCACTGTAATAATATATAAACAAGCGGACAGGAATTTATATGCGGTAAACAATGCAAAGTTCATCATATTTTTCCTTTCTGTGAATCATGAATGTACAAGGTAAAAGGCTAAAAGCTCTCTTCTTTCATTTATTTTATATAAAGCACCCACATAGAATTTATGAAGAGATACATTCATAGAATTGAGTCAAAAAACATACACACAGAACCTTCTCTTGGAATCATTGAAGAAAATAATTTTGGGGGAAAATTCTTATTCTTATTATATACTTTATTCTTCACTGTATACATCTATATATAAGGATTACATTCTTGGAGAAGAAGAAAAAGGGATTGAGAGAAGATTGGGAAGATGAGAGATTTAGGGAATCTGTTTCCTATATTAGGAAACAGAATATACAATTACTATATTTCAACACTCCCCCTCAAGTTGGTGCATAGATATCGAGTATGCCCAACTTGTCAACAAATTTCAAGAAGAGCCGAGCCGAAACAGCCTTGGTTAGGACATCTGCGAGTTGATCTTCTGACTTCGCCTTAGATATCTCAATAACTTTCTCATCTAATTTTTCTTTGATGAAAAATCTGTCCACCTCTACATGTTTCGTCCTATCATGCTGAACTGGATTAGCCGCAATATCACACGCCGCTTGACTGTCACAATACACCTTCATAGGTTCCTTTGGACCATAGCCTAAGTCCTGCAACAGGAGTTTCAGCCATAAAGCTTCTGTTATACTTAAAGCTACTCCACGATACTCAGCCTCTGCACTAGAGCATGCAATAACATTTTGCTTCTTGCTCCTCCATGTAACTAAATTTCCTCCAACAAAGGTGAAATATCCTGAAGTGGAGTGCCTATCGATTGTAGATCCTGCCCAATCAGCATCAGTATATGCCTCAACCTTCAAGTGACCATATTTTGCAAATAAGACTCCTTTCCCTGGGGCTGATTTAATGTATCTCATAATTTTCATCACCGTGTCCATATGTTGTTCCCGAGGTGCATGCATAAACTGGCTTACCACACTTAAAGCATATGACAAATCTGGCCGTGTATGTGCAAGATACATTAGTCGTCCAACCAATCTCTGATATCTTTCCTTATCACAAGGCACTTGATCAGCTTCGTTGCATAGTGTTAGTCCTTCTTCCAATGGTGTACTAATCGGTTGACAGGCGGACATTCCAGTTTCCTTCAATAAATCCAGAGCATATTTTCTTTGAGAAAGAAATATCCCCTTTCTTGAGCGAGAAACTTCAATACCAAGGAAGTATCTCAAAGAACCAAGATCTTTCATTTCGAACTCTTGTGACAAGTAGTACTTTAATGCCTTCATCTCCTCGGGATCATCTCCAATTACTATCATATCATCAATATAAATAATGAGAGCAGTAATTTTACCTTCTTTCCTTTTTAGGAATAGAGTATGATCAGAATTACTCTGATCGTATCCGAATGTCCTCATTGATTTTGTAAATCTCCCAAACCAGGCTCTTGGCGACTGCTTCAGTCCATACAATGCTTTCTTCAGACGATATACTTTGTTGCTGTGTTGGACTGGTCTGTTCGACCCTGGTGGAAGATCCATATAGACTTCTTCTGTCAATTCCCCATGTAAAAATGCATTCTTCACATCAAATTGCTCCAACGGCCAGTCAAGATTTGCAGCAAGTGACAGTAGAACTCGAATAGTGTTGAACTTTGCCACAGGTGCAAATGTTTCGTCATAATCAATTCCATAAGTTTGAGTGTACCCTTTGGCAACCAGCCTTGCCTTGTACCGCTCCATCGAACCATCCGATTTATATTTCACTGTATAAATCCATCTGCATCCTACTGGCTTCTTCCCTGCTGGCAGCTCGACTATCTCCCAAGTCTCATTCTTCTTCAAGGACTTCATCTCCTCATCCATAGCTGCTTTCCACCTTGGATCGGCTAAGGCTTCCTGCACACAATTAGGAATAGATACAGCAGATAATTGATTTACAAATGACTTATTTGATTCAGACAATCGGTGAGTGGACACATAATGACTCATGGGATACTTGACATTACTAGTGGGATTAGGCTCGTAAGTGGGTTTGGGGATACCTCTAGTAGTACGGTTTGGGAGTTCTCTTCTTGGAGCTTCGGACAGCGATGACGATTGGTTTTGGGGTTCTGCTGGGAGTAGATATAGATCTGATGGTATTGGTGGCGGAGATGGTTCAGATGGTGCTGGTGGTGGAGATGGCTCATCTTCATGGAGGTTCGGCACTGACTGCAGATCTTCGTGAAAATTTTCTTCCTCAACCAAGTCTTCATTCGAGTAATCGTCATTACTTACATCCTGATTTTCTCCCCTTATATCTGATTGTTCAGTTTGAATAGTAACTACTTCATCATAGGCAAGAGTTTGAACTTCATTTCGGTGCTCCCCCTGAAGTTCAACCTCAGAGGAAAAATACATCTCATCCTCATGGAACACAACATCCATAGTCATAAACATTTTTTGAGTTGGTGGGTGATAGCACCGATATCCTTTCTTATTCTGTGCATATCCCACGAAAACACAGCGGACAGTTCGAGGAGTTAACTTATTGCGTTCATGTTGATGAAGATGAAAAAATGCAACACATCCAAACACACGAGGTGGCAAGTTGACGACTTTTGGTGCATTCACAGCTTCAGTTAATGCTTGAAACGGTGTGAGGAAGTTTAGGATATTAGAGGGAACTCGGTTGATTAAGTATGCAGCAGAAGCAAGGGCTTCTCCCCAATAAATGAGTGGCAGATTTCCATGGATGAGAGAAGCACGGACCACTTCGAGCAAGTGTCTATTTTTCCTTTCTGCAACTCCATTCTGTTGAGGTGTATACGAGCATGTAGTCTGATGAACAATTCCGTGTTCCACCAAATATTGTTGCAGATTTGAACTCAGGTACTCTCCGCCATTATCACTCCTAAGAACTTGAATTTGTGATTTATACTGAATCATAACATGCTTGTAAAATTTCTGAAACAAACCACTAACTTCACTTTTCGACTTCATCAAACAAATCCAGGTCATACGGGTACAGTCATCAATAAAGGTCACAAACCATTTGGCTCCTCCAAATGTAGTGATTTTGGATGGACCCCAAACATCAGAATGAATAATCATAAAAGGAAGGGAGCTTCTACTTGGACTTGGAGGAAAAGAGACACGATGACCTTTTGCAAGTTCACACACATCACACCGAAAGGCAGATATATCCAACTTTAAAAATAAACTTGGAAATAATTTCTTCAAATAACCAAAAGAAGCATGCCCTAGACGTCGATGCCACAGCCAAATATCTGATTTCTTCTTCTCATCTTCGGATCCTTCCACACTTAGAGCTTGAGTCAACTTGCTCGAACTTTCAGATTCTAAATCTAGGTAATAGAGCTTCCCGTGCCTAACCCCATAACCAATCGTCTTGCGAGTCCGAATATCCTTAAACACGCAATGAGAAGGCCAAAAGACTACAATACAATGTAAGGCAGTAGTTATTTGAGCAACAGATAATAGGTTGAAATTCAAGGATGGCACAACTAAGGCAGTATCTAAGGTTAGGTTATTTGTGAGATGTATGGTACCCTCGCCAGTAACAGTGGCAGGGTCACCATTGGCAGTGGACACAGTCGATTTAGTGGATGGTTGAAAATTTTGAACTTGTCTAGAATCAAAAGTCATATGGTCGGTAGCACCCGAATCAATTATCCATGCACTATTCATAACAGAAGCAGAAATATTAAATACCTTACCATCCTTACCTGCAGCTGTGACTAATGTAGAGGCCTCCGTAGAGGCGAGTCCAATACTCTTCTCAGCTCTATCAGTTTGTCCTATGGTAGCGCCACAAAGGGGGGAAAACAATGAATTTGATCTTCAGCAACCAATAGCAAACAACCCAACTTGGTCAAGAACAGCTTCAAGTCTTCAACAACCAGCAAAACAGCAACAATCCAACACTGGATCAATCCCTCCCCTTCTTCACAAAACAGCAACTCAAAGGAGACCACAACAACAATCAAAAAAGACAGCAACAACGATAAAGAGGGAAGCGCTGGCCAGGGGCGACGACGCGCTGGCGAGGTCGACGATGGGGGCGGTGCCGCTGAGGTGGCGTCGCTGGCGGGGTCGCCGATTGAACAGAGAGGGAAGAAGGGGTATTTGGGTTGAGGCTGCTGTTGTCGATGAACGGGGAAGGAGGGCAGGGTCGGGGCGTCTGGTGCTAAGGCGTCGACAGCGGTGTCGACAAAGTGGCGACGGCGGATTTGGGGTTGATGGGTTCAAGGTTTTTGACTGTGATGTCGTGGAGATCGGGGTGGGTTTTGGTGTGCTGGGCGGCTGAGGAGGGACCGGCGTCGACGGGAATGAGGTTGACGGGGAGTGGCGGTGACGGGTTCGCCGGAGATAGGCCGGGGAAGACGAGGTAAGTAATGGGTTTGATCTGGATGAGGAGGTCGGGGCTCAATGGCCGTGGGTTCTGTGTTGAGGAAGATGAACAGTGCGGAAACAACTGGCAGATTCGGGGATCTGGGTTTGGTTAGGATCGGGATGGAGGCGTTAGATCTGATGGCCTCCGTCTCTTCTTCTTCTTCAACTAGCCTAGATCATGTTAGGCTCTGATACCATGAAGAAAATATTTTGGGGGAAAATTCTTATTCTTATTATATACTTTATTCTTCACTGTATACATCTATGTATAAGGATTACATTCTTGGAGAAGAATAAAAAGGGATTGAGAGAAGATTGGGAAGATGAGAGATTTGGGAAATCTGTTGATTGAGAGAAGATTGGGAAGATGAGAGATTTAGGGAATCTGTTTCCTATATTAGGAAACAGAATATACAATTACTATATTTCAACAATCATAATACATAGTCATGAACATATATAATAAATTTAAGAAACAAGCTCAGTCTCAAGTATTAACTTGAGATAGCCATTATCTCTCAGTTTTTCATGAAATAAGGGAGATGCCGTCAAGGATGAGGGAATCAGCAAGCACTCCATTGGCAGCTTCTGATGGGTGGACACTGTCCCAAAACACGTAGCCAGTAGCATTCGAGCATGTCCCAACTGACTTGGGATTGCAGAGTAATGAAGTAGTCTCAAAGGTTCCAGTTCCACAGCACCCTTTCCTCGACTCAAAGAAACCTGTCAGGTTAGTATGTAAGAGAAAAAGCTCAATCATTCCAACCAAATTAGAGGTTAAGAGAAAAAGAAAAGAAAAAATCTAGACATCAGATTTTTTCCTACTAGTCACAGAGATAATGTGATACATAATTTAGTAAGTGGGAGGAATCATAAGCTTGCATGTTTAGCATTTAGCAATATGAATATTGTGTATCAGAATATGAATGACAGTCGACTTCCAAGATTTGGAACATTTCTTAGGCTCCTCACTTGGTTTCCTGAATAACATTTTGATGTTTTTAATTTCAGAGTAAACCTCTAAAAGTTGAGATTATGTTCAAGTATCGTGCTATGGCTGACTTCACATGTGAGATGACATATGTGAGATGACATTGATCAAATGATTACTTACTGAGTTGGGGGGTTCTTCAGCATCAGTTCATGTGCATGTATTGTGCCATCCATATAGCCACGAATACTGTGTTTCATGAACTAACTAAACACATTGAGATTGAGTATCATGTGATTCTAAGCATAAAAAAAATTGAAAACTATATTATCCCAGAGTTCAAACTTCAAAGTATGCTAGAGGATGGATTTACACCAATTTGAAATGTTCTGTTTTCCATCAAACTTCTTCTTAATATTTTTATCTTAAATTTTGACTATTATTATTTTTTGGCAGACAGAGGGAAGAGAGCCCCCCATGTTCCGAAAGTGTTTAATGAAACTAGAGTGAGAGTACATGACTTTTTTATTGGAGCAAATGTCTAAATATATTTTCATCCAAGTGTGAGTTGTGACTCATATACTTCTTTTTGAATGATAATGCTGTACTAAAATGCCTGTCCTTCATTATACACTCTGCAATATTTTTTTGTTTATGATTGAACCTTACTATTGTTTGTTTAAGCTTACCATTCATTATAGTATACTACCTTTGATTAAAATAAAACTATTTTGATTTGAATGTATTGCACATTCTCGAAAGACGCTATTCTTTATTAAAGATATTAAACCAGAAAATTAACTAAACTTCAAAATGTTTTTTGGTCATGATGGATGAAAGTATATTAAAAGGTCTAACAAGTTTTTTTGAAGTATAAAAATAAATTGATAGGCCCAAACAAATTTTCATGAACTTTCTCTTTTTAGTGCCAGATTGTTGCAAAGTAAAAAAAAAAATTATTTAGGAATTGGGATAGGCAACAAACCGCTTTTTTCCGGAGCAGTGACAAGATCATAGAGAGGCTGGTAAATGTCGAAGATGACAATCTTAAAACCAGGAAGAGACTTGGTCAGTGAATTTGCTTCTGCATTGAGCTTCTTGTTGAAGCCTTGGGCATCAACATTGAGCCTAGACACACATCCATTGCTTCCATGTCCGAAGAGAGTAATTGCACCTGGAACACATCCCAGTGGTGGTAAAGATGTCACCCCAATCTTTCGAGCACCCAATCCATACAAGTCCTGTATTTTTCAAATAAAAAAATTATGAAAAAAATTATAAAATATTGGAGACGGAAGAACAGAAAAATTAAAAAGATTTCTCAAAGATTAACCTTCATGAAGTTTGAGAAGATGGTGACGAGGAATTCAGAGAACTCGTCAGGGGAATATATCTTGTAGAGATAGGGGTTGATGTAGTAGTTTAGAAGGAAGTCACTGCTTCCAAAACTCACAAGGTAGAGTGCTTCAGAGAGGATGGATGCCGCCTTTTTGCTCCCAGCCACTCCAGCCAGCTTTGATTGGTACTCCTTGTAAAACTCGAGTTGTTGTGTAAGGGTGATTGCATGCTGCCCAACAGTTCCAAAACAAAAAAAACAAAAAAAAAAACAAAGAAAAAGATCGGTTATTTATATGGTTTTGAGTCGGCAGATGTTGCAATTCCGTTAATGAACATGTATGAGAAATGACAAAGATCAATTACACTGAGATGGAATTATGTTATTGTTCGCTGCGTGCCAAAAAGAGCACTTAATATTAGCTCGTAAGATATGTTATGTACAGACTCCATGTTAATGAGGATAAAAGGAGCAGATCCACAAGATGTCCCGGTATGGATTCTCCTCTCGGTGCTTATTTTAAGAACCAATTGCTGGAACTTATTTTCTATAATTTACATCACTTGATTTCTCACAATATTTTTTTATGGTTTCTTTATTAGTAAGAAAAAAGTGGGTCAATTCATCCATCCTATTTTGTGAATCAGTCATAGATCCTTATATCAAAAGCAAGCAAGATTTTCACATGCAAAGAAGATAGGTGATAGACTCAACCTGGTAAAAGATTGACACAAAAAAGATCATTTCAAACCTGAAAGTGCCTCAAGTAAAAACAAGAGTGGTTTTTCATACTTACATACATAATTGCAGTATCATCATAATACCCAGATGCAGCTGATGCAAAATTGGCTCCTATCAGAAGTTTCTTTCCTGTAGCCTCAGGGCTAAGATATGCCGCAGGATAGCTAGTGAACCCAAGCGTATCAGCTACAAAAAGAAAAATCGATTTTTTTTTTTCATTAAACCAATGAAACAGCTAGGAATATAAACTTCTCACAAAAAGAAAGATTTGACTATAGGTCAGACGAGAGCTCACCGGTGATATCAGTAGCTAATTTCCCGTTACAGAACCGCCCTGTAGGCTGGTGATTCTTGAAATCCCTCCCATAAGGTGGAAAATCTGCCTTGAATACTGTTTTAATGTAGTCATTGTTCCCTACATCAACTGATGAGTCACCAAATGTTATGATAGCTGGAACGAGGGTAGTGGAACTCTGAGATTTCACGCCAATAGTTAGAAAGAGGAAGGAAAAGAGCACTAGGGCCGCTGCCAACCCCACATTGCCATTTCTCTTAGCCATCTTAATTTCCTCCTCCTAAACAAACTTTCTTTGCTTAGTTCTAATACAAGTCTAATGGCAGAAGCTTAACTTTATATAGTAAAAGAAATTGCAAACAATGAGTAGTATTAAGACCAGTGGTCGAGTTGGTTAAGGACATTGATTGAAGGCATGCATTTGATCAAGATGTAGACTTTGCTGCAAAAAGGAAGATAATTGCAATTTGTGTAGGAATTTTAGCCCCACCCTCATTAATCCTTGCAACCATAAATGGTGGCTTTTTATTGTGACAGAATGGTGGGACGCAGTGGCAGTTGAAATGCATTGGTTGCATGCTCTATTTTGAATGTTGAAACTGCGTTTAGGTATCAAACTCATTAGAGCTATGACTAGTATTTAGAATTCTCCATATATATATAAACAAACATACGTATAATATTGCTAACAAGTTAATAAAAGTAGCATACTAGCTGATATCTGGACTGAATCAGCAATCTAGCTGTCGGAGGAGGACATTTACCTGTTAAAAGTCCCGAATCTTAATGGCATGCGAGTTGATGGGACTATTCCGTTCTCCTCTCCAACTTCTCATTAAGTATGAGCAAACGGCATTGAAGTTCCAACTAAATTTTGAGAAGAACACAATTTTTAGTTCAATAATCAAGATTAACAAATATTATCACCATTATTGCATTATTTCATCAATAATTCCGCTAAAAACTCAAACAACTACAATGGAAAACACCCATCTCAAATTTTTGATATCTATACAAGCTCTGGGCTACTCCATGCAACCATCAGTATACAGGCTTAAAACTTAATTAAACTTGCTGATTTAGGACACCAAAAGCACCCACCGTTGAACATGTTCTGAGCAATATTCTACTGTTATCATCAATGAAGTGCAAATCGCAAGTATGAGTTGGTAAAGGTGGGGGAGTTGTGTAAGATAGGAACTATCAAGATTATATATTGGGTAAAAGGGATATGAGCAACTTGCTCATTTAGTAAATGAGCAATTGATTATGTGGCATGCATGTGATACATTGGACAACTAACTCTTTTAAAGATTTTCCAATCACATGTATGCCACATCATCAATTGCTTATTTACTAAATGAGCAAATTGCTCATACCCTTTTCCCCTTATATATATCACTGTTGAAAAAAACGAAAGCATGTAGCTTAGTGCTCCACCTTTTTAGCGATGGAAAGTGTAAATAGAATAAGCTACGTAATTTTCTATATTTCAATTGGGTTTTTTTTTTTAATTATCTACAATAACAACAATAAAGTTTTTTTCTCAACTAGTTGGGATCAGCTACATGAATCATAGTTTTCCAATCTAATAAAAAGAAAAATCAGTAAACATTAAAAGGTAAACTTATTTATTGTAAATTCTAATATTAATAATAGGGTTTTGATTAAATTCATTGACAAGTGAACCATCACAGTCGTGATGAATGCCATGTGTGATGTGTCTTTCCCCTTCCTAAAAAGTTGCAATCATCGGGCTTCTAATCCTAACCATAATCCTAATAATAAAAGAAGCTGATGTAAAACTTAATCCTAAATAGAAAATTTTTAAAAATTTTAAAGATTAAATTTACCAACACGTAATGCCGAATAAGTTAGAAATTATAACTATTAATTGGTTTGGATTTTCAAGATGCGAAATAGTTTAACAAGCCCAATTAAAAATTCAATCCTATCAATCAACGGCAATACGAAATCGTTCTTAGCATGCAAGATATCTAATAAAAATTTGTACGCTAATAAACAAGTGGAAACGCTCACTCTCAATATTTGTGAACGACAGATAAATTAGATAATATAATAGAGATGATAAAGCGGGAATACTAATATTTGAGAAGTGGAAAGGGTTCCTCGAAGTCGAACAGGGAAGAAGAAGATAGAGCGGCGGGAGAGAGATTAGATGAGGATTAATTAGGTTCAGGATTTTTAATTTGGGGATTAGGGTTTTGAGATTTTAATTTGGGGATTTGGGGTAGTTTTAGAGTTTATCATAAACCCTAAAATTGGATCTCAATTGTATTATACAAAAAAGGGATGAAGAGCAAAACTCAATACAATGATTTTTTTAATCAAGAATAACATAACTTCTCATTAATCTCAAGGCCTATATATAGGCTCAAAATAAATTTTTATACAAATCTCAAAATATTCTAAAATCTCAGAAATAGTCTAATGTATAAAAGAAAGATTACAAATCGTAAAACTATTACATATGGCTATAACTGCCAAAACAAATATGATTACTAAACAAAATACTAAACTAAATAAGCAGTTGTCCTAAACAATGTATGCGCTGATAGAATCGTATGAATCGTCTTGAACCGATGTCCTCATCAGAAGTTTTACAAACAAATATTCTCGATACAATATCACATATTCATATATTCCAACTCACTGCCTACTAATTAAACACTATAATAATAGAGTAAACTATAGCGCAAAATAGCAATAAAAATTTTGAGTAAAAAAACCACTAAAAAACATATATAGATAATAATAGAATCACGCAGAGCAACAGTGTGTTTGAGCTATATATGTCAAGACGCATTGAAGCGAAATCATGGTTCACATTACTTCATGTTTATTTGTTTATTTGGGTGATTTCACGCTACACTATTAGAGTGATTTTATTAATTCCAAGTGATTCCTACTAACCAAAAGAAAAATGGGAGGAAAAATATGTGCATGCTTTATTTGCATTTAATAACTTCATGTTTGTTTGTTTATTTTATAATTTCAAGGGGAGGTCGTAGTTGTTTTATTGATTAGCTTGTGCAAACTCCGAAAGAGGAGATGCACATTGCTAAATTACATTAGGAGGATTAGCTGGCAGCATCAACTGTAGAACTTTACACTAGAGATGGCGTGTATGGCTTACTGCGCATATAAGAACTTCATGTTTACATATTCCTTGTTTCCATTATGAAATCCAATAGTATAAAAATAATTCAGTCATAATTAATCTATCAATTACTTAAATCATAAGCTTAAATGTAGACATTAAATTCAATAAATGCATCGTTTTTTTTTTTTTTGATTAAAAGATGACTGCGTCATCGCTTCATTAAAGAGAAATTAACGAAACAGAAATAAAGATACAACCCTTGCCCGCAGGCCCAAGGCATCAAAGATTTCTAATCTAGACATCCACAATAAGCATGAAACAAAATACAAGATCACTCAAAGAGCATCAAAATACAAAAGCATCTACTGAACCCTGAGCTGTGTGATCTTCGTCGAAAGAGAGATAGATTCCGCCAACTGAGAGCTACTCCTCCTCCTCCTCGCCCATGCGCATCTTCTTCCTGGATTTGTGTAGCCCTATCCATTCATAACAGCAGAAGTGAATTTTGTGAATCAGGAAAGATAGCCTATGATTAGTGTTATTGAAGCAAGCGTCGTTACGATCTAGCCATAGGTTCCACATAATTGAAGCAACAACGAGATCCCACTCTATTCTATCTTCCTTTCTACTCCTGCTAGATCTAATTTCCCCCCAAACCTCATAGAAAGACCCTGGACATTGTAAGACCCCGAAGGCGTGACCTACCCTCTCCCAAACCCATTTAGCTCTATGGCAATAAAAAAAGATGTGATTCGTGTCTTCTTCGTGCTGAGGGCATCTATTACATATAGCGTTATCCAACATTTCCCGCTTCCTCAAATTCACCTTCGAAAGAATCGCATCCTTATCCACCAACCATAAAAAAAACTTTAACTTTGGAGGGAACGCTAGCACTCCAAATGATATCCGCTAACTCGTTTCTAATTCCTCCGTCATTCAGCCATTTGTATAATGAGGAGACCGTAAACTTACGACTCGCCTCCAATGACCACCCTCTCTCATCTTCCGATTGATCAGTGTAATTTCCTTTTGAGCGAATGAAGTTATTAACCAGCTGTAGTTGGCAGATTGAATCTTGATCAATAGAGCCGTTGACATCTAGTCTCATTACATTTGGATTCGTTATAGTTTACATTTGGATTCTCCTACATCTTTCCTTTTACTCTAAGCTTCTTATTACCTCCTTTCCGGCATATGAGACATGTGAGATATTTATTATCTTTACTTAATGTGATTAATACAGTTCTGTCGAAAACTTATTAGTTTATTATATGAACTATAAACTATTACAGGTAGAAAAGGCAATGAGTAAGGATAAACCTGTTCACCCTGTGGTTAAGGCCTTAAGGGTACGGGTGGAGTTTTCTTACCCATTTAATAAACACGGAGGGTAAATTTATAAAACTTCTAAGCGTTTGAAAAATCGGGCAGGGTAAAGAAAAATAATTTTATTCCGACATGTTCACACACTTACCAATTTGCATAAATTAATAGTAAAATAGTAATATAAGTATAAAATTATATAATTATCTAACAATAGTATACCCAATACCTAATATCCAATAACTAAAATACTAAATTTCAATAACTTCAAAATCCAAATTCTCTTTATCTTTTCTAAAATCCCAAAACCCAATCCAGACCAAACTCATGACGCTCTCTGTTTCAGTCTCCTTGTTCATTTGTCTTTACACTCCTAATCTTTACACTCTCAATCTCTTAGTAGTTAATTTTTAAACCACACTACCAATCTTACCTTTGATAGCTTAATAAGTTTGAATAGGTTCAATTAAAAGGGATATGTCAAATAAGAGGGCATTTTCCTAAGTATGTCATTAATAAGTTAATTAATACGTTCAATTAAGATGGATATTTTTCAATACACTAACCTCGGTGTTCCTTAAAAAGAGTGTTGAAACATTAAACGACTTACATTTTGGAACAGAGGGAGTATGTGATGATAGAGATAGAGAAAGTAAAATCTTATCTATTAGGGCACACAAGTCAACTATATATCTGAGTACATACAAGATGAGATAAGCACGTGTCATAGACATATTAGAAAATTTATACGTATATTAACAACCCCTCTCAAACACATGGTGGATCAACAAGAGTGAGTTTTAAAAGCCACACTTGATGTTGGGCCTTCGTCTCAGATTTCGTGAAAAATCCACACACTGAGGTTCAGAAGGCACATAATAAAGGGATATGACCTTAGAAACGTGCTCCAGAGTGAAGAATGCATCGACACCAATATATTTAGTGAGCTCATGCTTGACCGGATCAGAGGCAATTCTTATGGTACTAGTATTGTCACAAAATACGGGAGCGGACTTCAAAACAATACCAAAATCCTCTAGTAATCATCATAACAATTCGAATCTGTTGTGGTACGGCAAGAGTACAAAGTTTAGCCTCCAAATTAGAACGAGAAATTGTTGTATGCTTCTTGGACTTCCAAGAAATGAGAGAAGTTCTAAGAAAGACACAATTTTCCGTGATGGATTTCCTATCATCAAGATTACTAACCCAGCTGACATCAGTAAAAGCCTTCAGTACTAGTGGAGAGAACTTGGAGAAGACTAGGGATCGAGTGATCGTATCACGAAGGTAGCAAAGCACCCAAAGCAGATATTCATAGTGCACAGACGTAGGAGCAGACACAAACTGGCTCAGAACATGGACCGCATGAGAAATATCTGGTTGGGTAATGGTGACATAGCCAAGACTACCCACAAAATGTTGATATCGAGTAGGATCAGGAAAATGAATGAATGAGGAATGAATTAATATAACCGGATCATGGGCACTCTGACGAAAGCCAGCAAAGCGAACTGAGGAACAAAAATGCTCAAACCAAGCCCGAGGAGCCTGTTTGAGACCATAGAGTGCACGTCGAAGATGACATACGGTATTTGGGGGATGACGTACAATTGGATGTGAAGAATCTCTTCCTGCATGGCGAGCTTCGTCAAGAAGTTTATATACTTCCTCCACCTGGTCTACATCATTCCCTAAATATTATAGGTCAACTTCAACGTGCACTCTAAAACCCTCAAACCAAGTCCCTGGAGCCTGTTTGATACCATAGAGTGCACGTCGAAGACGACATATAGTATTTGGGGATGACGTAGACCAGGTGGAGGAAGCTTATAAACTTCTTCACGAAGCTCACCATGCAAGAAGGCATTCTTTACATCCAATTGCCACAAAGTCCAGTTACAAACTACAGCAACAGCAACAAGAGTTATAAAGGCGGTCATGTATGCAACAGGATCAAAAGTTACCTGGTAATCAATCTCAAATTCCTGTTGAAAACCTTATGCAACAAGACGAGCCTAGTAGCACTCAATAGTGCCATCATACTGGGTTTTTGATCTTATATACCTACTTGCATGTAATCGGTCATACTCCTGAAGGAGATGGAACAAGTTCCAAGGTGCATGTTCTGCTTAAAGCATCTAATTCATCTGTCGTAGCCTGTTGCCAAACAAGAATCTATGATGCGTCTTTGAAGTTTTGAGGTTCAATTTGAGAATGAATAGCAGCAAGAAAAACAGCAAACTCTAGATTACCCGGGGATAGGTAGGTATGCCGAAGAGGAGGATGGTGGAACCTCGAAGGGTAGCGAGGCTCGGGGGGGTCAGCAGGTGGATGCACTGATGGTTCATGTGTCATGGGTCAAGCACGAGGAGTAAAGTGATGCGGAAGTGACTAAATATGATGACAAGCTAAGGAAGGAGATAGTAGAGAACCAGACATAGTCACAGAGGATGACAACTCTTGTGTGGGTGGGGACATAATAGGAGGCGGTGCTACAATCATAAAAAAGGAATCAAGGAAGGTGGAAGAAAGATATAGAAAATCCAAAGAATAAGAATCAAACGTTGGATAGTCAATTTTACCGAAGTAAAATTAATCTTCTACAAAGTGAACATTATGAGGCACACGACGTCTTGATTTAGGATCATAACAATGATAGCCATTTTGTTCATGATCATAACCAAGGAATACGCACTCAACAGATTATTCGAATAATTTGTTACATTCACGATGTTGAAGGAGAACATAACAAACACAACAAAAAATTAGAATGTAGTTATACGATGGTGGTGTGCCCTTGAGTCAAGAGAAAGGAGTATCGCCACCAATGGCAGTCGAAAGATGGATATTAATTAAGTAAACTGCGATAAGAGCAGCTTCAGCCCAAAAATGAGGAGGAATAAAGGTAGAAAGAAACAAGGCCCTAGTGGTTTCAATGTTATGCCTATGTTTCATTTCGACAGTGCCATTTTTAGCATGAGCATCATGACAAGATAGTTGAGGTAAAGTTCCTTAAGTGGCTAGAAAATTTCTAAACTTTGTAGACATATACTCTCCACCGTAGTCAGACTGAAAGGTTTTGATCTTAAGATTGTACTGTCTGGAAATCATTGTGAGAAAAGTTTTGTAAATATTAAAAAATTAACTGCGAGAGTGCATGAAATAAATCCATGTAACACGGAAATAGTCATCAATAAAAATAACATATTATTTATAATCTGATTTGGATACATGAGGAGACTGACCCCAAACATCAAAATGCACAAACTCAAATAAAGCAGAACTACAACTATTACTCAAATGATAAGATAGCTGAATTTGTTTACCGAGTTGACAACCCAGATAGTCATTAAGGTTAGGAGTGCAATGCTTAGACACACTACCTACGACACCTGACTAAAATAAAGAGGATAATATGGATGAACAATGATGACGTAAACGTTGTTGCCAAACACTCATGTTAGAAACAATAAAGCTGAAGGCTTTGGCAATTGGAATGTGCAAGTGTTACATGACATAGATACCATCATGTCTACTGTCAGCCCCAAGTAGTGCCTCGTCTTGTGATATTGTATGAGACAAGAAGAAGATGTTGACTCTTAGTTTGGTGTGCACAAAACATGCTCATTATACTAATAAGTTTAAAGTTAGTTGTTCATATCTTCAGGATCAAATAAAATCAGCAAGAGATCCAAGAGAGCTTCAAGAATATTCAAATCAGGAAAGCAATAAAGAATGATTGCAAATACAAGCAAAAGAGGATATTATCAAGACCTAAATTTTTCCTTCTATTTTCGTGAGATTTTAATTGTATAAGATTGATTAAATATTGATTAGTTTATGGTAAGAAAACAGGGTGGATTCGAAATATACAGTGTGATACCGGTCGACCGTACTTCATGACCAGTCGACCGCAACCTTGAGTTGTTTGAGAAGCGATCGACCTTTCACCTCTCTACTTTACGACAGAGAGCTGAACGGTCGACCGCACCAATATGCCGGTCGACCGCAATGTGCGCTGTGTGTATTCTTGGAAAGTATCGTTTCTATTTTTGATCGATACACTTCCCCATCTATTTATATTGGATGAATCCACTGTGTGTTCTTAACCCTATTACTTCTGATAAAATTCTTCTGAACTAATTGTAGTGCCCCGAATTTCTAATATAATAACTTAGAAAATACGTGGCACAATCCCAGCATCAACTTCAATGTAATAGTACACATAGCTCAAAAACATAAATAATTTTATTCCAAACTTTTATTACAACAATCTTTTTCAAACACAGCGGAATTACAAACACCTTGAATTACAACTTTCTTTTCACAATACTTCTTTTTACACAAATTTATACAAAGCTCTATTACGACAGTTTATCTCAAAACTAACTCAAGCATCCAAGCCTCCCGACTCTAAGCAACAACCTGTAACACATGAGGCTAGAGATGATCCCTAACCCCCAAACTAAAGGGGTCAGCCATAAATGGTGTGAGTGATATAAAAACAAAACATAAAATCATCAACGGCATGTATTAACAACAAGGATAACTGAATGAGAAATAACAAAAGATGTAAAGCATAAAAACATCATGAAATGAAAACAACAAGTGAAGTTAGCCTAAGTGTCAAGTGTAAGAAAACTGGAAAACACAAGCATAAAACCAAGAATACATCCAGTACATACAAATGTACCCTGTCTAAACAACATCCGGAGAATTATCTCCCTGTCGTGTACCCCACGAAATGTGCAAATATACCCGGTACATACAAATGCACCCTGCCTATCCGGAGAATCATCTCCCTGCCTATCCGGGAATTACCTCCCTGCCGTGTACCCCACGAAATGTGCAGATACACCCGGTACATACAAATGCACCCTGCCTATCCGGAGAATCATCTCCCTGCCTATCCGGGAATTACCTCCCTGCCGTGTACCCCACGAAATGTGCAGATACACCTGGTACATACAAATGCACCCTGCCTATCCGGAGAATCATCTCCCTGCCTATCCGGGAATTACCTCCCTGCCGTGTACCCCACGAAATGTGCAGATACACCCGGTACATACAAATGCATCCTGCCTATCCGGAGAATCATCTCCCTGCCTATCCGGGAATAGGCCCGTAGACCTTCATCACGCGAACATCTAAATAACTCAAAAACAACAACTAACCAAGACCCCTCAGGCCTATCTCAATAAATCTCAACTGCCGGTTCGCGGGACTCCCGCTCAACTCCTAGGGACTTCAACAGAACCAAAACTCACTAATTCATCGTCAAACGATCAAGGAGAAATCTCTCCACTCAACAAAACTCAAGTCTTTAATAGATTCCATAATCCAAATCCAACCGTAATATATATTGAAAGCGTATGTTCTATAGAAGAGTAATATTTATAAGAGTAGATTATAGATCCAAAACATTTAAAGAGTTAGTCTTTTAAAGAACATCAAAATACCTTAGAAAAGTATCAGTACCAGTCGACTGCAAAAGGTCACCAGTCGACTGTCCAGAGTGAAAACTAACATCTTTAAGAAGTAAGATCTAAGTGTCTACAGTCGACTGCAAAACTCACCAGTCGACTGTCCAGAAAGAAATCCAGTAACTTTCAGAAAATAAGTTAAGTATTATAAGTTGACTTACAAAAATCATAAGTTGACTTACCAAAAACATAAGTTGACTTACCAACAATATAAGATGACTTATAAAAATCATAAGTTGACTTACCAGATCATAAGTAGACTTATAAAAACATAAGTCGACTTAAAGGAGACATAAGTCGACTTATAAGAACATAAGTCGACTTATAAAAACATAAGTCGACTTACCAGAGAGAAATTCCAGAAATCTTTAAGAAAATATTCTAAGTATTATAAGTCGACTTGTAAGGTCATAAGTCGACTTAAAATACAATATAAGTCAACTTAAAAGGTCATTAGTCTACTTACCAGAGAAAAATCTACGATAATTTTGAAAAATAATTTCTAAGTGTACCAGTCGACTGAAAAGGGTCTAAGTCGACTGTCCAGAATAGATTTTCAAGAAAACTAAAGATACAACAGCTGGGTCGTGCCAGTCGACTGTCGGCCTACAGTTTTCATAATTTAGATCTGAATACAATAATCAAAACTGAAGTTTTTCTAAAGATTCCTTGTTTATGAAAATAGTTCGTATTCAAGCAAAATGACAATTCTCAAATAATCTTTGTTATGGACACGTTACTCAATCATCCAATATCTCAAAACTCAATTCTCATGTTCTCAACTCCTAATTCTTTCATTAGGATTTCTCAATACTCATTATCTTCCACAACTCAAAACCAAAGCTGATTTGTATACACAAGATCCAGATGTTCCTCCATCTGATCATAACCATACTCAAATCATAAATATGCATTTCTAGCAATACAATTTTATGAACCAAGATCTACTCAACATTCTTAGATTTCACATACATGTTACAAACAACAACAATTGCATCGTTTTCATGCAAGGTACTAAATAAACATACATGCCAAACAACAATCAAACAATTGTTCACTTAAATCAAACCACAAAACAAGGTTCATATTACATACAAAACAAATCAAAGTAAAACAATATCACTCACCTTTGAATTGAAAAGATCCAATGAAAAGCCTTCCTTTTTGCGAGATCCAAAAATTCTCCTCTTGATCACCAAGAAAATAATAATATAATAAATCTGGAGTTGTGCAGCGAATGATGGCTGCACACCCTCTTTTATACAGGCCGGAAATAAGATTTAGGGTTTTAGAAATGTATTTGCAAAATAGTCCTCCCAAAAATATAACTTTACTCATATAACCTTTTCTTAGTTAAAATAGATTAACTAAATCAAAACCAAATCAAATATTTTATCACTGAGTTGTCCAACAACCCAGAGCAGTCCAGTAAATAAGAAAAATTCGGATTTACAACTCAGGGTGGCAATTTTGCATAAAAGCCCTCCCTTTTGTAATATTTGCAATTACATCATAAAATATTCATAAAAATCCAGAAAAATCCGAAATAATATCTAATAATACATATTATATTTTCCAATCAAAATATCTGACTTTTACTTTCCAGAAAAATATTTGCACAAAATTCTACATGAATTCCTTATTTACAAAAACACCCTTTTTGACTAATTCTTCACCAAATCGACTTTAAATAAAATCTAAATATATTTAAATTTAAATGCTAACCATGGGAAACCAAAATATCAGTAAAAACGAATTTTCATAGTTTATTTAAGATCCAAACGACTTTTTACATAAAAGCCCCTCTCTTTCGAGATATATGTAAAAATAGTTTCTTTATTCAGAAAAATCCCAAAATTTAGAATACACTCCATAATAAGTATGAGAACTTATTAAAAATATAAAATTGTATATTTACACCAAAATTATTTGCACGTGTTTCGCACGTGTAAAAAGATAAATCTTTTAGAAAGTATTTATTAAATCTCCAGAAAATCATTTAAATTTATTTTCAATAATATTTGAAAATACGGGGTTCTACACTAATCTTTCGACAATCAATCCGAGTGTGAGCAATAATTTTTCTGTATTCTTCAGTCAGGATCATTAAACGATCTTGAGTTCTGGTTTTTCTTTCTTCTCCACTTCGGTGAGATTGATGGGACTTGTATTGGAAGTCCTGTGGGTGTAATAGGTCTCTCGGCCTGAATCCGAGAATCACTGTACAAAGGGTTTTAAGTATAGTGGAACGCTTGTGGCGGAGAATTGCTACAAGTAGGTGGTGTGGACGTAGACCTGGGGGTTGAACCACGTTATATCGCTGCGTCATCTGTGTTTGCTGCTCTTAACTCTTTTACTTACCTTGCATTTTATTTTATTAATTTTTAATTCCGCACAATCACCCTATTCACCCCCCCAGGATGATTTACAGTGGTATCAGAGCGAGGTGCTTATCAAAAAGCTTAAAAGCTTAAGCAAAAGGTCCAATGGCCGAAATCCCTCCTCCCGATAACTTGTACTCATCGGAGCTATTTATCTCTAATGGGACAAGCCTTACACAATTACCATTTTTTATGGAAAATTCTATGACATCTGGAAAGTTCGTATGTCTCATTTTTTACAGATGCTCTGAGAAGAAGTATGGAATGTGTGTATCAATAAAACAGAAATTCCAGTTAGTGACGGGAAGACATCCTTCACAAAAGCAGAGTTGGCCTTCAAGACAGCAAATTCCAGAGCCATGTAGGGTTGAATAACGAAGAACTAATGTGATGCGGGCGTAACTGCAAAACAGCATACGAGATCTGGAACAACATGCTGAGGCGGCATGAAGGAACCGCTTCTAAGGTAAAAGCTAAAGTTAATTTATGATTTTATAAGTTTGATGTGTTTCACATGTTGCCAGGGGAAATTTGGGATCAAATGCTTGCCCGCTTTGATATCATTGCCCACGAACTTGAGAGATTAGGTAAGGGGCTAGATGATGATCGAAAGGTCGGAAAGCTCATAAGCTGTCTCACGCCAGAATGGAATGTAAAGGCCGCTGCAATGAGGGAGACTCTTGAAGAGAAGAGATTCGACTATTACACATTTCAGGAAAATCTGAATACATGCGAGATGGAAATGTCGGAGACCAAAAGATACATACAAAACCTCGAGATTGAACCAAAGCAAGAAGAGAAGACCATTGCACTAAAAGCAGAAAAATCCCGACCATCAAAAGCAGATTCAGATCGTGAGGAGTCAGACAAGGACATTTCTCTATTGACAAAACAATTTCGTAAGTATCCCAAACATAAGAACTATGGCAGGTACCAAGGAGAAAGGGAGAAGGATAGAGATGATGTGTTCTATAAGTGCAAGAAGCCTGGACACATTCGTGCAAATTGTTCCGTCTCACAAGACAGGAACAGAGACTACTACCACTCAAACCCAAGTCTGAAAAAGAAGGCGCTAAAGGTGTAACGCCCCGAATCCCAAATACACTGAATTCGAGATGTTCTACAGGATCTTTTCACTTTCTTAGTACACTTTTACAGGGAAATTAAAACTTTTCATCATACATCAGAGTTTACATTATAATTACATCTTTCTTTTGCACAGCGGAAGTAAAAAATACAACAATTAAGTACAAGTACAACAGCTTGATAAAATCTTTAAGCATCCAAATCCTCTTTAATCTTTAGCATGACATTTACCTGCATGTTAGACTGTGGGTACGTCAGTTTATTCAACCGACGATCATTATACACGGCCGTCCTCGCTTGCCGAAAATAGTATAACTTAACATTTCATATTTAGCAAACACAAACTTGTCACATTCAAACTAAAGGGACTACCCTATTGATGTCGTGTTGTGATTGTGCACTTAGTCCTTAATGCAGTTAATTATGTTATATGACACTAATGCACACTTGTTCGGATTCTATGCATCCCATACTACATAGGTCCGAGGGCAAGCCCTTATTCGTTCTTCATCTTGATAGGGTTCAATCCCCCGTTATGTCTTAAACTACTACTGTAACTACGGTAGTGTCTTAGATGTCCTATGATCTATGAGCCCATGCCCAGGCAGCCTGGAGGGGAATCCCACGCACTGTCACGACGCATCGAGCAGGCAACCTATGGACAATTCAGCCTCCGCCATGGAACAATGGCACCACCCATAGCCACTCGAACATCCCACGAGCGTCGCCACCGGGACGATAATTCCGGAGAAGCGCCCACGCACTGTCTTGACGCATCAAGCAGGCAACCTGTGAATCGCTCTCACACCGCTATCCGTTGGCCCTCATACTCATGTTTTTCTTCTACTTTCATCACATCTCCACTATGTACTAGTCCTTAGTTTTATTTAAAAATCATGAACAAAATAATCACTAGAGTTAGCCTCTCCATCAACCGGACTTATTCATTTGTTTCAACGTGACCAACCTTGGTCTAATTTCAATTCAATTCATCTTTCTCAATGCCGGGGAGACTTAGCTACTCTATTTCAAATTTCATTTCACAATCTTTAAGTCATAACCACTTCCATGTCACAATTTCATATTCTTTCTTATTCATGATTTCTCTTTGTTCACAAGTCCATAGCGAATACTTATATAAAAATTCATATTCATGGCCAACAATTTCATCAACATGATTTCTAAATTCCATAATCATACAATGGACTCATGCACTTTATAATTAAACACTCATACTTCATATTTTACACAATATCCTCAAGTGAAAATTTATAATATCATGTCACACCACAAACTCTTTGTCAATTCTAATAAATCCATTTCAATATATCTTTATAAAGTGAAAATTTCCATAAGTATGTGTTTTAGAACCATATACTATTTGTTCACAAACTACATTATATTTTCTTCAAATAATACCCAACTCAATCCCATAAAATTCCTTGTATTTTTATGAAAATTACCATATTTTTCTCACATTTTTTGGACATCACAAACTCCCAAAAAAATATTTTTTATAAAGTGCTAGGGGAAGGATTCGAACCCAGCACGGTAGAGAAGAAGGCCAGAGCACCCGCTAATAGGCCAATCTGTGCTAGCGATTAGAAGAGGGTGAATTATGTATAAGTGCTTTCGGTTCGCTGTCATCTAAACTTATATATATAGCTAGAATAAAAGATGGTGAGGCCGGGTTTCGAACCACGCCGCTCAGGGAAACCGAACACAGTCACCGACCGCCTGAGCCACTGGCTCAGGTTGTCACAGTGTTGGGTTAAAACCCATTTGTTTCATACTCGCACTGTTTTTAGAAAACAACTCGACGTTCAAATCTATTTGGTTCATATTGCCTCTATACAAACCACTGAAAAATTCCAGATTTAATCATCTTTATTTAATCTTCAAAACAGCAAGTATAAAATAAATTTTTGTACTAAAAACATAATTTTTCCACCCATACTAATAATTTGTTTTATTAAAACTATAATAACTTTTATTTTCGACATTGAAAAAAAAAGGAAATCAATTGATCTTCTAATCTCTCTTTTATTCCCAAATTTTCCATGATAATTTACTGGTTATTAATCTATATTCACAACACATACAAATTTGAATTTTCCCATACCCCTATTAGCACAAGAATTCACATGAATAGGTGAAACTCAACAATTACTAAGTTTGGTACATTTCTAATTTGATGACAACAAGCAATTCTTTGGTTCCTTTATGCCACTTCTACACATGAATTTAACATACTCATAACTCAAGCATTCAATATACTTTTCTATTCAAATTCCATAGTATCAATATCTTTATCAATTGTCATGTTTCAACCACACAATTTACAAGCAATTAATGAAGATTTTCACACATCATACTAATCACCTTGCATCATTATTCAATTAGACTAAATAATCATAGAAAGTGCTTCATATAGTTTAATTTCATGCTAGCATTTCACATACACAATTTATCACATCATTCTAAACCATTCACATACTAACTTTTTAATTAGAGTGGACTCTTATTAGTATTTTCCATGTATAGTGTTGTCAATATAACTAGCATGAATCCTATATTAGAAACATGAATTGTTTTACCCACCTTGATGGAGAGAAACACAAAAGCAACAAGTAGATGAGAACACCTCCTCCTAGCCAAAAGAGTGCACCACTCCAAGCTCCCAAGCCCTAGCCGAATGCTTCCCAAGCCGATTGCTACCCTAGCCGAATGCTTCCCTAGCCGAATGCTCCAAGCCACCAAAAGAACCACACACTCTCTTATCTTTTATAACTCTCACAATATATTACTATAGCTTTAGAAATTATACTTTGCATATCAAAAATTAGCCATGAGAAGGGGGGTATTTATACTAAAAAATGAGGGGAATGGAGGGCTAAGATCATCTTGGTGGTTGCAAAATGAAAGGCTTAGATCCAAGTAGGAGTTAGGAAAACTACCCACCTCCTTGAAACTACCCCCATGTTCTCCACACCAAAATTCAATTTTCCCTCCAAAAAATGCTACCCGGCCAAGCATAGGGAGTGTGCATTGCACGTGTACGTGTAGTGCACGTGCATGCAACTAGGCCAAATTTGTACATTCTAAAATTGTATAAAAATAATTTTGTTTAAAAAAGTCTTCTACATGACAAGTTTAATTAAAATTAATTAATTCATGGGCTTTCTTTTTGGGCCAAAATAATTTTATAAAAATAATTAAAATAAAAATGCTTTTGGGCTTTTTAAGAAAGGCTTTTTAATTAAATCAAATAAGGCTTTTAAAGAAAGGCTTTTGTACTAAAATAATTTGAGAAAAATATATTAAATAATTATACACATCATGATAAAATAATCCAAAAAATATTGCACGTGCACAACACGTGCAAGATAAATAATTTCTCATTTATTGAAAAATCAGGGTATTACAAAAGGCAACATGGTTAGATTCCGATTCAAATGAGGGAGGGCAAGGCTACGACGACGTCGGCTTCATGGCTCTTGGGCATGGTGAGGTGCAATCACCATCCCAAGAAGAGGTAACTGAAGAACCCACTTATGATGAACTAGTAGACATGTGTAATGGTTTGAATGACTATGCTAAGAAATTAAGTCGTGAACTTAGGCAATATAAAAAAATTCAAATGATACCCATGACTCTTGTATTACAAAAAATCAAAAACTGAAAAATAAGAATGCCTTGATCCTGGAAAAATTTGAGTCATTTAGAAAAAATCATGATGTATTGCTAGAGAAAAATGAAATCTTAAAATAAAAAATTCGAGAATATTTAGTAACGCATGATGATCACTTAAGAGAAATTCATGAGAAATCTATTTATATAGCCAAACTCACAGATGATTTAAAAGAATGTAAAAAGAAATTTGATGAGGTAGTGGAAGGATATAATGAAGCTCTTGAATAAAATAGGATTCTTGATACTACACTAGACACTCTTCGTTGGAACACGAAAGACGATGAGATGACTAGAAAAAGATTATGTAAAAAAGTAACTGAGCTTGAAAAGATTGTTGAAAAATACGAAGGGCCCAATTACCTTATTACAAAAAACTAAAGATCTTATCATGATAATCGAGGGCTTGGTTACGAAGAGCCAATACATCATCAAAAATGTAAATCATCATGTCACACACTTGCACAAACTCCAACAAAATCATAAACCAAACCAAAGCTATGCAAGTGTGCATGACTCAAGACATAGTCGTATCACATGTCATTATTGTTGTAGGCTAGGGCACATTTCTTTTAATTGTCCATTAAAAAGGAATACTAATTGTGTGTGGGTAAGAAAGGATGTAAATGCAGGTTCAAAATAAACTTCGACACACAAAATTATACCTACTGATCTTGGTGTAGGTACCTCAGCGTATCAAGACTAAAGATCGGTGGTACCTTGATAGTGGATGCTCAAATCATATGACAGGTGACAGCAAATATTTTGCATCACTATGAAGGAAAAAAAGAAAGGACATCATCTTTGGAGATAATAGCACGGGACAAACCATTGGTAAAGGTAAAATAAACTTTGGTTCCTCATGCTCCATTGAGGATGTTCTATTGGTAAGAGGTTTGAAACATAATCTAATTAGTGTCAGCCAATTATGTGATAAAGGCTATACAGTCACTTTTGATAAAAATTCATGCAATGTACTAGATAGCAATAAATATTGTTTACTTCTAGCTAACCGATGTAACAATGTCTATGTTATAAATTCTAACGAATTAGCACAGAAAAATATGAGGTGTTTTGTTGCAAGAAATGAGGATGGTTGGTTATGGCATAGAAGACTTGGACACACGGCTATGGACAATCTCAACAAACTCGTAACCAAGGAGCTTGTAAGGGGGATTCCTAAAATCAAATTTGAGAAAGATAAACCGTGTGAGTCGTGCCAATTTGGTGTTCGGGTTGAAAAGAAACAGGTTCACGTTGAAGAAGACCCAAATATGAATGATCAAAATCAAAAATCTCATCAAGATGACGATGCATCCAAATCGCAAATAGAAGAGATGCCTGTAGAACAAATTGATGCCATAGAAGAAGAACATGTACAACATTAAATTTCCACATGTGAAAGATGCCCCGCATGGAAAATCATGTCTAGCCATCCACCAACTCTTATACGAAGTGACATGTCAAAAGGGGTAACTACTCGCACACAAGCTCAAAATTTCATATGTTTTTCCGCATTCGTTTCCATACTTGAACCTAAGAACATTAAGGAGGCCGTGCAAGATAATGACTGGATCGTTGCCATACAAAAAGAACTTAATCAATTCGAAAGGAATCAAGTATGGAGACTTGTTTCTAGACCTCATAATAGAACTATACTTGGAACTAAGTGGGTGTTTAGGAACAAGTTAGATGAATCCGGATCAATCGCGAGAAATAAGGCCTGTCTTGTTGTAGAACCCCGTATTTTCAAATATTATTTTAAAGATTTGAAAATAAATTAAAATGATTTTCTGAAGAATTAATAAATATTTTCTAGAAATTTATCTTTTTACACGTGCAAAACACGTGCAAATAATTTTTGGTGTAAATAACCAATTTTATATTTTTAGTAGATTCTCCTAATTATAATGGAGTATATTCTAAAATTTGGGATTTTTCTGAGTAGAGAAACTATTTTTTTTTAAATACCTCGAAAGGGAGGGGCTTTTATGTAAAAAGTCGTTTGGATCTTGAATAAAATATGAAAATTCATTTTTACTGACATTTTGGTTCTCCATGGTTATCATTTGAATTTCAATATATTTAGATTTTATTTAAAGTCGATTTGGTGAAGATTTAAACAAAAAGGGTGTTTTTGCAAATATGGAAATCATGCACAATCTTGTACAAATGTTTTATGGAGAGTAAAAGTCAAATATTTTGATTGGAAAATATAATATGTATTATTAGATATTATTTCGGATTTTTCTGGATTTTTACGAATATTTTATGATGTAATTGCAAATATTACAAAAGGGAGGGCTTTTGTGCAAAATTGCCACCCTGAGTGTAAATCCGAAATTTTCTTATCTTTGGGCTGTGCTGGGTTGTTGGAAGACTTAGTGGTAAAAGGATTTTATTTAGTTTTGATTTATTTAACTTATTTTAACTAAGAAAGGTTATATATGTGAAGTAATAAATTGAAAAAGGACTATTTTGCAAAAGTACTTCAAAACCCTAATTCCTTTCAATCCCGGCCTATATAAAAGAGGACGTGCAGCCGTCATTTGCTGCACAACTCCAGATTTATTATATTATTATTTTCTTGGTGATCAAGAGGAGAATTTTTGGATCTCGCAAAAAGGAAGGCTTTTCGTTGGATCTTTTCAATTCAAAGGTGAGTGATATAAATTTGTTTTGTTGTTTGATTTATGTGAGTGACATTGTTTGCTTTGTTTTGATTTTGTGATGTGATATGAACTATGTATTGCGGTATGATTTATGTGAATAGTTGTTATATTGTTGTTTGCCCTGAATGTTATTCGGTATCTTTGCATGAGAACGATGCAAAGGATTGTTGTTTGTACCATGTTTGTGAAATCTATGAATGACTAGTGGATCTTTGTTTATAAAATTGTGTTGCTAAAAGCATGTTAAGATTTGAGTATGGTTATGATCGGATGGTGAGCATCTGGATCTTGTGTTTATAAATCAGATCATGCTATGAGTTGTGAAGAAATTTAGTATTGAAAAACCCTAATGAAAGAATTAGGAATTGAGAGCATGAGAATTGAATTTTGAGATATTGGATGATTGAGTATTGAATCCAATCTGAGATATTTGGAGATTTGTCACTTTTATATGAATACGAGTTATTTTCATAAACAAAGAATCTTTAGAAAACTCCAGTTTTGATCTTTGTATTCAGACCTAAATTATGAAAACTGTAGGCCGACAGTCGACTGGTCTACTACTCAGTCGACTGGTACGACCCTGCTGTCGTTTCTTCAGATCTTTTGAAATCTCCTCTGGACAGTCGACTAGACTCTTATGCAGTCGACTGGTGTCCTGAGATCTTTATTTTGTAAAATTATTTCAGTCCTTTCTGGACAGTCGACCATGACCTCTTTAAGTCGACTTATGTACTTAGAATATTTTCTTGAGAATTATTTTGTCTCGATTAAGTCGACTAATGGCTTTCAAGTCGACTGGTATGACTTAGTTTATTTTTGTAAAATTTTGGATATTTATCCTCTGGACAGTCGACTTATCACAGTATGAGTCGACTGGTACTGATGGATTTTTGTAACTTGAGTGTTCTTTCGAATGATTGGCTTTCAGATAATTCAGTCTATACTTTGTCTTCAGTTAAGCATTTGGTTTGAGATATTCAGTTGAGCTAATTTTGTTTAGTGGAAAGTTGATTAAGACTTTTGAGTTTGAGTCCCTAGAGGTGAGTGACCCTAGTATACCGGTGTTGAATTATTTTGTTGAGGCCCGTGAGGCGTTTCAGTTAGTCAGTTTTGAATTTAGACCGGTAGGGTACACCAACTCTAGGAGATTCTTTAAGTAATTAAATAACTCAAATGATAAGGACATGCACTAGTGGTGATATGATGAACGGGAACATGGGTTATGCACCTCAGTATAGCTTTAGATGTGGGATTTAATCTCCGGAATTATCCAAGTAACTTACTTGAGATGTGGGATTTATCTCCGGAATTATCCAGGTAAATTACCTGCGATGTGAGATATATCTCCGGAATTATCCAAGTGATTTGCTTGCGGTGTGGGATTGATCTCCGAAATTATCAAAGTCGAGGCGACGCACATGGGGTATTCATGTGATGATGTGTCAATGTTTAGATGTGGGATGATCTCCGAAATTATCCAGGTAAATTACCTGAGATGTGGGATCTATCTCCGGAATTATCAAGTATGGGCTAATTCTCACAGTTTATCTTTATCTCGTAGTAGTCATCGTGATAGGAATAGTTGTATAGCGGGGGATTGAACCCTATAATGTGAAGACATTAAGGGCTTGCACCGAACCTATGTAGAATGGGATGTATAGACTTCGACAAGTATGCATTAGAGAGTCCGCATATAGAAATTGGGTTTTCCTGACTCGATTTTATGCATGAGTTTTCCAGTTTTCCTACACTTGACACTTAGACTAGATGCACTTGTTGTTTTCATTCTATGATGTTTCCATGCTTTACATCTTTGTTATTCCTCATTCATTTATCATCGTGGTTAATACATGTTGTTGATGACTTTATGTTTTACGATTAAATTATGTTGTTTGTTTTTATGTCACTCACACCATTTATGGCTGACCCCTTTAGTTTTGGGGGTTAGGGATCATCTCTAGCCTCATATGTTACAGGTTGTTGCTTAGAGTTTGGAGGTCGGATGCTTGAGATAGTTTTGGAGACAAACTGATGTAATAGAGCTTTGTGTAAAATTTTAGTAAAAGAAGTGTTGTGAAAAGAATGTTGTAATTCAAGGTGTTTTGTATTCCGCTGTGTTGGTAAAAGATTATTGTAATAAGAATTTGGAATAAAATCTATTTGTATTTTTGGGCTATGTGTACTGTTACATTGAAGTTGATGCTGGGATTGTGCCACGTATTTTCTAAGTTATTATATTAGAAATTCGGGGCGCTACACTTGTTGCACAAGGTTATAATCAACAAGAAGGTGTAGATTTTGATGAAATTTTTGCACATGTTGCATGGCTTGAAGTCATTCGTATTTTACTTACATTTGCTGCTTATATGGATTTTACTCTCTTTCAAATGGGTGTTAAAAGTGTATTTTAAATGGTTTTATTTCCGAAGAAGTTTATGTTGCACAACCACCGAGATTCACTGATCCCACACACCCAAACCATGTATTTCGTCTTGATAAAGCATTGTATGGTTTGAAGCAAGCCCCTCGTGCTTGGTATGAACGACTAAGTTCACTCTTACTTCACATAGGTTTTTCTAAAGGAAAAGTAGATACTACACTTTTTATAAAACATGTTTCTAAAGATATTTTAATCGTTCAAATATATGTTGATGATATTATATTTGGATCCACTAATGAAAATCTTTGCAAGGAATTCTCAAAGCAAATGCAGGATGAATTTGAAATGAGTATGATGGGAGAACTAACTTATTTTCTTGGACTTCAAATACAACAAAGAAAGGATGACATCTTTATCAATCAATCCAAGTATGCAAAGGAATTAGTCAAAAAGTTTGGACTTGAAACTGCAAATGCTTACAAAACACCTATGGCCACTACCACCAAGCTTTCAAAAGATGAATCTGGTAATAATGTTGATATCTTTACTTATCTAGGTATGATTGGTAGTTTACTCTATATTACTGCATCTCGTCCAGATATTATGTTTAGTATTTGTTTATGTGCACCCTTTCAATCGTGTGCCAAAGAATCACATTTGGTTGTCGTTAAGAGTATCATTCGATATCTTAAAGGCACACCAAATATTGGACTTTGGTATCCGAAAAATATAAAATTTTCTCTTGTAGGATATTCTGATGCAGATTATGCCGATAGCTTGACCGATAGAAAGAGCACTAGCGGTACATGTCACTTCTTGGGAAACTGCCTTGTCTTGTGGGCATCCAAGAAGCAAAACTCTGTAACTCTCTCTACTGCCGAGGCTGAATATATCGCCGCAGGATCCTGCTGTCCGCAGGTATTATGGATGAAATATACTCTCGAAGATTACAAGGTATTCTTTGACCAACACAGTCGCACAAAACACATTGGTATTAGGTATCATTTTATTAAATATCACTTTCAAAAGGGAGATATTTTACTTGAAAATATTTCTACTGATTCACAACTTGCTGATATTTTTACAAAACCTTTAGATGAAAAACGATTTCATTTTTTGAAAGGAGAGCTAAATGTGATTGATATCTCGGCATGAAATTTCATTCTGCGGTCGACTGAACGGGCGACTGTATGCTTGTAAGGGTGTACGGTCGACTGGGCGGTCGACCAGTTTCCTCTCGGTTAAAATTGGTTTTATACATTATTTTCAAAAAAAATTGGTTTCTACTATTTGCGGTCGACCGGCTCCTCCTCTGGAAACTTTTTTGTTTTTTTGTCTTTACAAAATAAATGGTCGACCGTGCAGTCGACCGGTTTGCCCTCTGTGATCTGTTATGTTTTTGGCAAAAGAGGTGCGGTCGACCGTGCGGTCGACCGGTATGCTCTTGGAAAATTTTCTTTAAATCATCTCTGTTGCGGTTGACCATACGGTCGACCGGTCTCTTCTCTGGTCTTCTATAAAAACACTTTTTAAAACCATTTCGTTCTCAGTAACATTTCATTCTTTTCAACAGTATCAACGATATCATGTAAGAAGATTCTCTTTCACTCGTTTTCAGTAACATTTCGTTCTTTTCACGTGCTTTCACTAGAATATTTTTTTTTAACGTGCTTTCACTTTTCTTCTACTTAAATCCCTCTTTGTGTGTTCCAAAAAGGGAGAGATTTTTTTTTGGAATGTTTTCAAGTATTCATGACATGTTTTCATAAAATGTTTTCAAATACTTTGCAATGATTCTATGAATATTCTAAACCGCAAATATGGTTTCAAAAGTCTTACATTAATCATATATGTTGTAATTCAGTATAAAAGGTGACATTGAATTAAGGGGGAGTATTTACATCTCTCTTAAAGGCTCTTACTTATGAAAATATGTGTAATAGGATATACTAAACTCAGGGGGAGTATTTATGTGGCCTATTTTAATTTCCAAACATTCCAGCATGTTTTGTTCATACCAAAATGGGGAGATTGTTGACTCTTAGTTTGGTGAGCACAAAACGTGCTCATTAATACTAATAAGTTTAAAGTTAGTTGTTCAGATCTTCAGGATCAAATAATATCAGCAAGAGATCCAAAAGAGATTCAAGAATATTCAAACATGGAAAGCAATAAAGAATGATTGCAAATACAAGCAAAAGATGAAGTTATTCAAAAAGAGTTCATGATTAATTGGTCTACAAGCAAAAGAGGAAGATATCAAGACCTAAATTTTTTCTTCTATTTTCGTGAGATTTTAATTGTATAAGATTGATTAAAGATTGATTAGTTTATGGTAAGAAAACAGGGTGGATTCGGAATATACAGCGCGATACCGGTCGACCGTACTTCATGACCAGTTGACCGCATCGCAGTCGACTGCAACCTTGAGTTGTTTGAGAAGCGGTCGACCTTTCACCTCTCTAGTTTACGTTAGAGAGATGAACGGTCGACCGCACCAATATGTCGGTCAACCGCACTGTGCGCTATGTGTATTCTTGGAAAGTATCGTTTCTATTTTTGATCGATACACTTCCCCGTCTATTTATATTGTACGAATCCACTTTGTGTTCTTAACCTTATTACTTCTGATAAAATTCTTCTGAACTAATCTTTCGATAATCAATCCGAGTGTGAGCGATAATTTTTCTGTATTCTTCAGTCAAGATCATTAAACGATCTTGAGTTTTGGTTTTTCTTTCTTTTCCCCTTCGGTGAGATTGACGGGACTTGTATTGGAAGTCCTGTGGGTGTAATAGGTCCCTCGGCCTGAATTCGTGAATCACTGTACAAAGGGCTTTAAGTATAGTGGAACGCTTGTGGCAGAGAATTGCTACAAGTAGATGGTGTGGACGTAGACCTGGGGGTCGAACCACGTTATATCGCTGCGTCATTGTATTTGCTGCTCTTAACTCTTTTACTTACCTTGCACTTTATTTTATTAATTTTTAATTCTGCACAATCACCCTATTCACCCCCCCAGGGTGATTTACAAAAGAGTCAAATGTAATGGTGCAATTATGATCGGCAATTTATCCAACAAAAATTAAGTTCATAAATAAATTTGGGATATGAAAGATTGAGGAAATGGAGAATGTTGGAGATTAGAAATCATTTTGTTGTGAAATTGGGAGGAGATCTCTAGAGACAATACACACAAAATAAAAAGATAAAGAATAAGAACAATTGTGAAGAATAGAAGCATCAGAGATTATGTGATAGGAAGCACCTGAGTCAAACAATGATGCCCATTTGATGGAGCTGGCGATTGAGCTGCTGATATATAAGCTGACTAAGCTTGTTAGGTGGATAAGCATTAGAGGCCGCAACAGGAGCAGCTACAGGTAGTCTCTGATTCGAGCGCAAACTCTTGTGATTCTGATATATGGTGTGCCCAAGAAGGTGACAATAGTTATATTGTTTCTTTGGCTTCATTGGACGAAAAGAATATAAAGCAGATGACGAGAGGTGGTTGTCGGGAAGTTGGTGTAACAGACAACATAAGAGTAGACTGTGGTGTAGTAAGAAAGCAGCGGTCCATAGATTGGTCTCCTCGGCTAACATAGCTGATTTGGTATGTTCCAAAATAGGAACTGTCTTAAGAGACATAAGCTAACTACGAACAATTTTGAACTCTGGACAAAGCCACATCAAAAACTCATAAACAAGTTTTCGATTACATGATACTACACACTTCTTCTCCTTATTGGGTTCCTCAATTTCATCAGTTTGTTGCCAAAAATTCTGAAGAGATGTAAAGAAATCTGATACAGACTGATCACCCTGAGTGGTTGCAGCAAGTTTTTGATTCAAGGCATACTCACGAGCATGACTAGAGTGCTTCTAAGTATCTTGAAGATGGGCTCAAATAGCCTTTGTAGACGGAAGAACAACAATTCAATGACAGATGAAGACCTCAGTGGAATAACAAATAATATCGTGTACTCGGGAATTTTGAGCTTTCCACTCCTAAAGAGTTTGAGAGGATGCAGCGGGAGGGTAATAGTAGAGTTTGAAGTAATATTAGGAGGTGTCATGGATGGCGTAGTCATCGATGAAAGATCATCTGTAAGATGATGAACACGACCATGAGCTCATAGAAGCACAAATATTGTGTATATACCAAGTTTGATAAATTTTTGGGCCCGATAATTTTTCGGGTGCAATGGAAATAGAGTGGATAGACCAGAGACACGAAGTGAAAGCCATGAACTGGAGTTGGGTTAAAATTAGTTCGGGTGTGGCTCAGATTTGGATCTAAAATCTGAATCGGTTTAGATTGTTTGGATTGTTTGGGTTTGGTCTAGACCGGACCAGGTTCTGTTCGGAGTGGACCCGAATTGGTTTGGACCGGGTCGGGATGGGCTGGAGACCGAACCAGAAGAACAGAACTTGGTTTGGATAGTGGCGGGATTTTTTTGGTTTCGAATGATCGGGACCGAAAGCAAAGAAGGAGAGAGCTAGGGTTTAAATGAAATCCTAGAGGCTGCGACGGTGGCACACAGGGCAACACTGGGAGATCCACGGCAAGGGAGTGGCGCAGGCAGCTGACGTCGACAACGACGGTGTTAGGAGCAGGGAGGTTGACGGTCTGGATGTAAGGTTTGGATTGTTGTTTGAAATCCTGATTCAGATGGGGATTGATTTGGGATCCAATGGGGATTGATTTGGAATTGAAGATTTAGGTTTGGATTGCTCTATTTTGGATTTGAGGATCAAGGATAATGAGGCTCTGCTACCCTGATAGAGTTAGAGAAAGTAAACTTTTATCTATTAGGCACACAAGCCAACTATATATATACTCACATACGAAATGGGATAAACACGTACCATACACATACTAAAGAGTATATACATATATTAACATGTGATAGTATGAAATTGGTGGACATTAATTTGTAGGAATTAAAGAGAGATCAGTTTGAAAATAACGGCATAGGCTAATAGCATGTCATTCTTCCAAACAGCGGAATCAGTTTAATTTTTTTTAGCATGTCGCTATTTTGGAAAACGGTATCAGTACATTTCTTATACAAATGTGAACCATCTGATTTGACAAAAATTTCAAGTGCTGAAACAACTTATAAATAATGTCGTTATCCCCAAGAACGACATTCGCATTACTGATGTCGTTGTTGAAAAATAACGGCATCAGTTATAATAAGTAATAAAATGAAATGAACTGTTGTCGTTATTCCAAACAACAACATCAGTTATCTCTAACAATGAATATAACTAATGTCGAAATTTCTAACAACAGCATCTATAATGTTATTGTCGTTGTTCCAAACAACGACATCACTTCCAAGTTAGAGAGAGTCCACAATTGGGAATAAGTTAACTGATGCTGTTACTTCAAATAGCGGCATGCGAATTTCTTTTAACAGATGTCGCTATTGGAAACAACGACATATAAACAATCTATGCCGTTATTTTCAATACCGATTAATGCTGACGTGTCAAAAGTTGAATCAATTGGGTAAATATTTTCGAATGTGAGTCAGATCGCTCAATATTTTCGAAGAGTGGGTCGGGTCAGTACCGCAAAATATTCCACCGAATCCCTTATCCTATGCGGCTGTCATTTCGCTCGCTGATACTCCATCAATGTTATTCCTACAAAGCGCACCTACAACTCTACAAGTAACAATGCACTCCCCTAGCAACAATGCTGGACCTACCCTTAACAGCTTGCACCGCAACTCTACCAGTAATCCTCAACATTTTACCTCTTTTCATTACACTTCTTCGGATAGACATAGAGATTCAAGTCCTACCAAACAGAGGAGAGATGCAGGGGCAGCTGTCGAACAGCATTTGCAACCATTAGTAGCCCCAGTCAAGCCCACCACCGAGCAGCTCCTGCCACACTCACCTCCGGAGTGCCACCAAATGTTATCTCACATCAAGCATACCCACGACGGGGAGGTGCTTGACGGGACTACAAATGGGGCCACGGGAGATGGCGCAGAGGAGGGGCAGTGGACTGTGGTCAGGGGTAAACGCAACAATCGTACCAAGAATAACTCTCACCTCCAACCTGGCCATTCCACATGCTTCAAGAAACAGAGGAAAGGGAAGAAGAAGCCGGCGCCATGTTTTAATTGCGGAGATCTGGGGCACTTCAAGAATGAGTGCACGAAAGAAGTACGCTGCACCAAATGCTTGAAATGGGGCCATCTATCCTATGTGTGCACCAACGTGCTTGATACTAAAAGTGATGATGAGAGGGAGGTGGCCAGGGGTAGATCTCCGGATCACCCCGTCGTTATTAAGCTGGCAAATAGCCTCGAAGTCATCAAAAGCGAAGAGGGCTGGCTAAGACAATGGTGTGCAATCGCCAAAGTGAAGAAGGGCAGGCCATCGGAGGTGCATCTCACTCAGGCCCTCGCTCAAAAATGGCCCATGCGTGCCGACCGAGACTGGGTAGCCAAGAAGCTCTGCCACATGCAGTTTTTGGTGTCCTTCCCCTCACCGGCGAAAGTTTCAGAGGTAGTCGGGATGGGGATAATCGACTTTGGGCATTTTCAAGTGGAGTTCACGGTGTGGACACCAACTTTCGGTGCCGAGCTACCTCAGGGCAATAAGTATTGGGTGTGGATTCATAATATCCCCTTACATTTTTGGAGGAGGGAGGCTATTCAGGAGATGGTCGCCGAGTTTGGGTCAGTTGAAGAGGTGGACGAGAAGACGGTGAGGCGATCGGAATTGATCTCTGCCAGGGTCCTGATCCGAAGCGTCGACATCTCCTTGATGCCGCGGTTCGCCAAGATCTACTCCTTTGTTGAGTCGTATCTCGTCAGGTTTGTTTTAGACAGGAGAGTCGACCCATCACCGGAACTGAGCCACCCCTCCCCCAACCCATCAACCTCCCTCACTGATCACAGATCGTTCAAGCAGGTGGTATCTCCGAACAACCTCCTTTCTATCGATGGGTCGCACGAGGTTGAGCGAGCCCACAGGGAGATTCTCAGGGCTGCGAGGGAGCAGCGTCAACAACCTCCTCATCAGCATGCCAAGGTCAGGGATGATTGGAGACGGGACCGTCCCGCAAGATCCAGTGGTCAAGAGTCAAAAGAGACCTTCAACACGCTGGATCGAGCGGTGGTCCCAGTCAACGACCTTCCCTTGGAATCTCTTGCTATGGCATCGGGGGGGGAGCCAAGATCAGAGCCCATTAATGGCAATTTCTCCAATTGCGGGGACATGCAAGCTTTGAACCGGAGGGTTGTGGTCAAGAACGCCAGTTTGGGGAATGAGACTGAAGAAAGAAGACTCTCGACCAAAGAATGGGTCCAAAAGAGGTGGTTTGCATCCAAAAAGGATTCACTTCAAGGGTCAGAGGTAGGTGTGGGGGTCGAGGCGAGCTCTAGCTTACACCAAAACGGCAACCTCGTCCCAGTTGAGACGAGTACGGAGGGAGTGGGGGGTGTGAGTAGGCGTTTGGAAGTTAGCAAGGTTGGGAAAGAAGACAGGGCAGCTCCGAAGTTGGAGCTTGCCAAAAAGAGGCAAGAAGACGATAGGGTTGTTGAACTGCGCTCGATGAGAACGAGTGGGAGAGAAAAAGAGGCACTTCGACATCTGTGCAGACAGTCTGCGCATGCCGTTGGTTCAGCCAATGAGAGCACGCCAGAGCCTTCGAGCGGTAAAATCACCGCTGCGCCTGCCGCGCTGTCAACCAATGGGGTGTTGACAGCTGGCAGGGCGGGTGAGTTTACCGCTCCATTTATCAACGCTCAGCACACAAATTTCGATGGAGAGGGTATTGTGCTCCGTAGGCACAACTTTGATGTTATCGTGGACCAGGCTGCTGTTGGGCACGTGGATGGGCCTTTTATTGATCATGATGGGCCCAAGAAGGGGTCCATACCGCCGTCTAGTGTCTCAGTACTATCTGTCACTACTGCTTCTTGCTCTGAGTTACTATATCAGACTGGGAACGGGCCCACTGAGGGGACCGTTGTGGAGGATGCAGCTATTATTCATGAGGCTCCTAGTTGCGGGCTCAATGTGGAGTCCGCACTGCAGGCTACTTCTGATAGTGAGGACGATCCAGAAGGGAGGCTAAATCTTGATGTTGAATTCTCACTCTCAGATGACGAATCTGAAGATCTTGAGTTCATTGCGAACACTCAGAGGGAGCTTTCCCCAGAGATGGTGCTATCTACTTTCCCACATTCAGCTCCAGTGGGCAACGCTGGAGTGAATTTGCGGGCTGGAGGGTTCAGAGTCCACCGTTCACCAAAGAGGGCTCATGTGGAGTCCTTGGATACTACCTTGAAGTGGCAGCGTCGGCCAAATCCGCTAAGTTCGACAAGGGAGGTACGACTCACTTTTTAGCATCTATTTTAAATTTCATGTCAGACTCCGATGTTTTTTTACTTGCTGAAACTTGTGGGTTAGAGGTATGGGACACAGATCGGAGCGCGTTACTTCTTAACAAAATCAGGGGTTGGGAATTTGATAGGGTTAAGACTAGCCATAACAATACCCTTACGAATCACACGAAGCCTACGGATTCCCTGGAGACTGGGGTCGGCCCCACTCCCTCTACTACGATCTCTGTTGATTCGGTTCCCCAATGAATACACTATTTTGGAACGTTAGGGGGTTGGGGGACAGGGGTAAGAGGGGTATGGTGCGGGATGTCATTAACAACTCCAAGGCAGATGTTGTAGGTCTGCAGGAGACCAAACTCCAGCACGGGCTCAAACTCAAAAGAGTGGGTGGTAACAGAATCAAGGAGTGGGTGTTACGCCCCTCTGTCGGTGCCTCAGGGGGGATTGCTATTGGGTTTAATTCTGACCTTCTTTCATGTGAAGAGGAGCATTGCGGTATGTTCTCTCTGACTGCCAGACTTAAGCGTCGATCCGATGATTGGATGCAGACGGTGACTGTTGTCTACGGGCCGAACGTGGCCGTAGACAGGGAGGCATTCTGGCTAGAACTGGCTAACATCCGTCAGCGCTGGTCGGGACCTTGGATTGTGGGTGGGGATTTCAACATTACCAGATTTGCTTTTGAGCACAAGGGAAGAGGCGCTAGCGACAGGCATCGAGAGGAATTCAATAGAGTTATCACGGAACTTGAACTGATTGATATTCCGATCAATGATAGGCTTTTTACTTGGTCTAATTAGCAAGCGGTCCCGGTCATGGCCAAGTTGGACAGGATCCTCGTCTTTATGGATTGGGAAGCTCTATTTCCTCTCGCTACGGCCAGATCGATTCCTAGGCCAACTTCTGAACACACACCGATCTTACTTGATTTAGGCAATCGGGGTCACCGCAAGCCTAGGAAATTCAGATTTGAAAAGGCCTGGTTGGAAATTCAGGGATTCCACCATATGGTTATGGAGAATTGGGCACTCCCATTACCCGGTCGGGACGCAGCGGCTAGATGGTGTGGGAAGATCCGTAGGCTTAGAAGGCGACTCTGTAGATGGAATCGATCTAGATTCTCGAACATCTGGCGTGACAAAGAAGTCTTCCTGGAACAAATTGATGAGCTCGAGAGGGTGGAAGAGTCTAGAGTCCTCTCGCAGGAAGAACGAAATAAGCTATTAGCACTCCGGGATAATATTGCCAATCTATATAGGCTTGAAGAGATCAAATGGCAACAAAGGGCCAGGATTTCGTGGCTCAAAGAGGGAGACGCAAACACGGCCTACTTCCATCGGGTGGCGAGTGCTCGGAGGAGATCCAATCTTATCCTATCTATTCAGACAGAGACTGGATCTTCACAGGATGAGAAGGTGATCTCCTCCACTTTCCATTCTTTCTATAAGGGTCTCTTTGGGAAGAAGAATGACTTTCGGATCCCTATGGGTGAGGAATTTTGGCTTAAGTACCAGATTGATCCAGGGCAAAATAAGTCCTCCTTGGAGGAACCCTTCACGGAACCGGAGGTCAAAGCGGCCATTGACCAGATGGGAGCTGATAAATCGCCTGGGCCAGATGGTTTTCCTATGATGTTCTTCCAAGTGTTTTGGGAAGAAATTAAGGGGGAATTTATGGATATCATGTTGGATTTTTTCCACAATAACCTGAGGTTGGCGATGTTCAACTTTGCAGAAGTTGTGTTGATTCCCAAATGAGAGGAGTCCAAGTGCGTTGGGGATTTTAGACCTATTAGCCTGATAAACTGCTCGGCTAAAATCATCAGTAAGGTTCTTGCTATCCGGTTGAGTAGCATTATGGACAGTATTATCAGTAGAACACAGACGGGATTCATTAAGGGGAGATGTATCCTAGACTGCGTGGCTACGGCTGAACAAGTTATTCATCACTGCCACAAGAGCAACTCCAAGAACTTCCTCCTCAAGCTGGATTTTGAGAAGGCTTACGATTCTGTGGATTGGGATTGTTTGCTAGAGGCCCTAAAGGGGCGAGGCTTTGGGGTCAAATGGATCAGATGGATCAAACAATGTTTACAATCTAGCAAAACGGCCATTTCAGTGAATGGGAGACCAGGTCCCTCGTTTCCGTGCAAGAAAGGTCTCCGTCAGGGGGACCCGCTATCCCCACTTCTATTCACCATTGTAGCGGATGTGCTCAGAGGTATGATGGAGAACTGTCAAGAAAAAGGGTGGATTTCACCCGTGGCCAGCAGTACAGCTAATCAGGGATGCACGATCCTTCAATATGCCGACGACACTCTTATCTTTGGAAATGGATCCAGATCGGAAACTATTTGCTTTAAAGGCGTCCTTTACTGCTTTGAGGCTTGGTCAGGTCTCAGAATTAATTTCCACAAAAGTGCGCTGATTCCTATCTCGTTGTCGGAAGCTGAATCTCGGGAGCATGCCACCATTCTCAATTGCGCGACAGAAGAGTTCCCGATCAAGTATCTCGGGCTGCCGCTTCGGCCAGGGAGGCTTACTAAAGCTGACTGGCTGCCTTTTATTGACAGGGTGGAGGATAGATTGTCCGGTTGGAAAGGCAAATCACTCTCTCTTGGGGGCAGAGTGGTTCTCATCAATTCGGTGCTATCCAATCTGCCCATTTATTACGTGTCCTTCTTCGAACTCCCAAAGTGGGTGATCCAAAGGATTGACCGTATCAGGAAGAGATTCCTTTGGAAAGGTGCAGACTCAAGTAAGGGAGGTTACCACCTCATTAAATGGAACATCGCTTGCATGAATAAAAGGCATGGAGGGCTTGGAATCATTGACCTCAGAGATATGAACTTGGCTCTCCTGGGAAAATGGTGGTGGAAAGTGTTTCATCATGGCGGGGAAGGGTGGCAGGACTTTATCCAACCTTACCTTCGAGGTAAAGGGACCAGAAGTTTAGGATTTCGTGTGGGATCAAAAGTCTCCCGGTTCTGGAAAGGAGTTGCTAAAGCCAGCGGACCTTTCAACTCCGTCACTTCATCCATGATCGGCAATGGTCGGACCACCAGATTTTGGTGGGACAAGTGGTGCGGTCCTCATAACCTTAAGGATGATTTCCCAGAATTGTTTGCTATTACGTTGCGACCGAATATCTCGGTAGCGGAAACATGGAAACGAGGGTCTTGGAGACCGTCGTTCCGAGGAACTCTCTCTCCAAGCTTGACTCGGCAACTGCATGAACTACATTTGCGCATAGTCCAGTCCGGAGTGACATGCGCCCAAGGCCCAGATCATTTGAGTTGGGGTCTCGAGAAGAGAGGTGTGTTCTCGGTTAGAACGCTCTACCACCGGATTCACTACCGAGGATGCAGGCCCAGCTGGGCAGCGGTTCTTTGGAAAGCCAAAACGCCTCTGAAAATTAGAGTCTTCCTTTGGCTTGTGCTCAACAATGCTATTCTTACTCGAGAGAACCTTGCCAAGAGGCAACCTAGCATTGCTACCAATTGCGGGTTCTGCAACGCTAACGTGGAAGACCTGAATCATCTGTTTCTTTACTGCACCAGAAGCAAGGCTGTCATGATAGAGGTGCTGAGAGCACTAGGCACTAGTGATTACCCTAGAGACTACGAGGAACTATGGGTTGGCCCCAGATTTGCCTCATCCCGACACGATATGAAAGATGCATGGTTTATTGCCATTGCGGCAACCACATGGGTGTTATGGCTAGATAGGAATGATTTTTACTTCCGTGCTTCTTGTAATTCTATTTCTAGTAATCTTACTCATGTCATGCATCTTATTTCCTTTTGGGCTACAGCTGCTGCTTCAGGAGCAAGAGGGAGGATTGCAAGGGTCTTCCAGGTGGATGAATATGACGATGAGGAGATAGAGATCGGGCCCACTTTGGACTGATGCGTGGACAGACGCCTCACTTTTGAGTCAGGCCTTGTTGTTTGTATCTGTCTTTTTGGTTGCCGTTAGGCTTGATGATGTAACCCATCCCCCAGGGTATTGTTGGGGGCTATGTTTTATTTCCTGTAATGCTCTTTTGTCCCCCGAGACTTCGGGGTTGTTTATTAATCACTTATTAATGAAACAGGGTGGCATTATTCCACCTTTTCTTCAAAAAAAAAAAAAAACTCTACAAGTAACAATGTTTTAAGCAGACTTGCAAATTTTGGGTTATTTGCATTTGCCCCCAGTTTACAACTACCTTTGGCATTTGTGATTTTTTGGGGCAAAATTGATGTAGGCTGCATCCATGTCCACATCAGTAATAGGCCCTTTTTGTAAATTTTGTTGATGTGAACGTGGAGGCCTACCGCCTATATCAGTTTTGAAAAGAAAAAAATGCAAATGCCAAAGACAGTTGGAATTGGGGGCAGATGCAAATAACCCAAAAATCAGCTTAAAGTGTAACCTCGGTTAATTTTTTCTCCTCATACAATTTGTCCAATCCATATAACTTCTTATATTTAAGGACTACCTACTTGGGAGAACTCTGTAACTTTTCAACAGGATAAATATTAAATGTGAGATCTCCAATGAATATGTCGTTTTGTTTATACCGAATAGATGGGATGAAAAGTAGCAATTTTGGCTCGTTAGAGCATTTGCACTCGTTGAATGTCAAATTTTAGGTATTTAGCATATAGAAATAGAAATTTTGAGTTTATATTGTAGACGTTTAAATCCAAATTTTGGGTTTTGAATTTAAAAAATCAACAAACTGGGAATGATTTCCCGTCTATTGATTTTTTTATTTTTATTTTTTAAATTAAAAACCAATAGACGGGAAATCATTTCCCATCCAAGATTTTTTTCCCAATTAACTCCTAATCAAATCTTAATTAATACTATTTTAATCTTAAATAAATCTTAAACCTTATTTAAATCTCAATTATAACCTAATATATATCCATAAAATTTTCTATAGGTCTATTTCTATACAATTTTTTCGGAAAAAATGTAAAGAAAGGAAAGGACGGGTGATCCTTTCCCGTCCGAAAATTTCTTTTTTTTAGGAAAAAAAAAGGAACGGGCGGGAAATTCTCGTCCGATCAAAAAAATTAAAAAAATAAATTAGATATTAAAAATAAAATTGACGTGACGAAAGATCATCTTTCGTCCGAGATTTTTTTTTTAAATGGACGAAAAATCATCTTTCGTTAGCTATATTTTGTCAATTGTTATTTCTTTTCCCAAATATAGCTGACTACCGTTCCTCTCAAAACAAAAATTTGAGTATTTGGCCAACGATAGCAGCACTTCTTTTCCCAAAATTTGTAAAATTTGGGGGAAAAATCAACGACTACAAATGCTCTTAGAATAGGCAAAATAGAGAATAATTGAATAATTTGGTTAGCCAAAAAAGTATCTACTCCGACCATACTAGCTATTTTGGCTAGTCATAAATATTTTAATTTTTTATTTACTAATCTGTTAAAGCCCAAACAAAATACCAAGCAATTAATAAGCCCAAACAAAATATCAAGCCCAAATCCCTTAATGCCCATAAAAAAATACTAAGTAATAAGCCCAAACAAAATACCAAGCACAAAGAAAAAGTTTTTTCTACAAGTAAAGCCTCGCGATCTATGGCAAGAGACATAGCGATCTGGGGAACTCGCGTGTTCTGGATCCCCATTGTTTATTTTTTGGCGAACTCAGAGCCTGACCTTGCAAAAAAAAAAAAAAAAAAAAAAAAAAATATTTTGTTCCCGATCCCGATTTTTTATTTTGTTCTCGATCCCGAACTCGCTATTTCTCGATTTTTTTTTCTAGTTTGATTTGTTTCACGACAGCGGAAAGAGCGAAAAAGAAGTTTGCCGAGCCATACAACTTCACCAGATCCGACGATTAAATCTAAGATATCTATTTTGACGAGTTGTTTGACAAGTCCCATTGGAGCATATTTTTTCTTCTAAATCTGCTATTTTCACTAAAAATAAGAGATGACTAACATGGCTGAAGATAATCTTATAGATAGTTTGCATAAACCACTCTTACTAAAGCACGTGGTATATCTGTTATGCATTTTTGCAGGCTTACAAATTTCTATGTGAGGCTATTTATCTAAATATTCAAAATATAAAATGAAGTTTAGAATGTAAAATTTTCTAACAATTGATTCATTCAGACAAGGCTCCCATTTTATGCACATTATAAGAGTATTTAGACCGCAATTTGCGTAAGTAAAGCACTTATAAGGCACTAAATAATTTTTTAGTCAAGTAATAAGTAAATAATCTCGTAATTTTTTCTGCAACAACAACAATAGAGCCTACCTCAAATATTTTGGGGTCGACTATATCAATCATTCTTCTTCATTCATCTCCATTGTGCATCACCATATTTGTCAAACTAACATATTCCAAATTTTTATTAATAGCTTCTACTCATTTCTGTTTTGGTCTACCCTTTGTCCTTTTTTCTCTCCTAACTTTATTTCTATCAATTTTCATACTTCTTGTTCGTTGTATGTATCCAAACAACCTCACTCGATTCTCACATTATATACTGTGAGTTTGAAAATCTTTTGAGGCCCTTTTATGTAACTTTTTATTAAATTGAAGTATTAAATGTAAAAAATTAATAATAAAACAACTTATACAAAACACCCAAGCTAAAATAGTAACCGTTTACAAAACAAAATTGCTCAAAACTCTCTCTTTAAGACAAGACTAGTAAGTTTCACGTGCGATGCACGTTTTGATAAAAAGTTGAAGTTGAAACAGCACTCATGATGAATGCCTTAAATTTTAAAAAAATTGGAGATGAACAGGCACTGCGCGTATTTTTTAAAATTTTTTGAAGAAAAAACCTTGAATTATACGTACGGTGATGTGTTACAAAATAGATTTGGAGTTGCACGTGCAACGTGCGTATTTGCTTTGTGATAGAAAAATTTAAAAATTATTTGTTTGGTGAAGGAAAAAACTTTGATTTACACGCGTGATGCACGTGTTAATAAATAGAGTTAGAGTTACGCGTGCAACGTATGTGTTTTATTTGTGACAAAAAAAATATTTTAAAAATATTTGTTTGGTTACAAACTCAAAGTGACAAAGTGACAAACTCTCCCATTAATAGTAGTAGATGTACTCTTTGAAGATAGTAAGTTAGTAGCATTGCACATGTTCGTCGTGTTTTCTTCTATTTCTGGCGTTACTACGTCATTGCACATGTTCTTGGTGTTTTTGCTTCCGTTACACTTCGGTAGATCTGCGTGGCCTTCTATAACTATGTTATATCTCATGACTCCTATGTGACCATATTATTCTTTCTTCATACACTTTTCATCACTATCTATCTCGCCAATGAAAAGGCGTACGTACCAGTGAACTACACTACCAGTATCTCTTGAAATAGATAATCCTTTATTCTCATCTCCTTGACTCCTTTCTTTGTCTTCATCAAATGTAAACCCCAGGTGTTACTTATTTAGTACTCTTCAACCATTGTTTTAAATTCATCCTCACCCAGTTTGTATACCCTAAACCTGCTTTGTTTCTGCTTTGTTTCATTGAGCAATAGTAGCCAAAACCATATATTCCATTCACATTCCAATCAGTGGCGGAGCTATATGGGGCCCAGGGAGTCCCCCCACTCTAATTAGGGCCGGCCTTGAGTTCTCGGGGTCCCGAAGCGAAAGGCCCAAATAATTATTTTTTGGTCCCTAATAACAATATAATTTATTAAAATCTTTTTAATGAAACTAGGGAGGCCTAGGCCAACCTTTTCTGATAAAAAAAAAACAATATAATTTTTTATGCACAAAATATGTGCTTATATTTATGAGGAAAATACAAATTTGGAACCTCTAAAATTGCAAAAAAATCGGGGTCTAAGGCGGGCCGGCCTTAAGGTGGGGGCCGACCCTGCCCCCAATTGAAACCTCCCTAAAAAATTTAAAATTTTTGAACCCCCAGATAGTAATTTACACGTGTGGTGCACATTTAATATATTAAAAAAATTAAAAAAGTTAAAGTAAAAAATCTGACGTAGTGAGGACTCGAATTTGAGGCCTCCTTCATATTAGTTTTATATGTGCAATGCACGGGTTGGTAGATTGACAAATGACACTAAGGTATTCTCCAATTATAATATTAGAGATTAAATTTTATGCTTTGGCCCTCCTAAAAATTATGAAAACACACATAAATACACTACAACAAAAATGGGCATTCTCGGCGCTTTTGCGCCAACGTTTTATTGAAAAGCCGGGATAGACCGCTATGAAAATCCAAGGGGTCTATTCCGACATTTTTTTTCCGGTGTTTTAAATAGAATCCCTTCAATTCCCACCAAAATCCTAATTTATAATTTCATTCCCCCCCCCCCCCCCCCCCCCCCCCCCCCGCGCGTCTCTCTCAAAACCCCAAATCGGAAACCCCTCACCCAAACCCTAAAAAACTCTTCCATCTTACATCCACCTTCCCTTCTCCTCTCCCCTTCCAATCTGCTTCCCTCATCCGTCTTGGCCACCGCCGTTAGCCACATCATCTCCCGCTCATCCGCCGCCCATCGTCTCCTCCCTGAACAGTCAGTCTCCCAACTTCAGCAGTTGCCCACCCAAGGAGACGTTCTTGCTCAATAGCCTGCAATTTCGAACACTAACTCGTCGTCATGGCATCGTCGATTCTTACATCGAAACCCTCGCTCAAGTCCTTGGCAAGTATATAATTAACCTTAGATCTGATATGCAATTAGTAGTCTATTTAGGTTTAATTTTAAATTTATTTTTTCTTGTTTTTCTTAACTTTATCTGGGTTAATGATTTTGAAGATTTGGTTGAGATGGATAGGGTGAATGATATGATTGTAGTTAATATTTAGATTGAAATGTTGTTTTATTTGTTAGATTATGAAGATAGCCCTGGATTTTTGATGGGATGGATGAAGAAGCTCGAAAGAAAATAGTGGAGGTGCATGATGGTCATTTATATCTAAACGTGATAAACAAAAAGCTTGAAAGAGGGAAAGAGGAAAGATGAATGCCAAAGAGAGGTATAATCTGTTGACCTTCATATTTTTTCTGTAATTTCTTGGTGTGCTTTTCTTCATTTTGTTCTTTATTTGTTTTAGAAGCATTAAAGTATTAGTGGGGGCTTGTGAGTTTGTTCTTCTGGTTACTGGTCATCACGTCTTTTTTCATCTATGCAAATCCTGAGTGTGACCAACCTTCTTATAGAGCCAATTAATGTTAAATAATGTTCTTCTAAGGGAAATGTTGTGTCGCTCGCAAATTGATGGATTTTTTTCCGAGTAGAACAAGGAGATGTATGTAGACAAATAAGTCGAATTTGTAGATCATCCATTCTAAATTTTTTAATTCATATCACAATTACCCTTTATTTCTCTTAATATAAATGATTGACATGTCCGCATGAATAGTAACAATGAGCTATGTGCTTTGACTAAATACTGGTCTAAAACCATATTACAAATGAAATCAGCACTGATATATCCTTACAAATCATGGATCCCCATCACGTATGTATTTGGAGTTTGTTTCAGATTAAAGTCAGTTGGTGTCTGTGCTGGTAAAAGTCTGACTAATATCTAGGTTTTAATGCACACAGAGTCTACATTTGCCTGCGTAATTGCACACAACAGCTGCGCAACTTCTCTTTGACTTTGTTTGCGTAAGTTATATATCATTATCATTCATAAGTCTGAATTTTATTTGATTAAATCTTCATGTCTATATTTTGAAATTACCTTTTCTTCTAACATACATTTCTCTCCTTGTGGTTGGCTTGGCAAAGTCGCTCTGGAGACATATATCTCTCAGATACATATCTAGTTAAGGTGCGTATGCATTATTATTTTTGCATATTCTATATTTCTCCTTTTGTATTTTGTTTGGAATCTCAAGCAATAGTTAGCTGCTACAAATCGTTCTAAATGATGTAGTGAATTTAGCTGTCATTCTTACCAAGACTGTTATAGAACAAGAAGAAGAACAAATCTTCAAACTTAATCTTTGGTCTCGGCTAGAAGATTCCTTTGTCTTTATTGAGGTCCTAATTTATACATTTATCTCTAACTGTCCATATTCTAGTTTTTGTAATGTTTGTTCTTCTAGATCCAGCCATTATAACCATAATCATCAACATTTGTCTATCTATCAAGTTATCATCTTTTTTTCATTTTTAGATTTAGTTTTTGTCAAGTTATCAAGTTATCATCTATTAAGTTGTACATTATGAATTTGGTTGTCAATCTATCAACCTTCTAGATCCAGCCATCATAACCATAATCGTCAACTCTATATAGTCGGGCGGTAGATTCCAGGACTATAGACCCAGTCGGGTGGTGGATTTCGGGACTGTGGTTGCTTCGTGGAAAATGAACTTTTATTTTAAATCTGGGACTATGCGTAATAGGGCGGATAGTTTGCCGTTCTCCAATGTATATACGTATACCGGGGCTAGAGAGAGAATTGCGGGATAATTCACACGATGAGGGATCTGTTATAACAGTCGGGCGGTGGATTCCGGGACTGGGATCCATACTCGTGGAATGATCTAAACCTTGTCTTATTACTGGGTAGTTTTCATGGCAAGGAATCGAACCCTTGAATGTGGAGTACGTAGGTACTTGCCCTTGGACCTATGTAGTATGGGATGCATAGAATCCGAACAAGTATGCATTAGTGTCATCCTAGAATAAAATATCTGCATTAGGCATTAAAGCGTTGCATACACTTACATATTTAGTGTAGTCACATTTCACACTTTATTTTGCATTCAAATTGCGGTTTGTTAAAGTATTGAGATCGTTATATGTACGGCATGGAGAGGATGACCGAGTATAACATTTTTGTCAGTTATAAGTAACTGAAGTGCCCACAGCTTATTATGGAGGTAATGGACACTTTCATGAAGAAGTAAAGATGTTATGATATTGTTGATTAATTACATTGATAAAGTTGTACAAGTTGTATATTTTTTTCATTGTTGTATTTCTTTTATCTTCCGCTGTGTAAACAAATTTTAAAGAACTCTGATGTATGTTGAAAAATTTAAATTTCCTTATAAAATTGTACGAAATGAAGTGTAAAGATCCTGTGGAATCTCGAATTCAGTCTTATTTAGAATTCAAGGCGTTACAAGCTGTACACCTAGTAACAGGAAACGAGCTAGGTTGTGGTTGTCTGTACTGAAGTGCTACTAGTTGTTCCAGATGTATCTCTTGGATGAAGCTTTCTTAGAGAGTATAGTAGTCCTGAGATGGGAGGAACGTAAAAGAAGCACTAAAATCGGGGTGCATACTAAAGGTATTTTATCCACTGGTAGTGACTGGTACAGAGCAGCTCAAAAAGGTTTAACTAGGTCGAAAGCATGATTGGTCATTTTGTTTTGATTCTTATGGTATCCTTAGAAATCTGTCTCTACTCCTGATTTTATACTTGTTGTTTTAAATTACAAAATCGCTAAAAAAAATAATGGATAATAATAGTTTCAGTCTTGCCTCAGAAATTTACGAATTAATGACTAACTATCAAGAAAGTGATACAATGCTAGTTTTTATGTTTATTATCCTCTACAGTAACAAGCATGAATGATTTTTATGAATTCAAATTATCTTTCTTTAGTGTACGAGTAATAATTATAACAATAAATCAAATAAATCATAGAGAAACTACTAATATAAATGTCCAAATAATTGATGATCTAACTTTTTATGAAAGATCTTTACTATTTTATGAAAATGGTGAATTTAGTAGTTATACCTGGAGTCCTATAACAGTATATAGACAATTTCTAGAAGAAACTGAACATATTGAAGAAGTAAATGGGCATATGGAAGAACTCGAAGAATCCCCATATGATAGTAGTAGCGAAATATCTGAGAAAGAATCAGAATCTATAAGAGATCTTGAACTTATGCTTGATTACTTTCATATTTTTGAGATAGACAATGCACATTATTTCGAAGAATATTATTTTACAGAAAACTATCATCTTTAAGGTTTTTTGATACTCTATTTTATTCTATTTACGGGTGTTTTCACGCTTCGCAACCCCAGTTGGTATCAGAGCCTTATTTCTAAGTAAGTAATTCTCACCTGATTTTTTCAAAATATTTAATACAATTTAAGTAGTTAAAAAATTGATTAGATAAGAGAAATAGAAAATATTACAAAACAAATTTTAAATTTGCAAAAAGATCACACTTTCTATAGAAAAATCTATAGGATAGGAAGCATAGAATATTAATTAAAAACTATCCTTTAGTTGCAAATAGTTTGGTCATTGTTTTTTTGTTAGCAAATATTTTCAAATTTTGTCCTTAAAAAATAATTAACTCAAATATAGATGTTGGCTGCTGATTGACGGTGGATCTCAAGTTGGTTGAGGGGTTCTCTTTCTGAGCTTAAGCTTTTCCATTTAGGAAGGTAGAGTTGGCCGGTGGAAAGTTGACTAGGATGATGAGGATTTGGGGATGTGAGTTGCTGAAGAATCTAAGAAACAAATGTAAAAATAGAAATGAGCGGTTAGAGCACATGTTTTCGTTTCCTATATTTTCAAATTTTAAAAAAACATAAAAAGTAGTGATGCAATCGTTTCCTATTTTTGAAAATTTTAAGTTTTGAAGAGCAGTAGGCTTCTGTTTTTAAGATGAGAAATAGGAATTTTCCAAATATAGTAATCGAAAGACGATTTAGCATCCGTAAAAGAAATTCGCAATTCAATTGAACGGACGCAAGTTGATTCAGTGTACGTTCAGTATATATATATTAAAAAATTCTCTTACACAAGATCATTATGTGTCCCCCCCCCCCCCCCCCCCTCCCCTCCCCCCAAAAAAAAATTTCTTGGACACAAGATCATCTTGTGTTCAATCAGATTTTTTATATTAAAAAAAAATTCTCGGATTTTGTGTCTGATCAGTAGGCTTTCAATTAAAAAAAATAAAAAATTCTGAAATGCAAGAACATCTTGTGTCTGGTCAATTTTTGAGTTGAACCAACTACAACTTGAAGTTTAAAATCCTATTTCTATATGTCAAATATGAAAAGTTTGAATCTCAACAAATACAAATGCTCTTAGATATCAACCAACCAGCTAGCTCATAGCTACCTATTTATAGGTTAAAAGACTCGTCATAGAATTCAGGAAAAAAACATCTGACATTTATATATTCTCAACTGTTGACTTGTTCGAACCGGTCTTCTCCTCCTACCAACCGATGTATGTGCTAAGATCGGACATGTGGTCGTGCAAGGACCGACCGCAAGAAACAACAAAAATACAAAATGGCAAATGCGCCATCATAGGGAAAAAGACCCCCCCCCCAAAAAAATTCATTGTTGAGTTTGTTTTTTTTTCTTTTTCTTTTTGGCCTTGAAAACCCAAAGGAACAAAACAACAAACAAAGGATCGGGAAAGAGGAGAGTAAAGCTCTCTCTATCTCCCCCTTTCCTCTCCTTGGTCTCCCTCCCTCTCTCTCTATCCATCCTTCACTGTTGTTAGATAATAAGAGCAATCTAAACCGAGAGAGGGAGGGAGGGAGGGAGGGAGAAATGAACTCATCATTCTCTCCTACTCCAACAAATTTAGGCGAGTTTCCCAATGTTCCAAACACAGCGGTAGCTATTGATGCCGATAAAAATAGCCAACAGGCTGTGAAATGGACAGTCGAAAACCTCCTCCTCACAGCTCAGTCTGTCACCCTCATTCACGTCCGCCTTAAAAATGACCAATCGGGCTGTAGGTACCCTTCCTCTTTGTTTTCTACCATCTTCAAACAAAAAATATAATATACCACAATTTTCACATTTCTATAATCCAAATTAAGAATGCTATGCTTTTTTTTTTTTCTTTCTTAATTTTGAAATCTGTTTGTACAACTACTACCGTTAGTTGATTAAAATTTATATTTGGTGTGGTCACAAATAATTAATCTTCAAAAATAATAAGAATATATATGAAATTAAACTAGAAACGCATTCATGTGGTGTAAAGTGTTGGAATACAACTACAACTTCCCTCAACCCTTCTACAACTTTGAAGTTTTAGCTTAGTGGATACGGACTTTCATATGGTATTAGAGCCATCTAGGTTCGAATCTCATTGCCTACTCAATTTAAATGAAGATTTATATATAAAAAAATACTGTAGCATATAGTCCAGATCTCGGCCAACAATCTGTTGGACCTTTATCTTATTTCTTTTGCCTATAAAAAAAATGGGCTCTCGATCTGAGGGGCGTGTTAAAATAAATAATTTAATTCGATGTTACAATTAGAGCATCCACAGTCGTTGAAGGTCAAAATATGTATAAATGGATAAATAAATATAGCAAAGTTAGGTTTTGCTGCAGTCGTTGGTTTGCTATTTTTATAAAAGGTGCGACGGCACTTCAAGTGCCGTCCGAGGAAAAAAAAAAATCGTCCTCGAAGTGCAAATAAAAAATTACAAAAACATTTCAGAAGTTATGAAAAATTACAAGAATATTTCAGAAATTACGAAAAAATTACAAAAACATTTCAGAAATTGCAACAAAAAAAACACAAAATTGCAAATAACCCCTACAGGGGTGGGATGGCACATGAAGTGCCGTCCGACGAAAGGGGAAGGAAAGAGACGGCACTCGAAGTACCGTCCGAGAAATTTGTGTATTTTTTGGGTTTTTTTAATTGGAATTTTTTTTTTTTTTGAGCGACGGCACTTGAAGTGCCGTCCGACAATTAAAAAATTAATTTTTTTTGTTGGGACGGCACTTGAAGTGTCGTCTCTCATATATGGATAATTCTCAAATCGCCTCTCATTTATGGCAATCTACTGTAGGCAAATATGTAGAATATGTATATTTGGCCAACGACTGCAGCTCCGTTTTCGGCCAAATATGCATATTATGCATATTTAGCAAACGACTACAGATGCTCTTACATATCATAGCCTTTGGTGACCTCTTGCAGATGGCGCTCCGATGGGTTTTTCAGTGACAGAACAAAGCAGTAAAGCCAGTAAAGAGCAAATCGACCTAGAGATGCAACAGTTATTCCTCCCCTACAAGAGTTTTTGTGCTCGCAAAGGGGTAAACTTTCCTTCTTTGAACCTATTAGAGCAACTCCCACCGTGGTCTAAATCCATCTCCATCTCCAAATATGGAGATGGTTTCCACTCCAACCGGGCTCTATCTCCATCTCCAAATATGGAGATGGGTGAAAAAGGTCTCCAAATTTGGAGACCTTTCATCCAATCTCCAAATTACTATTCCCTTTTTTTAATTTCCATTTTACCCTTTATTACTTTAATATCTTTCTAAAAATTCCTTCCATATCCTTTAATTAAAATGTGTATTGTATATGTAGTGAATGTATCTTATAAAATATTAAACAAAATTTTATTTTTTTGGTACAGTTGGAAATGTCTCGACGATAGCTTTAAAATGATACCAATTTTGAATATTTTTTTATTGTTTGAAAAAAATAATTGATACAATATTTACAGATAAGATTATTTAGTTATTTTGTGTTAGCTTAACATATTTTAAAAAGACTACTCACTCATACAATGTGATCATTAATTGGAAATAGATAAACGACAAATACATAGAATCATTAATTGAAAATACAAACGGTGGACATTGAAATACATAGAACTGAATAATAATAAAAAAAAAAAAAATTATAACATTAATAATACAAGTACTGTAGGGTTTTAGAAAATTTAAAATTTAATCCGTAATTTTACACTTGATTATTTTACATTGTTAATACAAGTAAAAATTTCATAATTTAAAATTAGTTCCAAAAAGTACTAATATTAGGCTCGTTTTAAAGCATTCGGCGAGATATTTCCAACAGCATAATTTTTATTTTCCCAAATAGATTATTAATATAAGCAATTTAATGTAAAATTATTTATAACAAAACTAATTACAAATTCCTAAAAATTATAGAGATGTCCCATTGGAGTGGGTCTCTATTTCTTCATCTCTATAATGGAATATTTCCAGGAATATTCCATTATAGAGATGAAGAAATAGAGACTCCCATTGGAGTTGCTCTTAAAACAATATTAAACTACGTACGTCTCGAAATAATATTTGCTTATAATATTGGTCTTGAAACTCCAGATACTAGTGAAGGAAGTAGTTGTCGAAGACACAGATGTATCAAAGGGTGTAATAGACTACATCGCTTTGAATAATATCCAGAACATCGTCGTTGGTGCTGCTAACAGGAACGCGATAACAAGGTCTCTATCTCTGCATGCAATAGTTATCTCTTCAATAGCTTTAATACCTTGGAATTGTACGTAACTAAAATCATGCATGCTTCTCTTTTTCTCTTAATTTCAATTTTGCAGGAAACTTCGGAATCCTGATGTACCATCTAACTTGGTTAAATCTGCACCAGATTTTTGTGCAGTGTACATAATAGCGAGAGGGAAGCCGATGACTGTACGGTCAGCAAAGCGTATCTCTCCTATCAATGCAGTGCCTCCACGACAACAATCGGCAGTTCATCCAGTTCAGAATCAAGATGATGTTATTAAGTAAGCTCGATGTAGCATGTAGCTAAACTTGTACTACATGGTTCGGTGTTTTCACGCTATTAAATCTCTTAAAAGAGATAAGCGCGCATACAAAGAAAGCTATCAAGTGGCTCTCCTTCAATCCCCTCAAAATCAAAGACCCAGATCTAACCTCACAAAATATATTCCCCCCTAAAGTTTTCCCCCCAAAACTCAAATTCAAATTCCAAAAAACAACTCATTTATTTATTTGATTATTTGTCTCTTTTATATATATATATATATACACTTATGGAAACTAGTATTATACACGTGTTGTGCATGTGGGAAAAATTTGGGGGGGAATGAAAAGGGCAAAAAAAAATTTCTACCAGCATGTGGGTTGCACGGATTGGAATATGGACAAATTACACTAAGGCCTTCTCCCATTATAGTAGTAGAGATATGGAATTTTATACCCCAATTTATAATTATTTTTCAACATATACTATTAGAAACATTGACTTTTATTTACAACTAATTATTGTCATACTATTCAAACTTGAGCTACATAATTGTTGATTTACTGTTTACAAGATTTTTCATATGTTGTATCGTTCTGAAGACGTGCCGTTGGCACGTATCCACGGGCAAATCTAGTATATATGTAAGTGTTGAGAATTACGGTCGAAATAAAGAAGCTAGTGATTCTAATAAATGCTAAATTCCATACCCTTGCTGATCAAAGTGCGTGCGTGCGTGCGTGCGTTTGTTTGGATGTGGAACAGAGCGGTAAGAGGAGAAACCTGGAGAGGTCAATACCCTCCTCCATCTACTCAAACGGAGAGACGGTCATTCGAGAGGTATGCTGATAATAGAAGTACAAACCGAGAGAGAAATAGTGTAAGAGGACCAAACAATGCCTTTCTTGACAGCCTTGACTCGACTGCTCGCCCTTCAATCTCAAGGTACTCTGATTTCAGCGACTCTTTCCCAGAAGACAACAGTGCAAGCATGGGCCGACAATCACTAGACTTTGGTGACTCGACTGACTTCTCGTTAAGCTCCATTGACACTCCTCTGGGTAATAATTCCCCCTCTCCTAATGTAAGTGCAGTGCATTTATCGATCTCAACATGGTTTTTTATTCTTCACCCAAAAAAAATATATATTGTTACATACCTTAATTTCTTTTTTGTCGGTGACATCTGTAGTCATACCGAGATATTGAGGCAGAAATGAAAAGGTTGAGGCTCGAGTTGAAGCAGACCATGGACATGTATAGCACAGCTTGCAAGGAAGCAATCAATGCAAAACAAAAGGTGAGATAGTATATAGCTACATGCAACTTTAGACACTTTGTGTTATATCTGGAATTTTTTTGGTTAAATTTACGGGATTGCAGGCTAAAGAGCTGAACCAGTGGAAAGTGGACGAAGCCCGTAAGTATCAACAACTGAGGAATGCTGAAGAGGCAGCTCTTGCAATTGCTGAGATGGAGAAAGCCAAGTGCCAAGCTGCACTTGAGGCAGCCGGTGCAGCACAGAGGATTGCAGAGATTGAGGCCCAAAAGAGGATGAATGCTGAAAAGAAAGCGAAACGTGAGGGTGAGGAGAAGAAGAAAGCATTGGCTGCTCTTGCTAACACCGACATTCGCTACAGGAAGTACAGCATTGACGAGATTGAAGTAGCTACCGATCGCTTTGCCGAGTCACTCAAGATTGGTGAAGGTGGGTATGGGCCAGTTTACAAAGCCTGTTTGGATCACACACCGGTAGCCATCAAGGTTTTGAGACCTGATGCAGCACAAGGAAGAAAGCAGTTCAACCAAGAGGTATAACCATCATTGTCAAATTCAAACAACAACAACAACAACAACAACCATTTATGATAAGAATACTAACTGAAAATAATCCTATATTAATGCCTACACATAAATTAAAATCCCAATGGTATGAATTATATATCCAGGTTGAGGTACTCAGCTGCATTAGGCATCCCAATATGGTCTTGTTACTCGGTGCCTGCCCAGAGTATGGATGTTTAGTATACGAACACATGGACAATGGAAGCCTGGACGATAGACTGTATCGCCGAGGAAATACTCCTTCAATTCCATGGAGCGTGCGATTCAAAATTGCAGCAGAGATTGCCACCGCCCTCTTGTTCCTCCACCAAGCAAAACCGGAGCCCCTGGTCCACCGTGACCTTAAGCCTGGAAACATCCTCCTAGATCGTAACTATACAAGCAAAATCAGCGACGTGGGTCTAGCTAGACTTGTCCCACCATCGGTTGCAGATACCGTAACACAATACCATATGACTTCCACTGCCGGAACCTTCTGTTACATTGACCCTGAGTACCAACAGACAGGTATGCTAGGGACCAAGTCGGACATATACTCGTTGGGAATTATGCTACTTCAGATCATCACTGCAAAGCCTCCTATGGGCCTCACTCACCATGTTGAAAGGGCAATTGAGAAAGGAAAGTTCCGCGAGATGCTTGATCAAACTGTGACCGATTGGCCAATGGAAGACGCCTTGTCATTTGCGGAGCTTGCTTTGAAGTGTGCTGAGTTGAAGAGAAAAGACCGGCCTGATCTCGGAAGGGTCATCCTTCCGGAGCTCAACCGATTGAGAAACCTGGGGCATTCTCATGAAGCCAGTGCAAATGCTATGGTTAGCGGCATCGCTACTGCCAGTTACAACAGTAATTTTTCCAACAGCACTACTTCCAGTAACGGCAGCTTCGATGTTCTGTCTTCAACCCCTAACAGCAATTCTAACAGCAATCTTTCAAGCAATTTAAGCAACCCAATTCAGAGACCAAGGTCGCTTGTACAACAACAGGTTAGTCCTATTTGTTTTTGAACATTTTGGTGCACTTGCACATTGACTTTGCGTGCTCTCTCGTGTATATAGGAACGAGCCACAAGCAACCCAGGTTTCCGTGCGCCGTGGATGTCAACGAGTGATGCTTAAGAGATACTATGTAACCGGAAGGGTAAATCTTGGGTGGTAAGTAGGCAGGCAAAGAGAACGAGAGGGGGGGTGTGTATGTTACCAAAATTTTGGGTTACTCAACTCTTCATGATCATGTGTAATTTGATGTCTGATCTTGAGATTTGGATATGGAAAGATGTTTTTTTTTTCCTTCTTGCAAATGACAAATTGACAATTGTCTCCATAAGAGAAAGAGTGACTTTAACAATCTCTTGAACATCTAATATCACCTTAAAAAATTTCAAGGCGAGGAACATCAAACTATATTCTATAGCTCAATTTCGCCTTTATTGACTTTGATATGAAAGATAACAATCAATAGTTAAGCCTAAGCTACGTATCTAATCTACGAGAATTGGTATTCAGTACCAGCCCTGAGTTTCTGGGGCCCAAGGCGAAAATCCCAAATAATTATTTTTAGAGCCCCTAATTACAATATAATTTTTTTACGCTCAAAATATGTGCCTATATTTACAAAGAAAATACAAATTTGGAGCAACTAAAATTGTAAAAAAAAATCGTGGGGCTTGTAACTACAAAACGTCAAACAGTTGTTTACCTTTAGCTTCACATTTTTCTTATAAAAAATAAAAAATAAAATAAAAATAAAAAAATAAAAAAATAAAAAAAATTCAAATGATCATAAATCGATAGCCAAACAGGGGTCCTAATTGGACCTACTATTGGACTGATGCAGTGCCGTCGAGTTAGCGGCAGAGAGAAGTTTGGCATGAAACCCTCTTCAGGTTGGACATTTGAGAAATGTGAAGGACTGACATGACACTACTAAATCGGCGATGACGGCGTCATCGTGGAGTTGTTGACATTGGACCTGCTAAGGGATCCAAGCAGGGCCGTCGAGATAGCAGTAGAGATGGTGTGTTCTCAACGCGGAGCCGTCGAAGAGAGCATCGAGGGTGGACTTAGACCAAGACAAAGGGAGAGGTTGCCATCCTTAGCAGCCGGTGATGGGGTGTCGCCAGGTTCTCCTCCTCCTTGCTATGGCCCAAGGAGGCTCAAAGTTCGCTCGGTATGGATGCTAACAGGTGGACGGATACTACCATGGCTTATGTCTGGTACAGGCAGTGCCATGGTGGCTGTCGAGATGACGGTAAGAAGGTGGGCGATGGAACCTTGGAGTCATTGGTTGTGTCAGTCAACCAATCGGTCAGGTCAAAAGTCATCTTCAAATTCAAATTAAGGTTGTGGCGGTGGTCAGTATTTTACTGGATCTGGAGGGAAGGCTTCTCAGGGAGATGCTCTTTTTGCTTTTTCAATTGACCTTTTTCACAAGAGTAATGCTACATCCACTATCAACTTCACTATCATTTTGTTCAAGTGGCACACTCCAATAGATAGAGAAAGATAGAGGATGTGGGAGAACTCTCCAATAGAAATATGTCACCTAAGATAATGAACAAAATAGTGGTGAAATTGATAGTGGATGAAGCATTACTCTTCACAATATGAATTTTTTCCTGAATTGACCCATTTTTAAAACCAATTTTCAAAATGACCCATTAGAGTGGGCCAGTCCTGGCCTCATTACATTCCATATTTGGATTACATTCCATATTTGGATTAAGAGATTCAGAAACTTGTTTTTTTTAAAAATGCTAAGTTAAAATATGTTAAACCAAGGCAGCAGTAGCCAACTATGAGCTCGATATAACATATGTCGTAGTTCTCAATTGCGACCTCATATTAAAAAGAGCAAACAATGTGTGCGAAAAAGAGCAAACAATGGGATATTACTGAGGTCGTAGTTGACAACTGTGGCCTCAGTATAATAGAGGTCGCAGTTGATAACTACGACCTTAGTTTAACATATTTTAACTTAATAATTTTTTTATCAAGTCTCGTAGATTCTTACCCCAAATATGAAATGTACTGAAGTTGTAGTTGGGAACTGCGGTCTCACGATCGAATAGGTCATAGTTGGGAACAGCGAAATATGAAAATTGGCCCACCCTATAAATTAGTTTGAAAAATGGGTCATCTTGAGAAATAGTTTCGAAAAGTGGGTTAATTTGAAAAAAACCTTCGCGATATAGATATTTATATATTTTGGAAAATATGATGGGCTTGAATTATCCTTCATATATTACAAATTATCTTCGGTAGAGCTGCATTCTAATGCCATGCCAACTACTTCAGCAACACAAAAAATCAAATAAAACAACAACCAAAAAAACAGAAACAGCAATACAATTAAAAACGACCAAGAGCAGCAGCATCAAAAGGCAAACACAGTTCAGTTAAGAAGCAGCTATTATTTTCCAACCCAACATTGTATGATTTCCATCCACAATCAACATCAGGCAAGTAAGTAGAAGAATCAAAAATGGTTTCACAAGGGCTGCATTCTAATGCCATGCCAACTAGTTCAACAGCAACACCAAGAGGGAGAAGCATATCAGCTCATAATCAGAAGCAATAACAGTATCAAATATGAGAGGCAGCAACACCAACAGCTAAATCAGATAAAGGTTCGGCATCAGTTCACCCGTGCCTACAAAGACAGCAAGATGAGTAGCAGCAATATTAATTCCCAACCCAACATTGTATGCTTTCCATCCACAATCAAGAACAAGCATGTAAGTAGATGAATCAAAAAAGGTTTCAATAGGGCTGCATTCGAATGTCATATATGCCAACTAGTTAGGCAAAAATAGTTTCGATAGTACAGCATCAACACCAAATATGAGAAGCAGCTCAGGCAAAAGCCTAAGATGAAGTATATGATCACTTCACCCATGCCTACAATCAAGATAATTCCCAAACCATATTATGGATCATCAATATCGTATGATTACAATCCACAATCAAGCACAAGCAATTAAGTATCAGAAAAATAAAAAAACAAGATTAGTTTGTGTGACTCATCATTGCCTACTAAGAATCCAAAATAATTTGCAAGTAATTAATCAATATTGCACGATAAAATTGCAACTCAGAATCAAACACTTCCCTCTGATATCATAATGTCAAATGGCATAGGCTACTTCAATAACCCAACTCCACTCCTCAAATTCAGATGGGATTTCAACATTAGATGCAGCTGGGTAATCGACATCGGTGCTCACAAAAAAGAGGCAGAGATTGAGGATATACGAGGCATCGAAGATTAGAGATGAAAGATATACAGTACTTAGGGTTTCGAATTGGGATTTCGAAATTATCGATTTGGGATTTCTAAATTTTCAATTGGGATTTCAAAAATTTTGAATTGGCTGATTAGGGTTTACAAAGGGAAGGAAGTCGTAACCAGGAAGATGAAGATATGAAGAGAGCGGGGACATTTTCGTCTTTTCACATTCTTCTTAAAGGGTATCAATCCGTTAAGAGGGATATACTACGAATATTCCACTAACTTAACAGAGATTTTAACGGCTTGTGCCTATAGGTCCAAATTTGATCACTTTGGGTGTCATTAAGGTATTAACGTAACTTCAGGTGTGTATAGGGTATTATGAGTAACTTTGGGTGCCAATTGGTCAATATCCCTTTTTTAAAACTAATTTTCAAAATGACCCATTAGAGTGGACCAGTCCTGGCCTCATTACATTCCATATTTGGATTAAGAGATTTAGAAACTTGGTTTTTTAAAAAATGCTAAGTTAAAATATGTTAAACCAAGGCAGCAGTAGCCAACTATGAGCTCGATATAACATATGTCGTAGTTATAAATTGCGACCTCATATTAAAAAGAGCAAACAATGGGATATTACTGAGGTCGTAGTTGACAACTGTAGCCTCAGTATAATAGAGGTCATAGTTGATAACTACGGCCTTAGTTTAACATATTTTAACTTAATAATTTTTTTATCAAGTCTCCTAGATTCTTACCCCAAATATGAAATGTATTGAAGTTGCAGTTGGGAACTGCGGTCTCACGATCGAATAGGTCATAGTTTTTTTTTTTTTTGAGGTGAAAGGTGGAATAAGGCCACCCTGTTTCATTAATAAGTAGTTAATAAAACAACCCCGGCATACCGGAGGGAAAAAACAACTCAAAACAAAAGTACAACGCGAGAAGAAGAAAAATAAAAAAATAAAAATAAAAGAAAACAAAAAAACATACACCCCCAACAAACCCTGGGGGTGGGTATAACTACTGAACCATCAAGTAACCAGCAAAAAACAGTAAGTTGAAACAAGAGCTGGTATAGGCCCTGTCCTAACTGGTGGGGCCATATCCTCAGTCCAGTGTCGGGCCGATCTCTATTTCCTCATCGTCGAACTTCTCCACCTGGAATACACTAGCTATCCTCCCTCTTGCCCCTGTGGTCGCAGCATGCTTCCTTCATTTTCTTGCCCCACCTGGAATAGGTCATAGTTGGGAACAGCAGAATATGAAAATTGACCCATCCTATAAATTAGTTTGAAAAGTGGGTCATCTTGAGAAATAGTTTCGAAAAGTGGGTTAATTTGAAAAAAAAAATCTTCACGATATATATATTTATATATTTTGGAAAATATGAGGGGCTTGAATTATCCTTCATGTTTAACCTCTTTTGTTGAACCAAAGATGTAGACTTTGACCTGGGCCTCCACCTCTGGACCTAAATAAAGTGGATGGTGGAGCCGGGCCCACAAACACAGTAAGGGAGCATCAAGTAGATTATCTCACACTTTACACATGATTTCCCTCCCGTTCCCCCTCGGCACGGGCTGTATTGGCTAGGATGTATCGTTTAATTAGTATTATCTTAGTGACGATAAGATACTAATCAGCAATACCCTATATAATATTGAGGGATATTTTCACAACAAAATAAAATTTTTTTAAAAAAAAGAACAACAACAACAACAGTAAAATAAAATAAATTATAATTATAATTATAATTATAAAATAAAAAAAACATTGAACGATGGGTTGTCTACCATACCGTCGGTCTCTTTCTCCAAATTATCCTAACCTGGAGGACCACTTCATTAATATTTTTACTACATGATGTTAATCGTAGGTCTATCTCATCAGGGTTGGATGTTTCATTCATTCATCTCTAAGAGCAAAGCCAATCGATTCATTATTGCCAAAGAGAAATGGACCACATTTATGCGGTTCCAATTCTTTCACGCAAAAGTGGGATCCATTGTTTCTTTTGCAAAAATACCTCTCTTTTAATTGCGAAGATTATTTAATGAAATATGATATTTGTTTGTTTGTTTGATTTGTTTCTTTAAACTTCTTTTAAGTTTGCTATTTATAAATAATAATGGACAATAATTCTACTATTGTTAATTTTTCACCGATATTTTAAAAATGATACCAAGGTTGGAGATCTCCCTGATTCGTTTTAAGTGTATAAAATAGTAATATGAAATAGTAATTATACTCAAGCAAAATACGAATTCATAAATATTGAACTAAAAATTACAAAACATACTACTGAACTTCACCGAATACAAATAGTTCTGATAATTGGAGTGGTCGTTGTTTTATCCCGAAAGATGGATCGAACTACTGAACTCCCCATAATAGAATATGTGATCTGAATCACCTAAGAGAGCATGAAAATATTTAGTTGTATTTGTAGGTCCTTGTTGTTGGGATTCATAAGCCACTCTTTCGAATTTTCTTCTTTCTGCTTCGCAACCATTCACGATCATCATGATAAGTTATAAAAATTTGTTTTGTGTAACAATAATTGCAAAGAAAATATTTAGAGCCCCAAAATGATGATGATTGGAGCACCCCATTTGAAATCTCAAACCAAAATGGAACCTCAAAATGAGGATGGGGATGGGAATCCATTGAGAATGCTCTAAGGGGTGGTTTGATTGGTTGTAAAAATTATTTATTATTGAAGATTACTATTTGGAAAAGAAATTTTTTAAAATAAGTTCTAAAAAAATGGTTTGTTTGGATATAGTTTTATTGTAATGTATGATAGAGAGAAGACAATTTTTTTTTAATAAAAGTAATAAAAAAAATAATCATAGAGGAGTCGGTGAAATAATTTTATTGGACAATGTGAAGAAAGAAGAGAAAAATTAGTTTTAAAATAGATGAATAGTGCTCTTTCTCTAATTTTTCTATAATTTCGGATGAAAAAGAAAATGCCCAAAAAATGCTATACTGTTTCTACACCGAAATATTTTTCAACTTCTTTTACTCCAAAATAAAATTATAAACAGTACTTCTTCGGCAAAATCAATTTTCAAATAGTGAGAGTTTTTCATACTACCAAACCAGTTCTAAAATATGGAGGAACCAACAGGGACCCACACTTGCTAGAAATCATTATTCTGTTTTAGTACACTGAGCATATGTACATGAGGATGACTATACATACATGGTTCTTATCCCAAGCATACATTATAAATGTATTGAATCCATTTCTTACTAAAAAACAAGATTTTAACATTGTCTTTTAATGAGAACTGGACCCTAATATATTTATAATGTATGTTTAGATTAAAAATTTATGTATGTCTAACATTTTGATATATATATAAGGCAAAAGCCAAAGTACCCCCCAACGTTGGGCCTGGGTACAAAATGCCCATACAACGTTTGAAAAAATACAATAAACTCATTCTTCCGTTAACTTAACCCTATCTGTTAAGTTATAATTATTAAATTACTCTTTTACCCTTACCCTTTCATATTCATTCCCTTTCTCCCTTTCTTCATTCATTTTTTCTTTCTTAATTTTTTCTTGTTCTTCCCTTTATTCTTTTTTTCTTCATTCGTAATTTTTTTGGTAGCAAAATGGTAGATTTCGGCAAGGTGGGGTCGGCAATGTCAGCAATGGTAAGATTCTCAACTCTCTTTTCAATTTTCTTCTTATTCCCCAAAATCTATAGTAAATGAACCGGTTTGATTTTAATAAAGAATAAACCCTAGCTTTTGGGGAATACCTGTAAACCCTTCTTTTAGTTTAGTTTGCCTATGGCTGTCCTTTTGTTTCACCGTGAGAGCATTAATTGAGAGGAATTCATTCTTAAGACCCATCAATGACAAGGGATTGCAGATTGGTCCAACTACGGCCGTCAACTGGGCACTTGATATTTTTGAATTTGCAGTTGAAAGAGAATGATTCATTTGGCTGCCGACAAAGATTAAAAATGATGCCTTTCTTATAGTTGTTATCATCGTCAAATTCTTGTGGTTATTATTTTTTCTATTATCTTTCATATAAATATTTTTTTATATCAGAGATGTCAGCATAAATTATTATTGTTATTTGTAATCTTGTAAAAATGATAAGTTCATATTTGCTGCTCATGTTAGAAAATTAGTTCACCTAGTCAAGCTGGTTTCTTACATAAGAAATATTAAATTTCTTAACGAATTAATGGTAGTTACTTCACAATTGACAAGAAAATAGTGTCATCAGTTTGTCCATCTTAGTGGCTTTTAATAGGCCCTCAAACACAGTCCATTTAAACACATGTTTATCGAAGCCATGGGCTTGCTAAGATGCATTGAGATGGGTAAGATGAGGTTAGCTACTCCAAATTAAAAAAAGAAGTTAAATATTGGTTATTTTTTTTAGAAACTCTCACTATTATTTTTGCCAATTGCTAGCAGATTGAAGAGTATACTTGGATAGTAACTGAACATACATGATCATATAAGAAATATTCAAAAGGCAAGATGAAATCATAGAAGAAGAGATTTGATTATAAAAGAGTAAGGGGTAAAAAAGTAATTTAATAATTATAACTTAACGGATGGGGTTAAGTTAACGGAAGAATGGGTTTATTGTACTTTTTCAAACGTTGTATGGACATTTTGTACTCGGGCCAAACGTTGAGGGGGTACTTTGGTTTTTGCCCATATATATATATACTAGGTTTGCCCGTTGTCACGTGCCTACGGCACGTCTTCGGAACGATGCACCTTATTTGATTATATAAAATAGTTTCAGAGGTCTAGCAAATTAATTGAAGTAGCAAACATAGAGCAAAAAACATATTATATGATTTATTTGAATTTTTTTGAATTGTTTTTAAAGTTTTTAAATTTTTAAATTTTAAATTTTTTTAATATTTTTAAATTTTTATTTTCTTATTTTTTTGAATAGAAGAGTGAGGGAGAGAGAGAAAAAAATAATAATAAATAAATATAGGAGTTGTTTTGGGTGGGAGATTTGAATTTGAGTTTTGGAGGGAAATTTTGGGGGGGAAATATGTTTTGCAAGGTTAGATCTGAGCCTTTGATTTTTTTGGGGTTGAAGGAGAGCCACTTTGATAGCTTTCTTCGTGTTTTATTATATAGATTTACTAGGTTTGCCCGTTGACACGTGCCTACGACATGTCTTTGGAACGGTGCACCTTGTTTGATCATATAAAATAGTTTTGAAGCTCCAGCAAATTAAATAAAGTAGTAAACATAGAGCAAAAAACATATTATATGATTTTTTTTATTTTTTTGAATTATTTTTCAAGTTTTTAAAATTTTAATTTTTTTAATTTTTTAATATTTTAAAATTTTTATTTTCTTAATTTTTTAATAGAAGAGGGAGGGAGAGAGAGGGAAAAAAAATTTAAATAAATATGGAAGTTGTTTTGGGTGGGATATTTGAATTTAAGTTTTTGGAAAACTTTTGGTAGAAAATATGTTTTGTAAGGTTAGATGTGGGCCTTTGATTTTTAGAGGGATTGAAGGTGAGCCATTTGATAGCTTTCTTTGTGTTATATTATATAGATATACTAGATTTGCCCGTGGGCACGTGCCTACGGCACGTCTTCGGAACGATACAAAACACGAAAAATCATGTAAACAGTAAAACAATAATTATGTAACTCAAGTTTGAATAGTATGACAATAATTAGTTATAAATAAATGTCTATGTTTCCATTGGTATATGTTGAAAAATAGTTATAAATGGGGTATAAAATCTAACTTCTTAGAACTTTAAGTGTGGAAAATAACGAAATTTAATTGTTGAAGAGATATTTGCTATTAAAAATTCTGAAAATTTACAAAACCGATATCTTAAAATCTAATTTCTAAGTAAATAAAGAAAGAATGGGATAGAGAGATATAGAGAGAGAGAAAGAGAGAAAAATGAAAAAGTAAATAGAGAAAAGATAGATAGTAAAAAAGTAATGAGTTTTTTAGAGGGAAAAATTTGATTTTTTGGGTTTGAAATTTTGGAGGAAAAATATATTTTGTAAGATTTGATATGGACCTTTGATTTTGGAAGGATTGATTGTGAGCCACTTGATAGCTTTCTTTATAATTTATTATATAGATATATTTTAATTTTTTTTTTTCAAGGAAGTACAATAAACACCAAAATCGAAACCTTCAAACATGGAAATCTAGGCGAGCTAATTTTTATATCCCAAATTTGGCAAACCCTCCACCTCCAACCCCACACCCCCAGCATGTAGGTCCCACTTAAGCAGACTGGGTGCGCACCCACAGATCCCCGCCATACCAGGTGCCCATAAACATCACACCGAAAGCCGAACCACTATAAAAAAAAACAGTGTACATGTGCTTAACCACAGATCGGACACGTCGCCAATACATACAGAATTGCTTAAGTGCTCCATTATTGACGCATCAAGCGGGCCCCACCATCCGACGGTCAGGATCCCATCATCCCCCTTCTCGTGGGCCCCACAGAAAAAGACGCATGTGGACACCACGTGCTTCTTGGCCATTCCGTCCGCCTCCTAACCTTGAGGTAGGGGCACTCTCGTAATTCCCCATTCCCCCTCCCTTCTCTCTCTCTCTGTTGGTTACTTTCCTCCTCTCCCGAGTCAGTCTCATCAGCTTCTCTCTCAACAAGAAGAGGAGAGAGAAAGTGAGGAGAGAAGCATACAATCAATACGAAAACTGTGGTAAACCCTTTCCTTTTTTTCGTAGGCTTGAATTTGCAAAAATAAATAAACAAAAAGAAGAAGAAGAAGAAGAAAAAAGGCTGGCAAATTTTAATTGAATTGAATTTATTTATTTAATAAAAAAAAGAAAAAAATATTTATGTTTGATTTTTAGGGGATTTGACATTTGAGTGGGTTCCTTGAGATCCAGGAAACCCAGACGAGGAAAGGTCCAAAAGTCCACCCATCATCTTCCATTTTCTTGTGATCCTATATCGTAGGTTCTTCCTCTCCCTTCCCTTTTAACCCCTCCTCCTCCTATTTCTTGTGCTTCTTCTTTTTCCACGACTTTTCCCATCACCTCTTTATTATAACCTGCCCTCGTTCCTCGTTCTTGAATTTGCAAGTTGCAACTTGCCCATTTAGTAGGAAATCAGATCTGGGTTTTTTTTTTTCTTTTCTTTTTTGGTTGTTGTTCTTATCATCTTATCTTGTTGATTTGGTTAATTACTTGAGATTGACATTTCAGCAGCAGCAGCAGCATGCCGAGGGAATGAAGAGGAGGAGAAAGAAGGTTATAGTTATTGCGCAATGAGGGGTTTCTTTGTTTCCAAGGAGTTGGAGATCTGCCGCAACCATTGCTGCTGCTGCTGCTCTGCAAGAGATAGTAATTCTAACCGGACTGTGGAGTGCTCATTATATATCCAAGTCGATGGAGGTGTCTCCTGTTGCTGCGACCTATTTGTTTAGGACTCCTACTTCCACTTGTTCTTCGTGTGAAAGTTGGGTGGTGGTGGAGTTTGCACAGACGACTACTACTACTACTACTACTAGTACAGTAATGGCAGATGCTCCTGGTCCAGGTGATGATTTAGATGTAAGAAGTGATGAAGAAGATTGTGGCTCTGTGGTTTCGGTGGATTCGATAGATGTAGGCAACATTGCTAGTGTTATGGAGGACTTGTCGGGTTCTCTTGATGGGTTTGAGATGGGATCGGGAAGTGGGGGGGTGACGGTGAACAGTGTCAATAGTGTTGAGATTGTTCCGACTGTTGTAGATGATAATAATGTTCACCAGCAGGGGATTCGGTCGTCGTCTAGTGTTCTTTTGAAAGAGTATGTTCCTCTTTGGGGTACGGTGTCTATATGCGGGAGGAGGCCGGAGATGGAAGATGCTTTTGCTGTAGTGCCCTGGTTTCATGAGATTCCGCTGCAAATGTTAATTGGTGATCGGATTATTGTAGATGGCATGAACACCAACTTGACTTGCTTGCCTGCCCATCTCTTCGGAGTTTATGATGGTCATGGTGGTGCTCAGGTAATCTAATCTACCTGCTTCTATTCTTTTCTACAGTATTATTATTATAAATTTATTTATGCACTTGTTGTATTTAACTAGCTAAACACCTTCCTATCATTCAGATTTAGCTTTAACAAATTAGAAGGAACATAAAGCTTACATGAGTTTCTACATTTAATTCAGTGCTTAAATATATGGGAAAAAGGGGTCCGAGCAGGGCCGGCCCTGACATGTAGGCGGGCAAGGCGGCCGCCTTGGGCCCCCGCCGAAATCGCCATTTTTGGGGCCCCCGATTTTAAAATTTCCTTGTAAATATAGGAACGCATTTCGCGCGTAAAATTTTTTTTTTTTTTTATATGGGGTAGGGGGGCCCCATTTCGGAAGTTTGCCTAGGGCCCCCCGGAACTCAGGGCCGGCCCTGGGTACGAGCAACTTGCTCATTTACTCATGTGATTGAAAAATTCTTAAAAGGCTTAGTTGTCCAATGTATCACATGCATGCCACATAATCATCTGCCCATTTATTAAATGAGCAAGTTGCTCATATCCCATTATCCCCTTTACCCTAAATATATATGTTCAAAAGCAATATAGAATATGCTTAAACGGTTTTAGTATTAATCATTTATTATGAGTTGTACTAACATGTTTTACAATAAATGTTGCTTATATAAAACATCATAACCTACCAATTCCATAAGATATCCACTAGGTTTATACTTTATAGTGGGAATAGAGTTAGTTGTAGCATATATATACTACACAGCACTAATTGTAAAGACATACCCTATACTAAAGTAGCACATCATTGAGCATTAAAGCAAAATCATTTGTGGTATGCTACGTAGCGAGCCTTAAACAGTGTAAAGTCACCTCATGCCAACAATAAAATTTGTATTCTTTATAATTTCAGGTTGCAAACTACTGTCAGAATCGAATCCACTCAGCTCTTATGGAAGAGATTAGAAATGTAAATAATGGAGAGGATTTGAAGAAACAGTGGGAGAGAGCATTTACTAATTGCTTTATGAAAGTAGATGATGAGGTTGGAGGCAAAGTTGCTAGTGGTGCTAGTTGTGTGCCATCAGAACCTCTTGCTCCAGAGACCGTCGGTTCCACTGCAGTTGTTGCTGTCATCTCTTCCTCTCACATTATCGTTGCCAACTGTGGGGATTCGAGGGCTGTACTTTATCGTGGCAAAGAATGTATACCTCTCTCCGTGGATCATAAAGTAAGGCATTTTTTCTGAAAATTAAGTTTGACGGCACTTTGATTTGTTTGCACTAGTACTACCCTCCTTTTTTTGTTATTAACTTCATGTTTCCATAGAGAATTGGTCTAAATTTTTTGATATCGTGCATTTAATTATGTTCACTAATTCCTAATATGTGCTTGGGATAGAAAGAAGAATTTCTTGCTCAAAGGTAACTAATGAATGATATTAAGTGTAAGACATTTGTTTCTACCTATGAAGCACATATACGGGTATAGGGTACGGGTACAACATGGGTAACATGGGTATGGGGTTACATGATTTTACAAAAAAATAAGAAACAGGTGCGCTGGTGGGTACGTTAAATATAACATATTACATATTACATATTTTATATTATATATGAATATTTATTTATTTTGTTAAAATGTAAACATATGAACTATTTTATATAATTATAAGAGTACATTATAATTATGAGCATTTTTGAATAATTTTTTTGATAATCTAACCATCAAAACATTGGGTAACTTGTTTTGTGTTTGAGCATAACATAAAATATCAAGTTTTTGAAATTATACTAGGGCCCGAAGTATTTATGTGAACATAATTGTGTCCAAAAGTTACAAAAATGTATAAAAGAATTGGATACTCCTTGGTTACGCACCCGGGAGTACCGAAGGAGTATCGGCACCCGATATGCACCTAACACGGGTACGTTGGGCGTTTGGAAGTACCCGTGCTTCTTAGGATTTTACTATATTCACGAGAAAGAAAGAAACATGTACTATATGCATGTCCAAAATATTTGTCGAGTACTGTACTTGAATAATGAGTAAAGCTATTGGTACTCAATGTACTCAAGAGAGAAAGAGGGGAGCCAACAAGCAACTGAAGAAATTGTGCTCTAACATGGGCTCCGAGTCTTTAAGTACATTTTGAGTTTTCAAAGTTTGGGTACAGAAAACATTACTCTTGAATAATAACAGGATGGTGTCACACAGATGTCAGTAAAGGCATTCACACACTATTTATGGAGTTATAATAGTTTTTTAGATCTTTTTAAGGTTTGTGTATACTTGTATGCAGCATGATAAACTTATTTGCTCTTATATTTGCTAGCCAAATAGAGATGATGAATATGAAAGGATTGAAGCAGCTGGGGGAAAGGTCATCCAATGGAATGGATACCGTGTATTTGGTGTTCTGGCCATGTCAAGGTCGATTGGTATGTATAATTTTCTAGCAGTAAATTTAGCTATATTGTCTGAAACAGAAATTAGTATTATTGCATGCGGTGTTGATATATGATTCTCTTTTTGTAGAACACCATGTTTTTTTATGGGGAAACAACCATTGTCCATGGCATACTCTGTACTTGCCGTTCATAGAATTTTTTAGCAGTTTCCAAGTTGCATGGCTATTTTTACTCCCAAAAAATATTTTGTTTTTAATTTTTGCCTTTTTTTTATCAGTGTTTCTTGTTAGTCCATCGGTAAGTTATAGGAGGGGGATTTTGTCTTATACTGTAAAGGGTATTTGACGGGAACAAAAAGAAATCACACAAGGGGAGAGAGTAATCTTTATTCATTCATCAATAAAAAACTAAGTTCCACAATAAAAGCCCTAACCTTCAAATAGGCTTACATTACTTGGCTATGAAGCACGGATACTCTGCGGGGGGTCTTGTATCACGTACCCGATACGTATCGGACACGATACGCGTACCGTACTCATCCGATACGTACCCGATACGTATCGGAATTAATTAAAAAATAAAAAAATTAAAAAAATATCCGATACTCTTCCGATACGCGTATCGAAAGGGCGGGATACGCCACCGATACTTTTTATTTTTTTTTTAATTTTTTTTAGTTTGGCTTGGCCCAACAGGCCCATTCACCGTTCTATCTTCTATCTTCTGCCTCTCTCTTTCTCATCCCATCAATCAGAAGATTCAGAACCCTATCCCCTTCTCCCTCAGCCGATCCTTCTCTGCCTCTCTCTTTCTCATCCCATCGATCAGAGCCCTATCCTCTTATCTCTCTCAGCCGATCCTTCTCTGTCACCCTCAGATCTGATCAGACCCCGATCAGATCTCTCTCAGCCGACCCCGATCAGTCTTCCTCTCCGACCCCGATCAGATCTCTCTGTCACCCTCAGATATTTGCCATAAAGGTATTTTTTTTCTAGTTCTTTTTTAAGTTCTTTTTTCAGTTCTTTTTTTATTTTTTCAGTTCTTAATTTATTCATCGTGATCGCCTGATCGGTTCTTTTTTTTATTTTTTATTTTTTCAGTTCTTTATCCATGTGATCAAAACTCAAAAGGATTTACCTGACTCCTTTGGTTATATGTACGAATCTAACTCATCTTGGAGTTATACTGAGCTTGTTCTAGTGCATGTTTTGATGTAGGAATTCTCTTGCAAATAGAGTATAAGTATAAGAAATGGTATTTAACAAATGACATTACATAATTGTCAATTTGTCATTACATAACAAAATAACAAAATAACACAAATAGAGTATATTACAATAACAAAATGACATTACTGATTAAGATGCACACAAAATTGTTTTTAACAAAATGAGAAGTTATCCATGTATTAAGATGGACAATTGGACATAGTTATTCAAATATTGAAAACGACAGATAAGAAGTATCTCACTCAGGTACGTATAATTTTATTTAATGCAATTTTATATTGTCTATGTATAACTTAAGGAATTCAATTTTTATTTATAATAATATTATTATTATTTTTTATTTAATTTATTTAAGCGTATCCTAACGTACCCGTATCCTAGTTTTTGAGAAATCGACGTATCCGCGTATCCGATACGTACCGTATCGGATACGCGTATCCGTATCCGTGCTTCATAGTTACTTGGCCTCTAATTGCATCTGTAGTCGTTGGCTATTTACTCAAAATTTTCAAAAAATAGAAAAGAGTGAACTGTAGTCGTTGGCTATATACCCAAAATTTGGGTTTTAGGTGAATAGTACTCCGCTATATTTGGAAGTTGATATGGGTATTTGGAAAAAATAGCCGACGAAAGATGATCTTTCGTCCGTTCAATCAGACGAAAGTTGATCTTTCGTCGCTGCTTTTTTTTTAAAAAAAATTAACGGACGGAAAATCATTTCCCATTCATTCCAATTTTTCTTTATTTAAAATTTCTATGGACGGGAAATGATGCCCCTTCCGTTCCCATTTTTTTTTTTTTAGAATTTTCGACCGACGGGATCAAATTTAAATTTAAAAAATCTAGCACGGACGGAAAATGATTCCCCGTCCCAGCACATTTCTTTTGAGAATTGGTGGAAAAAATCCTATAAACTATAGCTTATAAATATTTCTATGTGTATAGATTAGGTTTTAATTGAAATTAATTAAGAATTAAGATTTATTTAAGATTTAATAAGATTTAATTAGGATTAATTTAACAGTAAATTAGGCATTAATTAGGAGTTTTTTTTTTTTAAATTCTCAGACAGGAAATGATTCACCGTCCGTTGGTTTTTTTATTTAAAAATAAGTAAAAATTATTGGACAGGAAATCATTCCTCACCCCGCGATTTTTTTAAATTAAAACCCAAATTTTGGGTTCAAACGACTACAGCTGAAACCCAAATTTTCTATTCCCAGATGCCAAAGACCTAAAATTTGAGTCGGAACGACTACAGATGCTCTAAAAACAAAATGAGGAAGGAAATAAACTGAATAATTTTCGTAGAAAATAACATGAAATAGGAAGTACATTAAAGATATTAAAGGAAACTAAACTTCTTTCTCTCTTTTAATTATTTCTAGCTAAATAAAGAGCTTAGAAATCTTATGCCATATGTTCAAAGATCTCCAGCAAATGTGAGAAGCCCATTAAATCTTGCTAGATCAGTATTGCTAAGGGCACTTATTAAGAATAAATAAATGGTGCTTTTTAAATGTGAATGCATTTCCAATATAGAAACCTTCACTTCCAAATTTTCCAAATATGCCCCTATTTGTTTGTATCTATCGATTTATATTTTTTTTGATTAATACCTTTACAAATATATATAGTAATGCGTTTAACATTACTGATACATACCTAGTAATACCTTGTAATACCTAGTAATTTCTATTTTACAACTTATACCCTCCTTCGTCTATCCAAGATGCTAGCAGAATATTCTAATGTGACACTCGTGCTCTTTTTTACACATTTTGAGACCCTCCTTGTCCTACATGATTTCTCTCTATGCCCTTTCTTTCCTCATCTTTCGTCATGTCAACTTTTTGTCTGTGTGTGATCCAAGTTTGTCTTCTCATCGGGTGGACATATTTCGAGGTAGAAAACCATCAATTACCAAAAATGTACCATTTGGTTTCCACTACTCAGTGTACAATGCGAACCTCAATCCTATTTGTTGAGTTGCGTAAATAAACATTTAGTTCTCAAAAGGAATCACATTTACAAAATGAGAAAACGGAAGCAATTTCCTCCCATGCCACTTGAAAAAATCCTACTCCCTCCTCCCAAATGCATGATCCACACCGTTCAAAGTCAACATGTCATAAAACATAAGAGGATACAATATTATGAAAGTAGAATATGTTTTGCCCATGCATTAAGTGATTGTAATTGTTGTATTGATGAAACAACCGTTCATTCTGAAACCTCGTGATGAATGGGAAAGACATATTTAAATTTAGTAATTTTTCTTCACTCTGTGTTTTAAGATATGAAGATCAACTTGAACGGTGAGGTTGTGAACTTTGGTTGCGGAGAATGGGTTTTTATTGTACTATAGGGGGAAATTTCCTCAGATGGTATAGGACCCCGGCATCATCTTACTAATTTATAATATGAAATCATATACAAACTTAACCAATATGTCCCAAACATACAAAAACTAAGATTTACATGTGTTTTGCCGGTTTACATGTTAGATCTTTTCTCTCCCTAAGCTTCAACCCTAACCCACATCTTCAAAGTCTTTCTCACACCCCCAGAATTTCACAAACTTTATTACTTTCTCCATAAAAGTTGTGGTGTTTTCCATTTTTATCTCAATATTTATGCTTCGGAGTGTTTGAGACGGGGTATGGGATCAGGATTTTCAAACTAGGATGTTGCTTTATGGGCGTAGGAGATGAGAGAAGAGGAAGTGATCTGTTTGGAAAGGCTGATGCTTAAATACCAATGGAGAATTAGTGAGAATTAGTTTTTCACATCCTGTGTGACGATCAGTGACCGTACAATTTTGAAAAACACACATGTAATGTTTTCTGTAAAGAAAAAGTGCATTTTGGGCTATATAGTTGTAAAGGTAGTGAAAGGTAGAGGTACTCTTCCCTTTATGATTTACTGACTCTTTAGCCAATTCTCAAGGGAAGTATACAAAATGCTATACGATATTTGAGGATAACGATCAATACATATCATGATTAGGCAATGATGTTGAAAATAAAGTCAGTTAACAAACTTCTCATTCTCACCAATTATGAGGATCTTTTCTCTCTTAATTATGAAGTGTCCAAGACTCAATTTTTTTTAAAACTACGTTGCAGTGACTGTGTTACATGGTAGATGTGTAGTCGGACAGTGCAACGGCCAGTGGGTGCCAACAACCAACCCCCAAAAGTGGTTTTTTGGATTTCCGTACAAATTTATTTGGATCTCCATACTACTTTCCAAAACCCATCCATTCGGAACCCGATACACACTACTTATGTTTTTGGACGCATACACAACTAGTTTGGTTTTTGGTTCTTGCGGACGTGATTCTGTGTTTTTCATGTCACGCCCACACCCACTAGTCAAGTTATTTTACACTCTCTCTCTCTCTCTCTCTCTCTCTCTCTCTCTCTCTCTCTCTCTCTCTCTCTCTCTCTCTCTCTCTCGTTCAGTTTTTGGTTCTTGCAAACATGATGTTTTCATTTTTAGGATTAGATGACTCAGATGAGCTATGAAACTAGTACTCAAATCCAATTAATTCTGAGAGGACCTCCGAAAAATTCTAATTTGGGGTGAGTGGGAATTGGGTTCACGCCCAACGCCACCCTCGGAACAGTTCGACTACTTTATATTTGTTTGACAATGAGATTGTATGATATATTTTTTTGACCTGATTTTGATATTCTTAACTTTTCTTGAGAAGTGGATAATAGTAAATGATAGATAGGAATGACTATCTTGAGAGAACATTGCTTTCTTACTGTAATACCATTCTGCCCTTACTGAGATTTTGACATGTGCATCAACATTTAGAAAGTGCACCATGTATATTGGATGTAACAATTGCAAACTTTAGAAAGTATACTCGGTAATAGTTCCCAACTTTGTATTGCAAACAAATTGAAGTGTCCTGAACTGAATCAAATTAAAGTATAACGTTGTAGAATTTGTAACTTAAAATGATCTAGGAATGGTTTATAGGTGCTTATATCTACAATGGTAATAATCACTGCCATTATTCAATTTATATGATAATTCAAAGGGAATGGTTATGTAGGAAATTTGAGTAGGGACTGTTAGCGATGGAGAAATTGGTCAAGGGACTCAGGGTACATGTAGTCCTTTGTGAAACAGAGATAAGTATTTGAAGAACCTAATGAGTTACGCTTAAAAGTAAACAAACAAAACCTCTGAAACGATGGTTCATTATGGGCATGATTAAAAGAGTGATCGTAAACAACGATTCCTCTTTTTTATTGTTGATTTTGGTGAGCGAAATTGGATGGTGATCTAAAGTTAAGAAGTGACACATACACACCGATGTGTACAAAGTGATACTTAGCCCCTGTTTGGCTCATGGGTTTTGAAGTGAAAGTGGAGAGAAGTGGGGAAGTGACCATATTTTACATTTGAGTTTCTTCCACTTCTGCAGAAGTGGGGGAAGTGACCATATTTTACATTTAAGTTTCTTCCACTTTCCTACTTTTCTCTACTTTCCACCTAAAACCCAAGTGCTAAACAGTGCCTTATGTTAACCCGAAATTCTGTGTGCATTGGCAACAAATTTAGAAGATATTGAAAGTCAGAGTTAGAATTGAAGCATGGGAAATTCTAAAATACTACATCGAAGTAAGAAGCTTCATTTCTAATGCATGCATCTAACACAACAGAACTTTCAAATTAATGTGTGGCACAGAAAAGAACATAAGGTTTGCTAGAGCTCCGCACCACCCGGAATCCACTAGGAGTAACAACAATTTTGAGCAATCAATTAATTTACTTGATCAAATGCTAATTCCAGTGTAGTCTTTGTGACCAAGGTTCAAAACCTCGGTATCGGGAATGGTATTAGGTTGAAAATAGTTTTGGTGATAGAATTGGTATCGGCCAAATCGGCAGGATCAGTGTATTGGATTTTTTGGTATATGCTATTTTTTATTAAATAATTATATTTAAAATTTAAGAGAGAATCGTCTTAGGTGGTTTGGACATGTCACACGTAGACCTAGTAGTGCCTCCGTTAGAAATAGTGATTTGATAAGTATTGCGGGTAGAGTTAGGGGTAGAGGAAGACCTAAACTAACTTGGTGGAAACGGTAGAAAAAGATATGATAGCTTGTGACCTTACAGAAGATATTGCGCTAAACCGAGCAGAATGGAAAACTATGATTCATGTAGCCGACCCCAACTAGGAAAAGGCTTTGTTGTTGTTTTTATATGCCAAACTTTGTGATAGTTTTTATTTCTAAAATCTATATATTTTGATTATTTTGGCTGATTTTTTAATTTCTTTATGCTATATTTTAGTTCATGCATATTAGCATATGTATTTTTGATATCATATGATTTATTGTATATATTAAATGTGCAATGTATGCATAATGCATGTGTATTCATGAATTTGTTTAATTTTGAATAATTTATATTATTTATCTCTACTACTATAACTCAACAGTTGAAGTTGTGTAATTTGTAGACAAACTAACTTAATTAATCTAATATCAACCACACATTTTATGTGATAAATGTGAGAATGCAATGTATGCACATGTCATATAGATCATATCTAGGATTTTTTTTATCCTACATAACAACCCGACATATTTAAATATCCCGATATACACAAAATTCTTAGTCCAACACGACACCGATATCTGACATTCAAAACCTTGGTACATGGTTTTTTTTATAGCTTATAACCTAAGGAGACATGAAGTCGACAACTCCCAAATGTGTGTTAAATCTACACGTACAATATACGAAATGTAAATGAGACCACCTCATTTCCTTTGTGTGTGTGTGTGTATAACGTGGTAGCTTGCAAGTTCTCACAATAATGCATAGATTTCTTGCAATGGGAACTTGCAGTCATGGCTATCTTGCATAAAACTCGTGTAAGTTTCTACTTTCATGGATTTTTCTTTTTCATCGACTCTTTCCCTTTGATTTATCCTCTTTCATATTTGTTGGATCGGTCGTTTTGGGGTCGGACCGGATCGAGTCGCATGATCCATATTGCATCTCGGCGGATCCTTGCTTTGGATCGTCGATCCTGATATTATTTAGGATGATCGGCGGCCTTCTCTGAAAACGATCCGGATCGGCCGGATGAGATCGGGATCGACCGATCCTTTAAACTATGTTTGGGACCTTATATAGTTAGGTCAACATCAAGACGGAAATTAAAAAAATCAAGGAAAAACAGCCTTATTGTTTAAAAAAACTGAAAAGAGAGAAAAACTCTAAATAATAAAAAGCAAAGGGTAAATAATGGAAAGCCCGCATGAAGTATCGGCCTAACATGCAACCCCCCCCCCCCCCCCCCCCCCCCCCCCCCCCCCCAAAGTATCTCTTTTTGCTAAATTCAGTCATCAACATATGCTGAATCCGGTAATTACTTATTTTCCCCAAAATTCCATTATTTATGTTTAATGCATAAGAGAATTCCGGAGATTCACTCCTGAATTTTTATGTTGGAAGACATGAATTTGGGAATCGAGATCTATGGTTGACAAAAGAGGGTGAAAAACGTCATGTTTACAGAGGAAGAAGAGAGGAAGAAGGTGAACTATCACATTCTGGAGAGAAATAAAAATAAGAGGGCATGTTAGAGGTGGACCAGGGTTAAATAAAGGTATTTTGGGGATACCGGGTATAAAATTGGTTATGTTCACATCACATGTGCAATTAGTAGTTGCTAATTACAGGAATTACCATAAAGAGATAGTTTTGTTCTGCGGGGGGGTGTGGAGGGTTGAAAGATGAGGGTTCTTTTCCTGTTTGGTTGATACTTGATGACGGTTTTCTGTCATTTACCCAAAAGGAAATAATTAGATTGTAAGGGAGAGATTTATGGAATTCAGGTATCAAAATTTGTTGCCTTAACTTCAATAGCAAAAAAATCTCCGACAATTTTCAAATTGGGGCTTGAAATCCAGATCAAATTTTTTAGAAGATTAAATGGGTTATAGAGCTCTAATTTATATCAACTACTCCAATTCCAAACTTGACCTGTATAAGAAGTTTATGTCGATTATATTAAAATATGGAGTATTTGAGCGTTCTATCAAAATTTGGAAATTTGTAAATTTGTAAAGGGGGGTTTGATATTAAAATTTTAAAATAAAAGCCCCATTTCTTTTTTACTTGTGTTAACAAAATTTATTGGTCCACATCTCTGTGAATGTAGGGGACAGGTATCTGAAACCATGGATCATTCCAGAACCAGAGGTTATGATGATTCACCGTGCTAGGGAAGATGAATGTCTTGTTCTAGCAAGTGATGGCTTGTGGGATGTCATGTCAAATGAAGAGGTCTGTGATGTAGCTCGCAAGAGGCTCCTTCTTTGGCACAAAAAGAATGCCACCACCGCCCCCTCTCCTTCTCCTTCCGCCCGTAGTAATAGGGGCGAATCGCCCGATCCAGCTGCCCAATCCGCTGCAGATTATCTTTCCAGGCTAGCTCTCCAAAAAGGAAGTAAGGATAACATCACCATCATCGTTGTCGATCTCAAAGCACACAGGAGATTCAAGAGCAAAACTGCATCCGCCACATAGCTAGGTAGCCCTCTCTTTGGTTTAGTTAGTTCATTTGGGCTCTAATTGTTCTGCCAAAAAGTTGGATATTGCGTGTACTATAGAATCATTATATCATATAGGTAGAGCATTTATATTTTTCTGATATGCCAGTTCCTATATTCTTGTAAGTTTTTTTTGTATTTTGTATTTTTTGTTTTTGTTTTGTTTTATAAACAAAACATGGGCTGGTGCTTTCTTTGTAAATTAGAAGTACTGGTTGTTAAAATAGAAGGGATCATAAGTACTGAGAGAGCACAATGGTGCTGCTTTCGTTTCTGAATTGTAGTTGTATGAACTATTGGGAATGTTTCAATCTAATGTAAGCAGACGAGTTGTTGTTGGGAAAATATGAGCAGCTCGCCTCATTGTGTTGAATATCCCTGTGGTATTTTCCTGCATTTGCATAAAAGTTTGTTAATTGGATGCAAATTCTGTATCTCAAAATTATTGCATAGTTTTGATTTTGAATATTGCATAGTTCTCAATTCTTGATTTTGAGAATTTTGCATTGAGATCCTTGTACTTCTAGGATATTTCCGGCTGCAAGAAAAACCAAATAAGATAACCAAGTCCAGTAATTAATGAGACAATGAAACAGCCTAGAAAAGAGAAAGAGGTCCCCCTATTACAGAATCAGGACTTGCTTGGAAGCATGAGCCGAGATCTGCATAAAGGTTCCTATCTACAATAAAATATTGGCTTAAATAAAAAAATTAAAAATCTCTACTAATATTATAATGGCGGAAGGTCTTAGTGTTATTTGTCAATCTACCAACCCGAACATTGTACGTGTATAACTAATGTGAATGAGGTCTTATGTTCGAGTCCTCACTATGTTAGAATTTTTAATTTAATTTTTTTAATATATTAAATATGCATCACATGTGTAAATTACTATCTATCTATATATAATATAATATATATAATAACTATTATAATGAAAGAGTTGGAGTTATAAATTTACCTACTTACGTGCAATACGCAGGCAATTCCAACTCTCCCATTAATACGTGCATCGCACGTGTATGCTACTAGTAAATGATAATATCATTGTATATTTATATATAACTATTATAATGGGAGAGATGGTGTTCTCAAACAAATAAACAATTTTTTATTCTTTTGTGTATGTGTCAACACGTGCAGCGCACGTGTTGGTAGATTTTTTTTGTCCTTTTCATTCTCCTCCCCATTTTTTCCACGTGCAACGCACGTGTATAATACATAGATTTTTTTGTCCTTTTCATTCCCCTCCCCATTTTCTCCACGTGCACCGCACGTGTATAATACATATTTTTAAAAAATACATCGCACGTGCATCGCACGTGATTTTTTTTCCTTTTCATTCTCCCTCCCCATTTTCCCCACGTGCACCGCACGTGTATAATACATATTTTTAAAAAATACATCGCACGTGCATTATACTAGTTAGTAGTAGTTTAAATCCCTTTCTATCGAATGTGATGGTTAAACTTACAAAACAATAAACCCTTGCGGAAAATAGGAGTAATTTGTCATGCAAAATCATATATTTGCATTATACAATTAATCTTCTTACCAAAATCGGGTATTTGCTAAAAAAAATTATGCATTACAAATTGATGCGGTTTGTTTTTGGTCGCAGTGTGGATGCACCAGGTGTGAGTTCGGACTCAATTTGTAATGAGGGAAGAGTGCGGCACGGGACGATGAGCGGGAGGCTCGCTTCGGCAGGTGAGGATCGGCTCGGATGGCCTCGCCTCGAGTACCTGCAGACGGTCCTGAAACACCGGGGTTTATCCCGGTGGCGGACCCTCCGACGATCTAGTCAGTCTCTGTGAGAGAGTAGCAATAACTAGGGAAATTTAGGTGGCAAAGATTGATTACCTCAAAAGGTAGGGGAGGGTCTGGTATTTATAGGGAATTCCAACCGGGTTTGGATCCGCTTGGGGGCCGGGTCTGAACCCGAAAGCCCATGGGCCTGACGTGGCAGGAGGCCCATGGGATTTAGGGCGGACGTGGCAGTGCCAAGAGTGGTATAGGGCTGACGTGGCAAAGCCCTAGGTGGTATTTGGAGCTGACATGGCTGATCATGGGGCTCCTGTGCCTCTGGGAGAATCGGATGGCCTAGGTTGTGCCAGGTCATTCTCATTTCTTGCCAGACTGGGCGGACGGCCCGTGGGGCTGTCGCGGATCGGAGGCCGAGGGCCATCGAGGCTCGTCGGATACGAGGAGACCAGTTCTGTGGGGGTGAACTTGCGGCTCGGTGCCGACCCTGTAGTGGTTCGAAGCCGAGCCGGATTGTTGTTTTTCTTATTTTTGAGCGAGAGCCGTCCTGGGCCCTGGTTGGGCCCCAGGCCATTTTTACCCTACCACACAAGCCCCCCACTCCTGCCGGGGTGCGGGAGTTAGCCGTGGAGGAGTGTTTATGGTCGTGGAAATGGGATGGCGAATCGCTGGGCCTTCATGAGAAGGCTACCCTGGTGCCAGACCGAACCTCGAGCTGGCGAGGGATTATGGATCGGCAAGGACGATGGCGAGCCGTTGAGCCTTCCTGAGAAGACTACCCTGGTGTTAGACCAAACCTCGAGCTGGCGAGGGATTATGGGTCGGCAAGGGTGATGGTGAACCGTTGTTTCTTCCTGAGAAGATTACCCTGGTGCTAGACCGAATCTCGAGCTGGAGAGGGATTATGGTTCGGCAAGGGTGATGGCGAACCGTTGTGTCTTCCTGAGAAGATTACCCTGGTGCTAGACCGAACCTCGAGCTGGCGAGGGATTATGGGTCGACAAGGGTGATGGCGAACCGTTGTGTCTTCCTGAGAAGATTACCCTGGTGCTAGACCGAACCTCGAGCTGGCGAGGGATTATGGGTCGGCAAGGGTGATGGCGAACCGTTGTGTCTTCCTGAGAAGATTACCCTGGTGCTAGACCGAACCTCGAGCTGGCGAGGGATTATGGGTCGGCAAGGGTGATGGCGAGCCGTTGAGCCTTCCTGAGAAGACTACCCTGGTGCTAGACCGTACCTCGAGCTGGCGAGGGATTAGGGGTCGACAAGGGTGATGGCGAACCGTTGTGTCTTCCTGAGAAGATTACCCTGGTGCTAGACCGAACCTCGAGCTGGCGAGGGATTATGGGTCGGCAGGGGTGATGGCGAGCCGTTGAGCCTTCTTGGGAAGACTACCCTGGTGCTAGACCGTACCTCGAGCTGGCGAGGGATTATGGGTCGGCAAGGGTGATGGCGAACCGTTGTGTCTTCCTGAGAAGATTACCCTGTTGCTAGACCGAACCTCGAGCTGGCGAGGGATTATGGGTCGGCAAGGGTGATGGCGAATCGTTGTGCCTTAGAATGTTTGAACGGGGCGGTCTGCTGTCTTTGCGGAGCATTGAGGGCGCTCCGGGATCTATGCAATGTTCCAATTTCCTAGGGGCATTAATGGCGCCACCTAATAAATGCATGGCGCATGGGCTTCTGTCGTTTGGCTTTCCCAATGTCATAATGGCAGGTCTATGGGGGAGGTTATAAATACTCCTCCTTCCACAGCGGGTTTGATCACAGCAAGGGTGGTCCATCGGCCATCAGAGGTGTCTGCTTCGGCGGACGTCTTGTCTCTTGCAAAATTTTGACTCTGAGAGCGTTGGACTGGTGGTCACTCTATTGCCTTGTTCTTCTCCCATCCCTGACGGCCTCGATGTGAGTGTCAGGGTCGGGGGAAAACAAGGCAGAAGAGATGGCGGCCGTAGTCCGGGCTCGGGGGACAAGGTGCTGAAAGGTTTTAACCCTGGGGACCTCGGACTGGTGGTGACTTTGCCGTCCGGATCCTTTTTCGGGTCAGACGGCCCTGACACGGCTGTTTGCCCGAAAAAGATCCGGACGGGAGGGGTATCAACCGAATTCCGAACCTGGGGCTGAGGAGCTTCGGATAGATGGGTCGTCTTCCGATCTCTGTCTTCCTTCTGGTGCTGATGGTTTCCGATGGCTGTCAGTCCAAAGGAGTTAGAGATGGGAGGTGGGCCGATCCGCTTTCCGATAGGGTTCTAGGCGATGGTGGCTTTTCTCCCACCCTCGAACAGTTCGGGGTTTCGGCTGTCGAGGCCGTAAGCCCCGAGCTGCTCGCGGGTGAGAGGGGAGCCGACCGAGCCCTGGAGCCCGGGGCGCAGGCGATGGTGGCTTTTCTCCCACCCGGGAACAATTCGGGGTTTCGGCTGCCGAGGCTGTAAGCCCCGAGTTGTTCGCGGGTGAGAGGGGAGCCGAACGAGCCCTGGAGCCTTAAATCTTAAGTAAAAATTTTTCTCCGCCGAACACTTCATCCGAACCGACCTCTGTGTGGTCTCCAACCGGCGCTAGGTAACGTCAGCAGCGCCAGTTTCGAGAATGACATGGCACGATTCTATTGGTGGCAGACGCGTGCTATTCGAGGAACAGTAACGCGATAATCGAGGCGTTGCCTCTCTCTCTATAAATATCCCCCCCTTCTTCCCCATTCTGTTTATTTCTCTTCTGCTGTCTTCTTTAAAAAGAAATCAAACACTTCAGCGCTCGGCTTTGACTGTTTTAGCGGCACCGGCTCGTCAGTCCGAGGCATTTGAAAGGTAAGTTTGTAAGTTTCTTTTGTTAGGCACAAATGGATAGGGCTCAGTCTGGCTCGTTAGCGTCGACGTCGAGGGGGGAAGGGAAACCTGCCTCAAAATCGACTTCGTGGGAGGAGCCGGTGTTCGAGGAGGAGTCAGTACACGATGAGAAGCCTTCCGATTCGACTTCGTGGGAGGAGCCGGTAGGCGAGGCAGAGCCGGTGTACAATGTGAGGCCGTTACGCTCCCGGAAACCTTTCGTGGTGGAGAGTAGCGAATCGGAGGAGGCAAGCGACAGCTCGGACGAAGTCCAGATTCTAGAGTCGGCTTCCGAAGAGGAGGGTGGCCCAGAAGAGGGTAAAGCCGAAGGGGCTCGGATAGGAGGTGCGGGGGGGAGATCCACAGGTCAGGGTGTGGGTTCGAGCTCCACGCCGACCGGTCTGGGGCGATTATCTACCCCTTCGCCGGAAAGAGCCAAGAAGAAGAGGGTTCCGAAGAAGAAGGGGTCGAGGACCGGTGGCTCGAGCCAGGCGCCCGTTCACCGCAACTTAATGACAGGGTCGCCCGTACAACCGAAGCTGTTCCGTCGGTACCCCGACGACCTTTCCGATAAAGAGCTTTTTGGGGTCCAGCCGTCTTCACCAAGCCGGAAGAGGGTGAAGATGGACACGCTTCCGACCGTCTTGGAGGCGGGCGACGTGGAGGCTTTGCAGTTGGCGTACCACATAGGGCCCGGCTACGAGCTCATGTTGCCGAACTCTACCCTGCGTCCGACCGACCCCCTGCCTGCTTGGTACTGCGTCTTCCCAGCGGACGCCTTCATCTCTGGACTGAGGCTGCCGGTCCATCTGTTTGTTCGGGAGGTGTTGAATTGGGCGTCCCTGGCGCCGATGCAGTATGGGCCGAACTCCTGGAAGCAGATTATCTGCTTCGTGTTGTTGTGCGAGGAGCAGAAGGTGCCCCTTCGGTTGAGCGTGTTCCGGGCGATGCTGGGGATCAGCTCGTCAGGGGAGTCGGAGGGTGTTTATTATATCTCGCCTCGGAGTAAGGGGAAGGTCGTCCACGGTCACCCGGACTCTATCAAGGAGTGGAAGAAAAAATATTTGGTGATCCGGAGTGAGGAGCCTTGGAACATCCCTACTCGATGGAACCATTCTAAGCCGAGCTTTAAAGCGCCGAGGCCGAGGGACCTGACAGCCGAGGAGCGGGGGTTCGTTGAGCGCCTCCGCCTGTCACACAGTATCAGTTGGCCGAAGGTGACGGAGGGTCACCTGGCGAGCGTCGGACTGAGCCCGGCCGTGCTTTGTATGTAGTTGTTTCCTTTCTCTCGGTCTTGTTGTTCTTTTGCGCTCATTGTTCTTAATGGATCTTTTCGCAGGTATGGATCCTGAATCAATCAAGGCAAAGAGGCTCGCCATGAAGAAGGAGAAGGTCGAGAAGAAGGGCGAGGCGATGAGGACGAGGGGGTCGTCCCAGGTGGTCTCCGAGGTCCCAGACCAGCCTCCGGCAAAGAGGACACGCTCGGAGACAGGGAAGGTGGCGGTTGCTCTGAAGAGCTCGGACCAGGGCAAGGTTGTTGATCTTGAGAAGGGGAAGGGTCCCCTGGAGGGGTCGGAGGTAGAGGAGAGGTTACGGCGACCGTGGGTGCCGGCTTGGTCGATCCGTGAGGGTGACTGCTTAACCTGAGGGCGCCAGGCTGTCGAGGTGGCGGCTAAGCTGGCGACCCCTCTGGACCGCGCGGAGATGAACGCCGAGGGCCTGGAGGATGCGTACACGCGCCTCGCGCAGGCTAATGTGCTGGTAAGTCTGCCGACCCCACTTGCCTTGTGAAATGTTTGTAAAGGAGGTTTTCTTAGTAATGCTTGGTTACTGCAGGCGACCGTGCAGGGGGCCCACGTGAGAGGCCTTTATGAGGCGGCCTTGAAGCGGGAGCGAGACCGGGCTGACAAGGCCGTGTAGGAGATGAAGGAGCTAAAGATAGAGCTCGAAGGCTCGCACCAGAGGGAGCAGAAGATGAAGGTCGAGTTCGACGCCAAGGAGGCAGAATGGGCGAAGAAGACAGCGGCTCAGAAGAAGAAGTTCGCCAAGGAGAGGGAGGAGTTGACAGAGGCGGGTCAGAACATGGTGATCAAAGCCCAGGACGAGTGTTATGCGAAGGCCCTCAGTCATGTGAGGCACTTCTATCCGACCATCGACCTGTCTAACTTTGACTACGACATGGAGATCAAGGGGACACCGAAGACTCCTCGTGAAGAAGGGCCTGTTGATGACCCGGCTGCCGACCTCCCCGTGAACCCGGCCGATGTCGAGGTGGGAAAACAAGTTGTATAGTTTTGTCTCTCTTTTTCCATCTCTCGATTGTATTTGCCTTCCGCGGACTGGCCACCGCATTTTTTGTACGAAGTGATTCTATTTATGAAAAAGGATTTTTGACTGGCCAAGTGTTTTGACCTCGGATATTTCCGAACCTCCTTACTTATGTGTTTTGAGTGGGCTGGTTCTCTTGTAGGTTGCGGCTCCCCTTCCCGAGGTGGACCCCCGTCGTTCCGACGTGGCGTGGCTCCGGAGCAAAGTTGAGGCCCTGGAGGCCACGTTGGTTCGCTATCGAAAGGGGGCTCGTGACACTGATGCGGCCTTTAACTATTATCGGAACAAGTCTGAAGCCCTAAGTGAGGAGGCGAGCCGGCTGAGGAGGGCGATGGTGGATCGGGACCTCGGGAGTGTCGGTCTTGGATATACCATGTCGAGTGCATCGGTGCAGAGGCCCTCCTCTGAGAGGCTACTTCGTGATGTTATTGTGGAGAAGGAGATGGAGATATACCGTTACAAGACGATGCTGGGTGTCTCGGCATCCTCCTCGGGGGGTCGGCGAGCGGAGGGGTTGCCCTCTGCGTTGCTGCTGCTGGAGCGTGTGCGACCAGTTGATGCCCAGAGCTCCGTGGCTGGTGTGTCGACCGTGGCTGAGCCTAAGGACCATCATGACGAGGAGGGGGCTCCTAGTCGTTCGGTCGGAGTGGTCCAGCCATTCGTCGGACCCGAGGGGCCCTAAGATGGCGGCTTCCTTCAGTTTGAGATGAGTGGAGTGGTCCTGTAACGGTCTTTGTTTGTTTTTTCTGAACTAATAAGGGAATATGAATAAAGAATTCTTTTCATTCTTTGCTCTGGCCAATAGTGTAATGAATGATGGCGGAGGTGAGGTTCGGCCCCGTCGATCCGTGAGGGATCGGCGCGGGGCGTTAGGAAGACTCCCTGGCCTGAAGCCGGGTCGGACCTACCAAGACGTTGGGGATGATACCGGAGTGAGGACTCGTGTGCCGATCCCATTGTCCGGTGTTAGGTCGGGGCTGCCGAGGCGTTTGGAGTGTGACAAAAGGAGATTTCTTTCATATATGATAGGGAGGGTCGCTAAAACGGCCTTTTACACATGAAAGCTTACAAAAAATATTATTTACGTTAGCCAAGCTAGAACCTATGTTCGCTCTTCCAGGAACTTCATTAGGTGCTCGGCGTTCCAAGGTCGGCTGATCAGCCGGCCGTCCATATCTGCCAGTCGGTATGTACCAGGGTGTACAGTCTCGACTACACGGTATGGGCCTTCCCAGTTGGGAGCCAATTTTCTCTTCTTGGTTGGGTCGGAGACGGACAGTTTTCGTAACACGAGGTCTCCCGCCTTGATGTTTGTGGGGCGGACCTTCTTGTTGTAAAACTTCTCGATCCGTTGTTGGTAGATGCTTCTTCGGATTGAAGACTTCTCTCTGACCTCGGCGACGAGGTCCAGGTTGGCCCTCAGGCTGGACGAATTGTCAGCTTCATCGAAGGCTATGATACGGGGAGAAGGCAGGCCGACCTCGACGGGGATAACTGCCTCTGTCCCATAGGTCAGATTGAACGGCATCTCCCCCGTGGGGATCCTCTTGGTGGTTCGGTGTGCCCATAGCACGCTAGGCAGTTCTTCGACCCACAGTCCTTTGGGGGAACTGTCGAGTCGCTTTTTGAGGCCGTCGAGGATTTGCCTGTTCGCGTTCTTCGCTTGGCCGTTGGACTGAGGGTGGCAAATAGCGGAGAAACGCTGCTGGATGCCGATGTCTGCGCAGAAAGTTTGGAAGTTCTGCCCTTGGAATTGGGTTCCATTGTCCGTGACGAGGACCCGAGGGATTCCGAACCGGCGAATGATGTTCTTCCAAAAGAATTGTTGTACTTGGCACTCGGTGATGCTGGACAGAGGCTCGGCTTCGAGCCACTTGGTGAAGTAGTCGATGGCGACTATCAGGAACTTCTTTTGCCCTACCGCTACGGGGAAGGGGCCCACAAGGTCCATGCCCCACATGGCGAATGGCGTAGGACTAGCCAGGGATCGGAGATTGGCTTGAGGAAGCCTCTTGATAGGGGAGAACCTTTGGCATGGGCCGCACCTCTTGACTAGGTCTTGCGAGTCTTGGAGCATGGTCGGCCAATAGTACCCCTGATTCAGGGCCTTCCGAGCGAGCGTCCTGCTCCCCATGTGGCATCCGCCGATCCCCTCATGAAGATCTCTCAGCGCATAGCTGGCCTCGTCGCTGGTGAGATAGCAGAGGTACGGCTTGCCGTCGACCAAGGTGTATGAGCATTTGAAGAGGATGTCATCAATCATGACGAACCTTTCAGCTCGGACCCTGACCCGTCTGGCCTCGGCGCGGTCTTCAGGAAGCTCGGCACTGACTAAGAATCTTCGGATGGGAGTGGTCCAGTCGTCTGGACTGGTACCGTCTTGGACACACATTGCCTCCTGGTCTTGATCGTTGATACTCGGTTTCAATAGGATTTTGATGAGTACCGTTTGGTCGAGACCCTCGAAGGAGGAAGAGGCGAGCTTTGACAATGCGTCTGCTTGAGCATTCTGCTCCCTAGGGACTCAAATGACTGTGGAGTGGCAGAAGGATGCTAGGAGACGTCGCACCACTGCCAAATATCTCACTATGCGATCATCGCGGGCTTTGTACTCTCCGGTGATCTGATTGACCACGAGCTGAGAATCGCTGAAGGCCCGGATTTGCTTGGCTCCGGCTCGATGTGCTAGGGTCAATCCAGCGATCATGGCCTCGTATTCTGCCTCGTTGTTGGAGGCCGGAAAGTTGAGGCAAAGGGAGTATTGAAGTAGGAATTGGTCGGGGCCACGAAGGATGATGCCAGCCCCATTCCCCGTTTTGCATGATGATCCATCGTCAAAGACCTCCCAGGTCGGATCCGAGGCCTTGGTGCAGGGCTGCTCGGAGACGGTGCACTCGGTTATGAACTCGGCGAGGGCCTGCCCTTTGATGGCCGTCCTCGGCTGGTAGCTGATGTCGAACTGACTCAGCTCAATCGACCACTTGACTAAGCGGCCGGAGTTTTCGGGCTTGTGAAGGACGGTCTTTAGTGGCTGGTCGGTCAGTACTTGGACAGAGTGGGCCTGGAAGTAAGGACGAAGCTTCCGGACTGCCATGACCAAAGCATAGGCCCCCTTCTCTATCTTTGCATACCTCGTCTCGGCGGGGAGCAGGACTTTGCTCACATAGTACAATGGTCTCTAGACCCCATCTTCCTCTCGGACGAGGACGGCGCTGAGGGTGCTATCCGAGGCGGACAGGTAGAGCCATAGTGGTTCGCCCGGCTCGGGCTTGTTGAGGAAAGGGGGGTTGGTGAGGTACTGCTTCAGCTGTTCGAAGGCTTCTTGTTGATGGGTACCCCACTCGAAGCCCCCCTTTCCGCGTAGAGCCTTGAAGAAGGGGAGAGACTTCTCCCCTGACTTGGAGAGGAAACGGCCGATTGCAGCCAACCGGCCCGTAAGCCTCTGAACCTCCTTGACATTTCGGGGCGGGGCCATGTCAATAATAGCTTGGATTTTCTCGGGGTTCGCCTCGATACCGTGCTGGCTGACGATGAACCCCAGGAATTTCCCAGTGGAGACGCCGAAGGTGCATTTAGCCGGGTTGAGCCTCATGTTGTGATGCCGGAGGACTCCGAAGGCTTCCTCGAGGTCGGCGACGTGGTCCGGCCCGGCCCGGCTCTTGACGAGCATGTCGTCGATATAGACTTCCACGTTGCGGCCGATCAGGTCTTTGAAGATTCTGTTGACGAGCCATTGGTATGTGGCTCCGACATTCTTTAGCCCGAAGGGCATAACGCGGTAGCAGAAAAGACCCTGGTCGGTGACGAACGAGGTCTTGGAGATGTCCGGTGGAAACATCCTAATCTGATTGTACCCTGAGAATGCGTCCATGAAGGACAGTAGCTCATGCTCCGAGGTTGCATCGATTAAAGCGTCGATGCGGGGGAGGGGGAAAGGATCTTTCGGACATGCTTTATTTAGATCCGTGAAGTCGATACAGATCCGCCAGCCCCCGGTTGCCTTTTTCACCATGACGACATTAGCCAACCACTCGGGGTAGCTGACTTCCTGAATGAACCGAGCGGTCAAGAGTTTGTCGACCTCTGTCTTCACAATTTGCTGCCTCTCCGGGGCGACTTTGCACCTCTTTTGGACGACCGGCTTAGAGTCTGGGATGACGCTTAGCCGATGCATGATCAGGTCTTCCGAGATCCCGGGCATGTCGGAGGGCTTCCAGGCGAAGAGATCAACGTTGCGGCGGATGCAGGCGATAATGCCTGGCTTTAAGTCCTCGGGGTGCGAGCGGCTCACCCGGAACCATTTCGACTCATCCTCGGCGCCGAACAGGACCTCCTCCAGCTCGTCGACAGGCTCGGGAGCGGGACCGTCCCGCTCGGGTTCGAGCTCAACGGCGTCGAGGGGGAACACACCCCCTCCGACGGCAGTCATGTAACACGACCGTGCTGCTTCTTGGCTACCTCGGACTATGCCGACCCCTTGCGGGATGGGAAATTTAAGTTTCAGATGGTAAGCAGAAGGTACCGCTTGAAGGGAGCACAGTCCGTGTCGGCCGAGTATGGCGTTGTAAGCCGCCTTGATGTTTACCACCATGAAGTCCATGGACCCGGTCCTCTTGACAGGAGCCGATCCTGCGGTGACGTCGAGAGTAACAATCCCTTCTATTACGACAGGGACGCTGGAGAATCCATGCAAGGTGTATCCGGCTGGCTTGAGTTTGCCTCTGGGGAGCTTGAGATTCTCGAAGGCTTCGAGGAAGAGAATATTTACCGAGCTGCCGTTGTCGACGAGGATTCGGCGAACCTCACAATTAGCCATGTGGAGGCCAATGACGAGGGCATCGCAATGAGGGAGGCGAACGCCTTCGAGGTCCTCTCCGGAGAAGGAGACAGGCACTGGTTGCAACTTGGGCGAGGGGTTGTCCTGGACAGCATTCACCTCTCGGATGAAGGCTTTTCGGGAAGTATTTGATTCTCCCCCCATTGGCCCCCCGTGGACACAGTGCAAGATGAATGGTGTATCCGCGACTCCCTCGGGTTCGGGATCCCGACCCCGGATGCGGTTCGGAGTAAGGTTCGGAGGCGAAGGCCTCCGGTTCCTAGCATCTCGCCGATCCCGTGGGCCTTCTCTGGTGAATTCTCGGAGGTACCCTCGTGAGATGAGTTCCTCAATCTCGTCTTTCAGGGCCCGACATTGGTCGGTTTCGTGCCCATGATCTCTGTGGAAACGGCAGTAGAAGCGCTGATCTCGCTTCTTGTTGTTACTTGGTCGGGGAGGTAGTCGGACAATGCCTTTGTCTTCGATTTCTAAGAGGACGGCGGACACGTTATGTGTCAAGGGAGTGTACCTTTCGAAGCGAGGGACCGGAGGTGCCCTCTTCGCGCTGACCCCTTCCTTTGTTATTTTCTTGGCAGGTTCGGCCTCATCGACCCTGCGCTTGCCCTTCCCCACGACTTCTTTGCTGCCCTCTGGGTTAAGAGCTTCTTCAGCTCGTATATACTTTTCGACCCGGTTGAGAAGGTCAGGGAAGTCCAGAGGTGGCCTCTTTGCTAAGGAGACCTTGAGCTGGTTGTGCCGGACATTGTGTCGGAAAGCTGCCGAGGCGACCCCTGCGTCGAGGGCAGAGACGGATCTGGCCTCGGTTGTGAACCTCTTGACAAAGTTACGGAGCGACTCCCCCTCCTTCTGGGTGAGGTCGAGCAGGGAAGCGCTCGTTCTTTCAGCCTTTCGGCTGGTGATGAAGTGGGCCAGGAAGCTGGCTTCCAGCTGGTCGAACGAGAAGATCGAGCCAGGGGAGAGTTTGGAGAACCAATCTCTGGCCGAACCCCGGAGGGTGGCCGGGAAGGCTCGGCATAGCAGGGGATCCGAAGCGCTGTGAATCATCATGAGGGTTTTGAAGCCCTCCATGTGATCAGCTGGATCACCCTCGCTGTTGTATGTCTCGAACTGCGGAGGTCGGAAGTTCCGAGGGATCTCCGCTTCAATGATGTTGACAGAGAATGGAGGTCGAGAAGGCCCCCGACCTTGGGCTAGGTTGGGATTCCCGTCGCCGATGCGCTCAATGCGATTCTCCATCTTTAGGAGGCGTCGGAGCACCTCGTCGGTGCGCTCAGGAGGGGGCGGCGGCGCACGAGTGTGACTCATCCCGTCGCTCATTTGGTGGGCTCGGCCATAGGTCGCAGACCTTGGCGCTCCATGGAGGGCCTCCAAGATTTCATCTCTGAAGCTCCTAAACTCGCCCCTGGTGACCCCGCCATGGTCGGAAGGGTCGGGTCGGGGCGTAGGAATTCGGCCGATGCGGCTGAGTGCCGTCGGCCTTTCTCCTTGTGCGGGCCTGGAATGATTCGGGGCCGAGTTGGAAGCGGTCCCTCCCCTAGCCTGGCTAGCCCTTCTGTTCTGAATGACCCGACGAAGGTCGGATTCGGCGACGCGTGAAACGCTTCGTTGGGGTCCGGGGTTCGCCCCCGGATTATTGGATGTTTGCCCTCCGTCGAGGGCCCCCTCGGGGGGAGGCCCGTCTGTTCGGGCGGAACGGGCCGATCTTCGGGCTCGGGGAGCCATGGGAGATCGGGTCGAGGGAGAGCGTCGGTGGCGATGCTCGGACTTTCGTCCGTACCGGATAAAGAGTTCCCACAGACGGCGCCAACCTGATGCGGTTTGTTTTTGGTCGCAGTGTGGATGCACCAGGTGTGAGTTCGGACTCAATTTGTAATGAGGGAAGAGTGCGGCACGGGACGATGAGCGGGAGGCTCGCTTCGGCAGGTGAGGATCGGCTCGGATGGCCTCGCCTCGAGTACCTGCAGACGGTCCTGAAATACCGGGGTTTATCCCGGTGGCGGACCCTCCGACAATCTAGTCAGTCTCTGTGAGAGAGTAGCAATAACTAGGGAAATTTAGGTGGCAAAGATTGATTACCTCAAAAGGTAGGGTAGGGTCTGGTATTTATAGGGAATTCCAACCGGGTTTGGATCCGCTTGAGGGCCGGGTCTGAACCCGAAAGCCCATGGGCCTGACGTGGCAGGAGGCCCAGGGGGTTTAGGGCGGACGTGGCAGTGCCAAGAGTGGTATAGGGCTGACGTGGCAAAGCCCTAGGTGGTATTTGGAGCTGACATGGCTGATCATGGGGCTCCTGTGCCTCTGGGAGAATCGGATGGCCTAGGTTGTGCCAGGTCATTCTCATTCCTTGCCAGACTGGGCGGACGGCCCGTGGGGCTGTCGCGGATCGGAGGTCGAGGGCCATCGAGGCTCGTCGGATACGAGGAGACCAGTTCTGTGGGGGGTGAACTTGTGGCTCGGTGCCGACCCTGTAGTGGTCCGAAGCCGAGCCGGATTGTTGTTTTTCTTATTTTTGAGCGAGAGCCGTCCTGGGCCCTGGTTGGGCCCCAGGCCATTTTTACCCTACCACACAAATATAATGGTATATTTTAAATGGAAAATGAGTACAGTTAATAAAAAGCACTTTTTTAACAAATGCATTTTCTTATAAGAAATCTGATTTCCTAAATATACTTTTGCCGGAGAAGCGACTAAATTGTATAACCAATAACTGAAAAGGGCTAACTGAACATAACAATTAATGTGAAAATTTCATATAGCTCACACTCAAACTGATATTTTCATATAACTCACTTATAATAATGTTAGTCAATACCAAAAAAGTACTTTTGTTTGCTATTGCCACTTTCAGGGCCGGTCCTGAGTTCCCGAGGGCCCAAGGCGAAAGACTCAAATAATTATTTTTGGGATCCCTAATTACAATATAATTTTTTTACGCGCAAAACACGTGCATATATTTATAAGGGAATACAAATTTTGGGGGCCCTAAAAGTGCAAAAAAATCGGGGATCTGAGGCAGCCGCCTCACCAGCCTCTAGGTGAGGGCCAGCCCTGGCCACTTTACTTATGTTAAGTTTTACCATGATTTTTAAAATGACTATTTTGTTCTTTTTTTTTTTTTTTTTTTAAATTCAGGGTTAGGATTAGGGTTAGAACTATTGTTACTCTACGTACCTTAAATCTTACCACAAATTTGAAAATGACTATTTTGCCCTCCTTTTAAAATCTAGGGTTATGACTCTAACCATAACCCTAGCCCTAACATATCATAACTATAAACTTAAACCCTAATTCTAAAAGAAGGTTAAAATAGTCATGTTTAAACTCATGGTAAGATTTAAATAAGTACAGTGACAATAGCAAACAAAAGTATTTCTTTGTACTAGTCAACATTGCGAGTGGTAGGTAGGTAAGCACATGTGTCCATGACACCATGTTTTAATGTTAGAAAATATTTAAACTTTGGCTAAATTAAAAAAAAACACACTAAGTTTTGGGCCGGTTTTTTAAAAAACTGCACTAACTTTTTTTTTATTATAGAAAAAAGACACAAAATTTCAAAAAACTCTACTGGGTTAGTTATGGTTAGGGTTAGTTGGGTGGGAGGGGGGTTTATTTATACATCTGTTTACTTAAGTGATGTTTTTTAAAACACAAATGAAAGATGAATGCGATTTTTTTAAACACAAATGAAAGATGAAAATGACTTTTTTTTTAAACTCTACCATAACCCAACTCTAACTCTAACTAACCCAGTGAAGTTTTTTGGAATTTTGTCTTTTTTTCTATTAAAAAAAAAAAACTTAGTGCAGTTTTTTTAACGGGCCCAAAACTTGGTGTGAATTTTTTAGATTTAGCATTTAACTTTTGTCTATATCCAAATCATGAAACTATTTTATATTATTATCAAATTACAAAGAAAATCCTTTTGCATGCCGAAGTATCAGGTCTTGTCTACCCAACCCTTGGAACAAAAGGCCATCTCACTTGGAGGATAAATCCGCGAAGCCCCAACATTTTTAAATATTTGCATATTCATTATTTAATAACTAGCAACCAAGAAAAATTCTTAACAATGCTACTATGCCCAATAAAAAAGATATTTACACTATCATTTAGAGTTTAAATGGACTGCTTTTAAAAGTTTTTGATAATGCAAATATCCATAATTTACATATTATTGAACTTGAATGATTAAGCATCATAATTGAAAATCGAATTGTAATGGTATACTAATGACAAAAATTCAGAAAATTTTGACAAATTTCACTCAGATTCGACGATTTATAAATAAATCTAAAATTACCGATGATGGGTCTTCGAACATATAAGTTATTTTTGAAAACTTCGTCTATTCTATCACTCATTTTCACCTTTGCGGTCCAAATCCTAGTTTCCTAGCTGCTTGTGGAAATGCCTCCCCCGTCATTGCTGAAATTTGTATTTTTAGCATGGCAAATAGCAATGAAAGGAAAAGTCTGCTATCGTTGGTGTTAAATCAACACAAAAAAAAAAAGAATAAAAAAATAAAACGGTTGATCTTCCTCCATCCATCTTTTTTTAAAATTTAAAATGGCATTTTTGTAATTGAGTAGTTGCATTTTCGTAATAATTGAAAGAAAATTTTCTCCTCAGACTGAGTTTTTTTTAAAAGGCAATTTCATAAAATAATTAATGACATTTTCGTAATATTGGAATGACATTTCCGCAATTTTTTGGAGCAGGAAATTTTGAATATCTTTAAAAAAAATTGTAAAAAAAAAAAAACAGATGAGAGACGGAGCTTCTTCATCCATCTCTCATCTTTTTTGTTTTAAAATAAAAAATTTAATTTCCAAAGATCAACGGGCAGATTATCTTCTTCCATCCGTCCTCTTTTCAATTTTTTTCTCAAACGAATCATCTCCTTCCGTCTTCTATATTTAACATTTTTTATTCGCAATTGCTATCTTTAGCGATCGACTATAAACTTCTATTTTAAATCTTTAGTAAACGATAATGTAGTGTTTTTCTAATTTAAATGCTAACTTTTGAGTTTCTAGAAAAGGATTGTGAATGTTGTGAGCCACCAAGCTCTACAACTACACCATTTGGATCAGATCACAACTTGTTGCCAAGATTTGTTTTGAGCATAAATTGTATGGGGGTTGGTACTTTTCTGATCTCACCAACCCATCTTCCTAGCCTTATTTAAAGGAATTTGTAATTCTTGCTTGTTTTAATAATAAAGCACCAGTGTTATAATTCATATCTTAATTACTGAAATCTTCAGTATCATTCTTACATAAGCAGACAGTTTAAAAAATTACTGCCAAACTATAATATTATACAATTGAATATTATTAAAGTTGTTGGGCATTCATACCGTAATTATTGAAATTTTTATTATCACCCTTACATAAATAGATAGGTGAGAAAATCACTGCCAAACCATAATGTTATACAAATGAATATTACTAAAGCTACGGAGAGGGGATGCGGGAGTAGGGATGGGAGTGAGTTTGGAAAGAGCCGTCTGTTTTGTGAGGTTGGAAAAGTGAGAAGGAAAGAGACTATGTTTGAGGGATTATGATTTTTATTTTGTTTTTATTTTTTTAATAAAAATCATGTGTAGTACAATGTCAGTTAAATAGGAATCCCTACTTTTACTCTTCTTCATCTATCTATAATCTCTAATATTATAATGAAAGAAAGCCTTAGTGTCATTTGTAAATCTACCAACACGTGCAACACACGTGCATAACTATTATTAAAGAGGTCTTAGGTTCATTCCCAGACAATGTCTGAATTTTTATTTTAAAAAAAAACTATATTTATTAAGACGTGCATCACACATGTAAATCACTAGTAATAATAATATTATAATGGGAGAAGGCCTCAGTGTCATTTGTAAATCTACCAACGCGTGCATTGCATATGCATAACTAATATGAAGGAGGTCTCAGGTTCAAGTACTCACTACGTCATATTTTTTACTTTAATTTTTTTAAATATATTAAATGTGCATCACACGTGTAAATTATTATTTATCTATCTATCCATCTATCTATAATACAATATATAATCTCTAATATTATAATTGGAGAATGCCTTAGTGTCATTTGTCAATCTACTAACACGTGTATCGCACGTGCATAACTAATATGATGGAAGTCTCAGGTTCGAGTCTTCACTATGTTAGGTTTTTTTTAAAATATTAAATATGCATCATATGTGTAAATTAATATTCATCTATCTATCTATAATATAATATAATATAATATGTGCAATGCACGTACATAACTAATACGAAGAAGGTTTCAGGTTCGAATCCTCCTTACGTTAGATTTTTTTTTTAATTATTAAAACGTGCATCGCACGTGTAAATTACTAGTTTTTTTTAAATAGAGAAAAATGAGGATGGACATACTCTCTCTCCTATATTTACTAGTAATGTCCACTTGCAATGCACGTCTTAATAAATATAGTTTTTAAAAGTAAAAATTCCGATATATTATGGGCTTGAACTTGAAACATTCTTCTATAATAGCTAAGCACGGGCGATACATGAGTTTGTATGTTTACAAACGACAACTCCAACTCTTCCATTATAATAACTAGTATAATGCACGTGCGATGCACGTGGAGGAAGAAGGAAAAAGACAAAAAAAACCTACCAACACGTGCACGTGGAGGAGGAAGGAAAAAGACAAAAAAAACCACAAACACGTGCGCTGCACGTATTTGCACACATACAAAATATTGTTAATTAATTACCAACCCCATCTCTCCCATTATAATAGTTACTAGTATGATGCACGTGCGATGCACGTGGAGGAGGAAGGAAAAGGAAAAAAAAAAACCTACCAATATGATGCAGGTGCGATGCACATGGAGGAGGAAGGAAAAGGACAAAAAAAAAAAACCTACCAACACGTGCGCTACACGTGTTTGCACACATACAAAAAAAAATAAAAAATTATTTATTTGTTTACCAATCCCATCTCTCCGGTTATAATAGTTATAGATAGATAAAAAAAAACAACAAACAAACAAACTCAAATAAAAAATAATTAAGATGTAATTTAGATATGATGAGTCTGTAAAAGTCAGGCCCCTTACAGCTAAGGTAAGGGAAAGTGCAAGTGCGGTCATCTTCATAGAAATACGAAGAAAACCAAGAAAACCAAGAAAAAAACAGACGGAAAAAGAGAGAAGAGAAAACTTTTTGTTTTTTTGTGTGTGTGTGTGTGTGTGTTTTTTCATCAGACTACAGCAAAAACCATCTCTTGAATCTCATACAGCAGCCCACAGCCTCTCTTCTCTCTGGTGAGTCCTTTTATTTCTCCTCTATATTTAATTTTTGTAGCTCAATCTCAAATGGGTTTTTGATTTGCTGTAATGGGTATATTTTTATTTGTGTGAAGATTGATTTTATTTTTTCCTTCTTTTAATTAGTAATAACGGGAACACTAGATTTGGGTGTTTTTAGGAGTTTGAATAGATGCATTTGCTGATGGGTTTTCTTCTATTCATCTTGTTGTTCTAGTCTGGGCAGCTTTTTTGGTACTTCTTATTTTGGGTTTGTTTATATCATTGTAATTTGCAACTCTATACATAATCTTTTTGCTGTGAGAAAAAATTTGAGGGTGAATTTGTGAGTTTGGAGTTGTGAATAAGGAAGGGTCTACTGAGATCTGGTGAAGAGAGAACCACTTTTTATTGTCATTGATTGAGTTTTCCCGCTAATCGAATGTAACTGAATCATGATTTTGTAGGAAAAGATTAGGACAAAACATAACCTTTTAAGCTGATTATCAACATATGCACTCAACTCATCCAAGAGGGAGAGGGGGATATAATTTTCCTTATGTATCTTAAATTGGATGACCAACCATCATGTCTGAACATTGTAACTGTTGAATTGCGTCTACATCATAAGAAGTAGTTATGAACAAAGATTTCAGAAGGTCCCAATGTGTTTCTTACCAATCTATCTAGTGATCATCAAATCAATGTTTTATAAATAGTCTAGTGTTATTTCAATGGGTTTTTGTTGTTTTAGATTATAAGGTTTTAGCTTCGATTTGGCTAATGATTCATCTATCTTGAACTTGAAGTGAGAGTAAAGTAGTCCAACTGATATGTGGTAACCCAAGTGCGAAAAATGCAAAACTTGATGTCTCTGTGAGTGCAGTTTTGATATGGCTGGATGAAGAAAATATGAAATTTGTTGTGTGACACACATCAAGAGACCAACCATAAGGACGCAATGAAGAAACGCCAGAACCGTCAAGAATGCCTAGTGTATAAGAAATAGGGTAATGTAAATCTTTTTAAAAAATTGGAAAGTTCTGTTATGATTTAATACAATAGATGTAAAGGAGCTTCGGAGAATGTATATTAGTTCTACGGTATAATCTTTGGAGAACAAAATAGTGGAAGATGAAAAAGAGATTCAATTAAGGAAAATGCAACAACATTGTGTGAAAGTAGTTGAAACACAACAAAGGCTAGCAAGATTCAGTTAGCTGCTAGGTGGGCTTAAAGCTTGGGAATTCAGAGAGCCACGTTTTATCAACAATTTAGGGTTGGGGAGAATAATGGTGGTAACTTCAAATGCTTGAATCCCCACAAAAAAATAAATTGAAATAATATCTATCTGCATATCCTTGTTTTTTCAAAATTCAAACGAATGACATTAATTCCATGGTAGAAGATCTGAAGGTTTGGATCCTTCGGTTGCTTTCACAATAATTTCAATAGATGACATTATGACTTAGGATAAGGCCAATGCGGCTACTTCTGTTTTAGTTGTGGTTGTTGGTACCGAGTTAAATGAATTTATACACAAAAGTTTGATTTGTTCAGTGTTGTCTAGATTGTAAGGCAGAAAGTAGAAAGGCAGGGTTGAGCTTTTAGTGCTTAAGAGGGGCTTTGGTGGCGCTTAGTAAAAAAATTCTCATATTATCTTTTGAAGACAAAAAAGTACAAAAAAATAAATAAATATTAAATATATAGAGAAAATCATCAGAAAAGAAGCATTTAAGAAGTGCATAACAAACACGAACGGAACGAGTTGTAAGATTAAGAAAGAATATTATTCTACAACATAACCATAAAAGGTGTTGGATATAAGTGGAAAACACTCAACCCTCACCATAACTTTGGAATTTTGGTGTAGTGGAGGGGTCGTTCTCGTGGTATTGGAAACCTAGGTTAAATATTTTGGTTTGCATATTTAATGCAAATAAAATAAAAAAAATTATATATAACGTTGCCCACACCAGGTCTTAATCCTTAAAATGGGCATTTGTCTTTTTTGTCGAGGTTCACAAAATTAGGCACTCATCTTGTGTTGATGCTTGACCTATGTGGGCGTGTTAGATATAAGTTGGAAACCCCAACCCTCACAGTAGCTTTGGAGTTACGGTTTAGTGGCCTGGCCTTTCTTATGGTAGTGTGCATACTTAATGTAAAGTGAATATAGAAATATATAGAACGCTATGTAGTGCGGACAACCAAGGCTTGACCCTTAAATTGAGCATTTGTCTCGTTCTGTATTGGCTAAAAAAAATGAGCATTCATCTCGTGTGGGCCCATAAAAAATGGGAAGTAGATAACCAAGGAGAATCACAAACATTTTACCCGAAGCGTTAAAAGGTTCACACAGTCCATTGCTATGAGAGCCTAGGAGGCTTTAGTCACACCTAAGAAGAATTTGACCAGGCACTAAAGCTAGGTTGTTGAAGGATTATATGAACAATAACTATATGGAATTACTCTGGACATGACGTCAATATCATTTTGATGAGGAAACATAATCTTTTCAAAAATTTAATCTTCCCACCGTCTTCAACCATTCGATCTCCTCATTAGTCATTATATCATGACGATTACACTAATGGTTTTTCTAGAAAGACCACCAACAAGTGTTATATTCCAAATAAGCCACACACAAATCACTATTTTCATATACAATCCCGCAATATGGGGATCACCCCAAAAGAGCCACTCAGTTTATTCTTTGTCAAATTAGTGAAGATTTTTTTTTGTCACTTGCAGAATGGGAATAAGATTATAAAATTACACCGTGTAACGAGAAGAGGATTCGGGGGAGAGACGTGGAGAGGAGGGCGACGCAAGGAAAGGCAATAGGAGGGTAAAGGGTACAACGAGCGGCGGGGAGGGGGGGGGGGGGGATTATTTAATTAGGCTTTTGGATCAGGTTTAGTAAGGGTTTCGGGTTAAAATTATGGTTTATGGTTTAGAAGGAGAATAAGCGGAATGATAGGAACGTAATTGGGGGTTAGCTAGAGTTAAACTAATAAAACTTAAGAGTGGCCTTTTTGGGGTGAACCCAACATTGTGGGTGGTGTGAAATATCAATTTGTGGGAGGCTTATTAGAACATTTGTGGGTGACCATTCTTGAAAACCCCCTTACATAAAATGTAGTGACTCTTAAAGATCAAATATCAAACCATGACTCTTAGGTAATACCATCAGTCAAACGTGTATTTCATTACACCATAACAAAAGTACAAGAGCTGAAGTATATACTAAATGCATCACAAGAAACTACTAGCCTAGATTCATGTTGCACTAGATGTACTGCATCACCTATGGCCTTTCTTATCATATGGTATAAATACTTTATGACGTTCTAACTATAAGACAGGCCCAGGACATGGGTTTACATCTGGGTCTCCATCTAATATACTCGTTCTAATAATATAGCTTGTAACTTGTTCCTCAAAATCAGAGTCTGTCCTTGACACCTTGTTAACCGAAAGATCCGCTTTTCCGCCTTAGGGCATCTCATTATCTGGTGTTCTGTTTTGTTGTTAGGAATATAATGAACAGGTTTTTCAAAATGTTAGTAGTTAGATTTGATAATTCATTGAGTTCAATTGGAGAATACCTACATTACATCCTCATTGCCATTATCACCATCACCATCATTATTACTGTGCAGAGGAAGCCGTGGCAAAATTTCTTACATTATAGTGAACTAATGCTATCTCAATAATATTAAACTGGTATTATACAGTTAACTTTTTTTTTATTGAACTGCAAATTCTCCAAAATAACTGATTGATACGGAACTTAATTGCCCTGAATAACTTGTAATTTTGCTAGTCATGTTACTCACCAGTTATATCTTTGTTCGGTTTAATAGGGTAGCTTTATTTTTCTTACTTTATATCTAAACATAAGAATTATGCTCAGTTGCTCCATATCGAACTTCTCTAGGGAAGTTTCTGAAGACTGACAAAGGAGTAAGGAGTGAGAGTAGTGGCATATATCTGAGATATACAACAGCTTGTAGATGAAGCAAGATGACTATGTTGCCCCAGGTTTGTTCCTTTTATTATGTATAATTCATTTTCTCATATTTCTTTTATTGTTGGATGATAAACATGAGCAGCGAAATTCCCAGATTTTAAAAAGTCATGATCATGTATGCAGTGAAAAATTCAAAATAGTCATTGGCCTAATTTGTTGTGCAATTGTATACAGTGGTGTTTCTGAGGATTAGCTTATAGTCATTGGTCTTCACCCAAAAAATTCTGAACAGCCCATGTTCTCTGTATTATGCAGAAAATGATTTGCTTAATGTTTGAATTTCTGCTATTGACATAACTAATTTATCTCATAACTAAGATATAATTTTCTTTTGAGAATTCAACAAAAATATCATTAATCTGAAGGGTGTACGAAATGTTTAACTGGGTTGTAGCTTAATTCCCACATATTCTCTGTATCAGACAATTCATACCCAAAGGAAATTTATATATTATATACTTTTTATGCACTATATCTTTGCATGATGCTCTTTACCTGTGCAATAGTTTTAGATAAATATCTGATTCAGGCTCTTAAGAAATTCTCTTATTGATTTTATAAAATCTAACCATTTTTTCTTGTTGAGTACTACAGGGCAATATTGTGACTGTAAGGAATGTGGTGGGAAATATGTTCTACTAAAAGATGAGGAAGACCCACGACTGTCTATGTTTGACCGGCCCCTTCCGTGTTTTGGGTGTGGAATTGGATGGTGTTCGTAAGTATGCTATCCGAATACATTATTCCTCCTATCTTCTTTCTTCCTTTAAAAAAAAAAAGAAAAAGAAAAATTGATATAAAATCATTTATCTTATGCAGTTTACTACTAGGATTTGTTTTCCCATTCATGTGGTACTATGCTGCATTTCTCTATTTAAGAAAATACTACGACAGGGACCCTAGAGAGCGAGGTGGCCTTGCTGCTGCTGCTTGCGCTGTGAGTTTATTGGGAGCATTTTTCTCCGAAAAAGTATAGTTTAACTGTTTTATCAACAGAGGAAGTTACTAAATATAGTTTGGATGATGAGGGATTTAATATATTTCACAAGAAGTCAAAATGACTAATATAATTTGGCAATCAAATAAGGGGCTTAGAACAACAAATTCACCGTCTGTTTATATTTCATCCTGTAACTGATAGATTGGCAATCGACCCCATTCACACCGCTAATGTTTTTTTAGTCATTTGCTGCAGGCATTACTCTGTACAGTTGTAACTTGCACTACAGTAGGCATGATTTTCCTCATTCGAGCAATCAAGTAATCAAATCCTTATTCTTCACTACATTCGGGAACTGCAATCTTCGAACTGTAAAGTTTTGTAATTTTTGTGAAGGCGGGCATTCTGGGCAAGGTGGTCGAACATGTTTCATCAATTTTCGTCTGCATCTTGTTGTATCTCGTCAAAAACTGCTGTCAGTTTGTATATGAGAAAGAAGACATGCTAGATTAGGAACATGATTTTTCAATTCCTTTGGAAAGGTTTCTTCTGTTACTAATGTATGTTCTGGCAAATCTCATCTACTTACTGACAAGAAAACCATAATTTTGTTTAGTAGAAAAGTGATCTCTAGCCTTTGTACGGGGTAGAGTTGGTATCGGGTCCTATCGGGTCGGGTCCTCTACTACTCGGACCCGGTACCTCACGGCTCCAAAAATTGTACCTGGATCCGGACTTGCAAGAACCGGGTCCGGGTTCTAGTTAAAAAAATTACCCGTCGGGTCCGGTCGACGGTCCGGTAGTAAAAAATAAATATTTGCAATTAAGTATTTTTGCTCCCGTTACATACGGTTCTAACAATTTTTGCAATTAAGTACATGAATTAATATTATATTTACATATCTATCTTCAACAATTTTTTTTATATGTATATTTGTATAACTATTATTCAAATTCTGTATGTTTGGGTATTTTTTAACAGGTCCGGATCCTAGTCAGCTCTATTTTGTTGGTTCTATTTTGAGCGGACCCAGACCCGTATGGATCGGATTGGTTCCGGTCCAATGCCGGATCGGGTCCGGATATCGGGTAAATGTGACAGTGGTGGTACGGGGTACTTGATTGACAAAAGATGATGAAAGATGGGATGTGTGCTTTAAGACTAATTTCTTTTCGAATTTTGAGATCTTGAGTGAATGATTCGCAATACTATAGTGGGAAGACTTCATGCTGCTTTGCCTTTCCATGACATGTAAGGACCTCAGTTTGTCATGCAATCTTGAAAACTTTCATATCGTTTAATAGCCTTGAAGTGCAAAATTTAGGGAAATAGAATCTCCCTAAAAGGTTAACACTCCTTTCATGTAAAAGAACAAGCACAGTTAACTCCAAAATTTAATTTAATTTAAGTTGTGCAAAATTTAATTCAAGATTAAAAAACATGGCACGATAAATTCACCTTGAGGGAGCGAAAGACCGAAAAAGAAAACATTGAGGTATTAAAAGGTAAAAGTTTTCTCACTGAGGTATTAACAGTACATTACAAAACAAAATCTGCCAAAAATGTAAAACTAAAGTACATTAAACCATCTATTTGTACATTTGTAGTAGAACCAAAATGCTCAAGTCCTACGTTCCATTAAATCACAAGGAAACCAAACGCTGAATCTATTTCTTGATTTTCCTCGTTTCCTGATTCAACAGTAGTCTTGTAATGGATTGCATTGGTCATATATATAGAGAATTAACTCATATTCTGGATCATGATAACAATAAATTCGCAATTACCACCTAAACATCAAAAAGTCTTTGAATTCCACATTCAGACACTTTCCTGATCCAAGTCTACAATGCATCACATAAAGAATTAGAAGCAAAAACAGAGGAATGGAAATAGTCGAGAGTTAAAACCATAAACGAACTGGGTGTTGAACAGTCATACTTCCTATAAGCAAAGACCGCCGTAAATTGCAACAGAAAAAGATTAACAGCAAACTTTAAACTACTATGAAATCTTCACCATAAAGATTTATATAATACAATCAATAACTTTTCACATAAAGAATATTGCCTTTTAAGGGCGGCTGCAATCGTCAATTACAATTACATAGCCACCGGTTCCACAACAGCACACCACATACGCTTGTAGAACCCTATGAGAACCACATCCTGAGTTCCCCCCAAAAAAAATGAAGAGAAAAACCAATCAATAAATTAATTATTTTATAAAAAAAGAAATATAAGAAAACCTATATAAATCTCCTGATCCTTGGGATACGCCTGGCTGAATTGGTAGGAGAATGATATATAATAATATACAGATATGAAAGGTGAAGTTTATGCACAGGTTGAAGAAAAGTTGAATAGGCATGCAGAGTACTGTTAAGCGAAAGTCAGCTGTACTACAACCGCTAGTCTGTCCGCTGCAGTAAGAATGAAAATCCTGAATTTTCACGGATCAATGGCGGTGGGTCAACATCTGATGCATCGATTTGTGCCATCGACTTGGAGATATCATCCACCGAAAATGGTATGCTGTATCAAGTGCAAGGAGAGTAAGTAACAACCCTTGAGAATCATATCTATACAAAATTTCAAAAAAGCGTGCACACATGGTTGTGGGTATATGGCCTGTAATACAACAGTGGAAATGGAATCGATGAGTTTACTATGCATGGATAGGTTTATTTTTGTTGTGGCGTATATAGTGCAACAGTGGAAATGGAATCGATGAGTTTACTGTGCATGGATAGAACAATACGACTAGGATTCTAGATGGAAAATGTGTATGAGCTTATGCGAACTCTTTGAGTTGAGTGTGTTTGGCCTCCTTCCTTCAATCAAATCACTCTTTTTTTTGTTTATTAATAAAGTTAAGAGTGGCCAATCTCTCTTAAAGTCATCTCTTTTAGAAACAGTTAGATATACAGATATTTAGAGACAAGTGATGTGTTCATGAATTTACCATGTTAACTGCAGATAGACGAGGAAGAACAAGCAAATACAAGTGCAGGCATCTTCAATTATAAACCTTGAGTGGGCTTATATCTCAACTACTATCTAGTAATTAAAGAAAGAAAATTAAGTGAACATAGCTCCGGAACTTGAGTACAAAATGGGTGAAAGTCTAAGCTAGTATGGCCTCAGTCGACAGACCAGATAAGTAAAATCAGATGTAACTACTAACTAGCCAAATTTATATTGTCTATCCTAGTAACTAGTCAACTTTCTAGTTACAACACACGAACCAAAATATTCATTCAAATGCATACACATTTTTAAAAAAACTAATGGAATAGGTTGCTGAGAAAAGTTACCTGGAATCATCATCCAATAAGAAGGAACTGCTAACAGCATTGTTTGAGTCCTCGGTCATCATGACCCTCAGAGTTGAGATAACCTACTCGATGACAGCAAAGCATAACATTGAAGGAATATTATTTTATTCCACGAGGTCTTGAATACAATCAGTAAATTAAAATTTAAGTGAGCTCACCTCTGAAGACACGCTATGTGTGCCATACTTATCGTCCCAGTACATAGTACTGATTCTATATATTTGTTGAATGCTGAGCACCTGACAATAAGCAACATACATATAAGAAAGGTGGATAAATTGAAAAACAAATCAAATATCATTTTAACTTCTGATACACAAGTTTGAAATTATAGCAACCCACCGGGCACAAATCATTCATTATTTCCTTCAGCGTTTTCTTAGGCTTCTGATGTATAACCTAGAGTACAAAAGAAATGGATAAGATCACAACACATAGGAAAAATGGATCATTGAGGTCAGTGCTCTCAAACGAAACAGCATACCAAAAATCCAACAGCTTGTCTGATATGCTTCAGCTCCTCCCAGGAAGAACCTGCATACTGTGTACAAATATATTTTAGGTAAGAGCCTTCGGCAAGATCATTTGATTTACAAGATAAAATATGCTTACCTCTTCAGTTGCATCAAAGCACCACCTTTCCAATTCAGCTAATCCAGCTTTCACATACTCCCCGTTGCTAAATGAACAGCACTCCCGTCGCAACAAGAGGCTATAGTAAAATACAACCAGTTCAAAATAGTTTACTCGAGAAACATCAAGTGTAAACATCACAACCAAATCACCTGTTGAATAGCTGAACGTTTATAAACGAAAACACTTGGGTAAACACCTTCCGGATTAAGAATGGTGGAACCTGTTAATAAAGATTCCTCATGTTCAGTAAAGTTGTTATATCATTGCAATAGGACAAGCAGTAGAGTAAAGCTCACATAGTTTGCTCGCAATATTCCCAAATAGCTATTGAGGCTTTTAACAATGCTTTGCCAGTGTGCAATCAGTGCTTGTTGGGCCATGGCATTTGCTTGAGAACGTGACCCTTTAACCATACTTGCTCGGGAAGTTCTTGGTGCCTGAATCACAAATCAACCGACTCAACTGAGTATAATTTGGAAGATTTTACAGGAATAATTATTGAGACTTCCTATATTTTTAACTTTAATCATTCATCGAACATAAAGAAATCTCAATACCTGGATACACAATCCAAGTAATGGGGATATCTCCTTCTTCAAGTTATCTCTTATCATTCCATAAATCTTCTCAAGATAAGCTGTAAGTTGTTGCTTGAAGAGCAGAGCTGGATATTTGGCTTCAACTTGACGCAAGTCATTCAATCCACTAAGTATCCTGCCATTAAGGAAAGAACGCCCAGCACTCTGAGGAGATGAACGAAGTCCCTGAAAAGAAAGGTAATACGAAATGTATCACTTGTCATTTGCCCAATCTACATTAAACAAAGAGGGTTGCTTCTTACTTGAGACATCCTCCCAAACAATGCTGATGAAGGCCTCCTCCTTTGTGGCGTCTGACTAGCTGCTCCACTTGCCTTCAGTGTCCGTTGTAGGAGCAACAACAAGGTAGACGAATTGGATAGCCAATATGATAGTACATCATTATTGTCCTGGGTCTTGAAAAGAAAAGATATATCAAGATTAGCAACAGAAGAAAATCGTACTAAACATCATATGGAACACCCTGAAGATGGAGATCATTTAGGAGAGCAAGAGAGACAATCCCTTGCCATTCCATAAGATGTCATACATATGTCCATGAACTTGTTTTCTTTCCTTTTCATTTTGTTTTGTGGGTGTGTGTGTATGTGTGTGTGTGAGATCATTTAAGAGAGCAAGAGAGACAATCCCTCGCCATTCCATAAGATGTCATACATACGCCCATAAACTTGTTTTCTTTTCTTTTCATTTTGTGTGTGTGTGTGTGTGTGTGTGTGTGTGAGAGAGAGAGAGAGAGAGAGAGACATACAGAGAGAGAGAGAGAGAGAGAGAGATCATTTAGGAGAGCAAGAGAGACAATCCCTTGCCATTCAATAAGATGTCATACATACGCGCGCGCGCGAGAGAGAGAGAGAGAGAGAGAGAGAGAGAGAGAGAGAGCATTTAGGAGAGCAAGAGAGACAATCCCTTGCTATTCCAAAAGATGTCATACATGTTAGGATTTTGGCTTCAAATACGCGTAGGCACTGAGTACTTGAAGTTTGAAGGAGAAGATGAGGCAAAGACAACAAGAGAAGACAACAGCAAGTAGAAGGGTAGTCTGGAGAGTTGCGATCGACCGACCGGGTGTGCGGTCGATCGACCTAAGCTGCTGAGATTTTTTCGAGTGTACAGGGTCCAACAGAAGGGGAGGACGGTCGACTATGCAGTCGACCGGTCGTGTCTCGGGTTTGGCTTTACACGTTGTGGTAGACCGACCTTGGGGGTGCGGTCGACCGACCTTTGGGGTGCGGTCGACCGACTTCGGCACTGATTGTTTTTGGTCTGACGGGTTTAAGGCCCAATAGCTGAATTTGTGTTTATCTTTTAGAGTTTATTTGGGGGCTATATATATAGCTGCAGACTCTAGGGTTAGCATGATCTTGTAACATCAGGTTAGAGAGATTTGATGAGCCGTTATCATTGTTCAACTTCAAGAGGAGATTGTGCCGAGTGTTTCAAAGGTAGGGGGAGAGATTGAGAATTGTAATCTCTTTTGTAATCTTTGTATTTCTTGGGGAATAAGAAGTATTGGTTATCTCTGTGTTCTTGTGAGATCTTACATATATTGTGGTGGCTTGTTCTTGGTTCATCTAAGTCTTGCTAGTTTCTATTACTTGTGGTGTACTTTTGCTATTAGCACTATGAGTTGTGGTAGATTCTTCAACAAGTGGTATCAGACCTCTAGGTTTGAGATAGCTGATAGCAAATCGAAGATCGAGAGGTTCGATGGAAGTGACTTCGCGATGTGGAAGATTCAGATGATAGCATATCTTCGTTAGAAAGATCTTAATGGCCCGTTGTTTGATGAGAAGCCAGTAGGTGGAGACAAGGATGTGAAGGTCTTGGCGGATTGGAATCATTTGGATCAGAAGGCGCTAGGACAGATTCAGTTGGGGCTGAGTAGGAAGGCATTATTTCTTATCTTGAAGGCAAAGACCACAAAGAAGGCTATGAAGATTCTCACGGATATATATGAGAAACCGTCGGCATCTAATCAAATCCTTCATCTGAAGAAATTGGTTAATATGAAGTTGAAGAAATGGGAATTCAGTAGCAGAGCATGTGAACAATTACTGTATGGTTTATAACCAAATGAAAGCTGCAGGTTTGAAGTTTTCAGAGAGGGGAAAGTCATTGTTACTTCTATCTACTTTACCCGATAGTTAAGGTATGGTGGAACAGACTATTACAAGCACTATGACAGATTCCACGACTCTACAGAATGTGATGAGTAGCATTCTGAACGAGGTGAGAAGGGTGAGAAACAGAAAATATCCATCATCATCTTCTAGAGATTACGCAATGTATGTTGAGAGGAGACGTGGGAGATCTAAGAGCAGTCGAAGAAGAAAGGATCAGAGTAGTTCATCTAAGAGTAGGTCTGATGACAGCGATGGAGGACATGGTCCTGAGTACTGGTATTGTCACAAGGGTCACATGATGCGCAGTTGCAAGGCTTATATGAAGAAACAGGAAAAACCGAAGAGAGATACTCCAAAGAAAGCTCAAGTGAGGTTTGTTGAAGAACTATGCTTATCAGCTCGGAAGGAGTTGGGCACTCAAGATTGGTATATTGATTCGGAAACTTATTTGCATTGCACTTCGATGAGAGAGATATTTGATGACTACATAGAGGGTTCTTTTGGAGATGTGGTCGTGGGGAACGGTCACCAGTATCCTGTACGTGGGGTTGGTACTATTTGCGTGAAAGCCAGTGATGATCAAAGTGTTGTCTTGCGGAAGACAAGACATGTTCTAGACTTAAAAGAAAATCTTATCTCAATTGGAAGGCTAGACAAAGAGGGATTGTCTACTACAGTTGGTAGTGGGGAATGGTGTATAACGACAGGTTCAAGGGTGATTGCAAAAGGAAAGCGTGAGGGAACGTTGTATTTGCTTAGAGACGTGAGGGGTGTTTCTCCTGTAGTTGACTCTCAGCCGGAATCGAGTAGTAGGTTGTGTGGGGTGCAACCGAGTTCTTTCAGTGGAGGGGAGGTTACTAATTTAGTGGGAGCGGCTGGCCATGGAAGTGATCCTAGAGGGCAAGATGTTGCTGCGGTGAGGGTACTTTGCGATATGACAGTCGAAGCTTCAAGTCGCTCTTGTGAAGTAGAGAGCACTGATATCGATATGCGGGGTGATGTCGATAAGAGTAACCAAAATGGAACTGTAGGGGTTGAATAGTCAGAGAATATTGTGGAGGTGTCACCATGGAGACTTCTAATGTAGAGGTCGCATTGAGAGATTTTGAACCATGTCCAGTGTTGATGGAGATTCTGCGAGTTGGGAAGTCTTGTAATACGGAATCCGGCACGGGAGGTTGTTTCTCCGGTATTCGTGCTCTATGCGATTGGTGGAGCACATCCTTCATGAGGCGATGAGGGGTGGTTGGTGCACTCCACGTGGTGGAGTAGCAGAGGTACTCTTCATGAGAATGTAGAGTACTTGGGTCTTCCATGAAAGTGAAAAATTGGCAGAGATAATACGAGATAAAGATTGCAATAACTTTGAAGTGTGGTGTATTTGGTCCAAGTGGGAGATTGTTAGGATTTTGGCCTCAAATACACATAGGCACTGAGTACTTGAAGTTTGGAGGAGAAGAGACAAAGACAACAAGAGAAGACAACATCAAGTAGAAGTGTAGTCTGGAGAGTTGCGGTCGACCGACCCAAGTTGCTGAGATTTCTTCGAGTGTACAGGGTCCAACAGAGGGGGGACGATCGACCTGGTCGACCGGTCGTATCTCGGGTTTGTCTTTACACGTTGCGGTCGACCGGCCTTGGGGGTGCGGTCGACCGACTTCGGCTGATTATTTTTGGGCTGACGAGTTTAAGACCCAATAGCTGGATTTGTGTTTATCTTTTATGGTTTACTTGGGGGCTATATATATAGCTGTAGACTCTAAGGTTAGCATGATCTTGTAACATTAGATTACAGAGATTTGGTGAGCCATTATCATTGTTCAACTTCAATAGGAGATTGTGCCGAGTGTTTCAAATGTGAGGAAGAGAGATTAAGAGTTGTAATCTCTTTTGTAATCTTTGTATTTCTTGATGAATAAGAAGTATTGATTATCTCTGCTAGAGCTGGTATCGGTTCCTATCGGATTGGATCCTCCACTACCCAGATCCGGACCCGGTACCTCACGGGTCCAAAAATTGGACCCAGACCCGAACCCAGACCCGGACTTGCAAGAACCGGGTCTGGGTCCTAGTTAAAAAAAAATTACCCGTCAGGTCCGATAGTAGAGAATAAATATTTGCACTTAAAGTATTTTTGCACCCGATACCCTACGGTTTTAACAATTTTTGCACTTAAGTACATGAATTAAAATTATATTTACATATCTATCTTCAACAAATATTTTTATATGTATATTCCTATAACCCTATTATTCAAATTCTATATGTTTGGGGGTACTTTTTAATGGGTCCGGGTCCGGATCGGTTCTATTTTGAGCGGACCCGGACCGGGACCCGAAAGTGCATTGGATCTTATTTTATGACCCGAACTCGGACCCATTAGATCGGGTCGGTTCCTGTCCAATGCCGGGTCCGGATCGGGTCCGAGTATCGGGTAAATGTGACAGTGCTAATCTCTGCATATTGATTGTGTTCTTGTGAGATCTTGCATATATTGTGGTGGCTTGTTCTTAGTTCATCTAAGTCTTGGTAGTTTCTATTGCTTGTGGTGTACTTCCGCTATTAGCACTACGAGTTGTGGTAAATTCTTCAATAATACATACGCCCATAAATTTCTTTTCTTTTCTTTTCATTTTGCGTGTGTTTAGGGGGGGGGCTACCAACAATTGCTTATATGATTTTAACTACTCTAAAGTCTAAAGTTCCTTTTGCATTTTTCTTTTTTCACTTTCTCAATTTTAACTATCCAAATTTGATGGGAAAAGAAAACTTTATGGTAGTTACTAAACAATAAAATTGAGGGAAGTTTTCTGCATTTTGTTAAAACTTTTAAGCTAGTTTTTGGCTAATTTACAACTATATACCCTTGCGTTTACCCTACTTTACAACTAAATACCCCGGAAGTTTTTTTCTAACAACAATATACCCTCTCTTTTTTTACAACTTCCTTCCCCCAACAAACAAAATGGAAAGAGCAACGGGCCTTCAAATCTTCATTTTGAAGGCCCGGGAGTGCTCCAACCGGACTCCATACACTCCTTCAATTTGAAGGAGGAGCTCCCAAACCCTTCAAATTTGAAGACTTTGGACCAAGCCTTCAAAACACTATTCAAACTTTTTAATGCCCTCACTATTCAAACTTTTTAATGCCCATTCTACCCTCTTGCATCTTAACATTTTTTCACGAATTACTTTCATATCCTTTTAATAAAAATGTATATATACATATTAAATGAATGTATCTTCTAAAATATTAATTCAAATTTTATTATTTTGGTACAGTTTGAAAGGTCTCGACGATACCTTCAAGATGAGACCAATTTTGAATTTTTTTTATCGATTGAAAATAATAATTGATACAATATTAATATTTAAGATTATTTATTTATTTTGTATTAGCTTAAAAATTATTTGATTAAAGTGAATTTAGTATTTCATTCATAATCTAAGTAAGGTGATAACTAAATAAAATTAATATTTTATGAAATTTATAAGTCATTAATAATCGCTTAAAGTAAAATTAATCTAATAATGAAATAATTAAAATTTATCCGGAAATTAAAGTAGTTTTATATTTTACTAATATTACAATTAATGTATAGTTTATTTTAGTTTAATTAAGAAAAATAAATAAAGTTTGAAGAAATCAAATTTGAAGGAGTCAGGAGTGTGGTTGGAGTAGATTAGTCTTCAAAAAGGAATATTCCAAGAATATTCCTTTTGAAGGCCTTGGTTGGAGTTGTTCTTACTGTTAAACCCTTGACTGTTCATCTCCAACTTTCTCTATTCTAACTTGCAAAAAAAACCAATTCCACAAGAACTTGCAAAAAAATACGATAACAAAAAACAAAAAAAACAAAAACTTGCAAAAAACCAATTCCACAAGAAAAGAAGAAAAAATTAAAAGAAAAAAAAGAGAATATCAATTCTTTAAGTTTTATAATTGGCTTTCAAATTTTGATTTTGAGGATTGATTGAATATTAGGATTTTAGTTTTGAAATATGAACGGGTAAAGAAGTGAATACTAGGATTTAGTGAGGGGATAAAGTTAATGTTTGACTTCTAGGGTATGGATTTGGAGAAAGGGTGAGGAAGAAGGACCAGAAAGGTATTCAATTAATTTCAAAGGGAAAAAATGTCCAAAGAAATTACATATTGTGCATGAGGGAATATTTCGTTCAAAATACTAATGGTTTGCTAACGGAAGGTTCAAGGTTGTAAAGTAGAAAAAACTTGAGGGTATATTGTTGTAAAGAAAAAAACTTTGGGGTATATAGTTGTAAAGTAGGGTAACCGTGAGAGTATACGTTGTAATTTAGCCCTAGTTTTTTTGCTTTTAAGCCTTCACTTTCAAACAGTCTCTGAGACTGATTGGTCTGGACAAAAAACGAAAATGAGGATGGTGGGTGGCATCTTCTACGGGAAAAAGGGAATTTGGGGAGAGTTATTAAGGCTTGGGACTTGCGGATAAGAGGTAGTAATAAGCACAAAACCAACTAAAAATCACCTTATTAAAAAGAAATTTCTCCCAATATTTAGGGAAGGGTGGGGAATGACCCCACCTGACACTCAGAAGCACAGATAACACCTATAAAAAAACACTGACTGATTGAATGACATAAGAACAACTGGGGGATAAAACTCATTATATCTATGTGTGGTGTGCTAGATATTCCTTGTATAAGATCTCAAATGCAAATGTAACAGGTCAAGGTTACCTCAATAACCGTGCATATCGCTTGAATAACTCGGTCAAAAACACTAGTTCTTTCGACTTCAAATGATCTCCAGTGAAGAAGACATTTGTATATCACACAGGCTGCAATAGGCCTCCCCTTAGAGAAGCCAAGGTCTTGTGCCATACATTTAATCAGCAAGTCCTGGTTTTCCTACAATAATGGAATTTTTTTTAATGAGAATAACAAACATGCAGGACAAATTGATTACAAAAAGAAACACACAAAATAATAATCAGGACTTGGAATCATCAGTGCCAAATTATGTCTTCATAAATCTTAGTTTCTTCTACTTGCATCAGTTCTTCCACAATTCAAGAACTTTGAGGGTTATTCCTTCATTACCAGAACAACAAAAACAACAAAACCTTTATCCCAAAATTTTTGGTGCTGACTACATGAATCCTTCTCTTCAGCCAACTCTACTAACAGCCACCTCCTCTTTAAAATTAAGACATCAAATCCCTATTAATAGCTTCAACAGGAGTTTGTTTGTGTCTACCCTTGTGCTTTTAGCTCCCCTAACTACCATCCTATCAACTTTCTAAACTGGGACTGTTATCAATCTTCATTTTATGTGTCCGAACCATCTCAATGGGCTCTCCCGTATTTTATCTTCAATTAGAGCAACTGCTGCTTTCTTCCATATGCCTCATTTCTTATTTTATCTTTCAATGTGTTTCCGCTCATCCACCTTAGCATCCACATCTCGGATACATTCATATTGTGCACATGTTCTTAACCGCCTAACACTATATACATTAGCATGGCTGATTGTGTAGGTGTCCTGAAAAATTTTCACTTTAATTTCAAAGGTATCGTCCCATCGCATAATACTTCTGATGCATTTCGGTGTTTTAACTTAGCCGCTTTAATTCTATGTGTAACATCCTCCTTGATTTCCCAAACCTCATGAATGATCGATCCAAAATGCTGCAAGTGGTTACTCCTAGGAAAATTTTGGCCCTCAATGCAAACTACTCTCTCGTCATCTCTCTAGGTATCGCCAATCTTACAATACATATGCTATGTTTCACTCCTACTAATTCTAAATTCCTTCAAATTTTAATGCTTCTCTCCATCTCTCTAATTTTGAAGCTATGCCTTCTCTAGTCTTGTTAAATTGAAGTAATAAGAAAAATTCCTTACCAACTTACTGGCCATCTAGGTTTGATGGTAAACCTTTCTGTTGTCTAAACCATGCATTTAGCAGTGACACAAAAGATTGAATCATTTCATGTAAATTTCTCAACTTAGAGATGAGGAACATAGCCAAATTCACTCCGATTTAAAAAGCTTATATGACAGCTTTTGAGAAAGCAATTATGTTCTCAACTGCTTACAGAAGTAGAAAAGTAATTCCCTAGAATACCTGTTGCTTTTCGTTGAGAGACTTCTGTGGCTTCTCCTCACTATCAACCTCCTTGAGATTGAACGCAGGAGTCATATCCTACAAGACATTTAAGTTGCAGAAGCATAATACATTATTACACTCGATATGTGGAAAAAGGAAAACATGATCCCAGAGATATGCATGTGCACTTACCAGAGCAAATTTAGTCTCACCATTCAGAAGGTTACCATTTTCAGGAGTCCTCTGGAAAAAGGAAACAAAAGAGCTAGCATGAATATTTGAAAGAGCATAAATGGCAAGCATATATCATTTTAGTGAGAACCTGAACAATAGTAGTTCTTGAACGAGCAGATAATGCTCTGCCAGTCGGTGAAATAGAAAGTGCCTGTTGACGAAGTACTTGATTCTCTGACTCAAGGTTGGAAACTTTCTCTTCAAGCCTATGTGGAACAAAATTGCAGTGGTCATTCAACAATGTGTTACTTGCACATTCTATTTTTAGTGACATATTTTAAGCACATACTTACTCAACATATATTAAATAAAGTTTGCACTACAAAAATGAATAGAAAAAGAACCTTTGGACAGAATCTTGAAGCTGATCATTTTTGGCTCCAGCATCTTCAAGTTTCTTGATGAGTTCACTATTTATATCTTGAACTTCAGCATATGCATTTTTGGCCTCATCAGTTGACTGCCTTTCTGATAGAAGCAAAGCCTGATACAGATTAAAAATGAAAGAATGTGATATATACAGATGCAGATTAGAACAGATGAATCTTTCGAGAGATCTAAATATATATCCAATATTTTAACTCTGAATTTGCTGCTTCGTGATGGAAAACAAGAAGGGTTCTCAGTTGCATAATGAAGGTGAGAATGAGCTAAACACAACAATAATAATATGAAACAATGCATACATGAGTAGATCTTGAAGTCTATACTATTTCAATAAATAAATACAACAACAAAGCCTTTTTGCCCAACTAGTTGAGGTCGGCTACATGAATCCTCGGTTTAGCGCAATATCTTCTGCAATGCCACAATCTATCATATCTTTTCTCACTGTTTTCACCCAAGTAAGTTTAGGTCTTCCCCTACCCCTAACTCTACCCTCAATACTTATCAAATCACTCTTTCTAACGGGCGCACTACTTGGTCTACATGTGACATGTTCAAACCACTTGAGTCGATTCTCTCTTAATTTATCTTGAATTTGAGCTACCTTTACCATGTCTCGTATATGCTCGTTTATAGTCTATCCTTCCTGGTTTTACCACACATCAATCTTAGCATCATTTCTGCTACACTCATTTTTTGAACATGTTGTTTCTTTGTTGCCCAACAATCTGTTTTATACATCATTGCTGGTCTATCAGCCGTCCTATACAATTTTTCCTTCAACTTCAAAGGTATACATTTGTCACACAAAACACTACTAGCGCTTCTCCACTTAAACAACCCTGCTTTGATCGTGTATAACATCTTCACAAATCTCTCCATCTCTTTGTATAATCAAGCCTAAATATTGGAAACGGTCTCTCTTATATATCTCTTGATCATCAAGCTTCACTACTTCCCCATTTGTCTTCTGAATATCACTAAAATTACACTTCATATACTATGTTTTAGTTCTGCTATTCTAAAACCTCTATCTTCAAAAGTTTCTCTCCACAATTCTAATTTAGCATTGATTCATGAGCTAGTCTCGTCCACTAAGACAACGTCATAAGCAAAAAAGCATACATCAATGCACCTCATCTTGTAATTCTCACGTCAATTCATCCATAACCAAAGCAAAGAGGTTTTCAATAAATAAATAAATTAGAGGTTTTCAATAAATAAATAAATCAGATAGAATATATGTCATTTATGCTCATTTTATATAAAGTTTAATAAACAACATGACTGAAACATGCATAACAGACATTATGATATGAAAACTAGTTGCAAAAGAATAACTATGATTACTTATTCTACAAAACTAAGATCCAAGTAATGGATAACCATCAAACCAATTTGGAACTAATCAAGAAAGATATACAATACAAATGTGAGTGTCACTTAGTCTAGTGGTAAGCTTCTTAGCTAGTGAGAAAGAGGTCAGGGGATCGCATTCCGCTTGCATCAATGCTTATATTGGATGTGTGTGCATATGTGGCTACAGCCTTGTTCCCAAAAAATTAAAAATGATACAAACATAGAGCTTCGTGATAACGGAGTAATGATATGATATACACATAACTCGATTGAAATTCTAGGAAAGCTGGTGCATACACATAATTCCTGGAGAATATTATGCCTGTTTTTTTTATGTCAATATAGACAAATCTAGTGCGGGTACTGAATTTAATTATAATCGGATGTACTGGATATAAAATGCCATTCACCTAATAATGGAACACTGTGGAATGGCTCTGCCATTTACTAAAACAAGGAAAAGAGGATGCACATGTCAAATTTATACATGATAGTGAAGATATACATGCAAGTTTTCTGAATACTCCACAAACATCTTTGGATAGATGATTTTAGAGTTCGCCATGACACATTTCTACATCTTATGTTTAGCTATAAAAGACTGACATTATTTATTTTATAAGACTCGTGCACATCTTTAGCTGAAGGCAGGATGAAAACAAAATTATGCTGTCAGTTACCAGAAAGAACTGGGATTAGGTAGATCATAGAAGACTGTATGGGGCGGGCATTTGGTAACAGGAACGCAAGGAATGTCAAATTCCAAGAAATGTGATTATATAATGATCATGCATTACTGTATTATACCAAACACAGTAATCCAAATAGGAAAGGTTTCTTAATCTACAAGGAAATCCAACATTCTGAAGCTTATCCATGGGAATCATATTCTCCCTATCATGTGAATTTGATAGCCATGGGAATTCTTCCTCCATTAGAATTCTATGCTTATATTTCACTAAACAGGGTAATCCAGTTGGGAATCTGGGATTCGTTTGTAGATTACCACATACCACATGCATCCAATTTCGCAAATGGGAGCTACATATTGCTCATATGGTATTCTAGGAACATCTCAGGAAAAAAAAAAAAACCCATTAACTTTAGGAAAATGGAACTCCAAGTCAAATCAAATTCTCCATTTGAAACTTTAGATTTATAGCACAAGGATGGAGATCAGATAAGACTGCCACCTCCATCTAATTGCTTCCAACCAGATGTATCTATGTAGGCTATATAACTTACTGGAAGAAGAGGATCAATGCAAATGGACCTTAAAGAATAGGGAAAAAGGCTTTACTACTGCTACTTCTGTCATTATTTTCACATTCTTAAAGTCAGATTTCGGTGTAATGGATTTTATGAATATTTTGAATAAAATAAATGGCTAGATGAAGCTCGGGCCAATCTTTTAAGTAGCTAGATAAAGCAGTCAGTGAAATAATCCAGTCATATCCTAAGTGTTTGACCAGTAGTCAAAATATGAAGTTTGAACCTTCATTGAAGTGCTGGACTTCAGCCAAACAACTAGCTTCAACTATATAAAGTCCTGAATACCAGTCAGTTAAATATGACAATCATAGCATGGTTAAAATGTTAAATTGTGATTTTCTTATCAGAGTTTAATGAAGATGAAGGATTTACGTAAAAGCTGACACAATGAATTGGGTAAATGCTTTGTTTCTTCAACTTCTGTTTATATGTCATGGAACTTAGAGAGACACAATATGTAGAATAGTCCAACCTTTAACTGATCCACTTCAGCAGTCAGTGAATTAATCTTTTCTGTATCTTGAACTAAGACAGGGGTTTCCTTGATAACTGGTGGAGCTTCTTCAATGGCTTTCCGTGCAGCCTCTCTTTCTTTGATAAGAAGGGATTTTGCTTCATCTACTTGTAGTTGTAATTCATGCAAAACATCTTGCAGCTTAGCAATTTCTGCAGCCTTTGCTTCATCCAGATCAGTCTGTATTATGCAAAATATTTAATTACTGCTATTTTCATAACAAAAGGAATACAATAAGAAACAACTACATACTCTTTTTCGTTTTTCCAACTCCAACCGCCATGTTAGCTCATCAACACGTTTTTCTAGTTTATCTTTTGCTTCTTTAAGAGCCCCTGTTTCCCTTGCAGCCTGAAAACATTTGGAAAATATCTAATAATCGCATGTAGCAACATCCAAAGAAAGTTGTAACATATTTAATTTTAGATTAAAGCAACTCTCAAATAACAAATGAGAGTAAAACGCCACCATTTTAAGCTTTCTGAGCTCACTCCTTGCAATCCTTTGTCTCCAAGCACACTGGTAAGTTAATGTCGAATTCTGCAGATTCTTATAGTATGAATAATCTCTGTGACATCGCCAGCGAGACTGTAAATAATGGGGGAGACACCAATTTAATTAATATCAGATAATATTTAAGTTGACTGCCGTAAGATAGTATATAGTATAATGTAAATATGAGCTTTTACTTACAGTATCAGAAGAAAAATTACCTGGATACAAATAGATGCTTTAGTTTGTTTTCTGAACCTATATACATGGTGTGCATTCATTGCCCTAAGGCCTGTCTGCAATATAACTGCAGAGTGTCGAAGAGTTTTGTATGACTCCCAAGCAATATATCGTCGCAAATTCTTCTGAATTTTTATTGAAGCTGCTTCCTGTCTCAAGCTTTCATACAATTTACACGCCAACTTTCCTGCATTACACAAAATAGAGAAGGATAATCTTTAAATTAACATGGAGAAATAGTTGGTTGCTTAAGTAACGTTTGTTTGACTCCTAATGAAACCCTCAAAATGAACTTTCAAGGAGTTAAATCAAAACTGGAAAATTGTGACCCATAAAAAAAGAACTACGGAAGTCTCATTAATTAAAACAGGCTCCTCACTAAGTGAAAACCAATACCTCTCCAACGAGACTGCAAATGAATAGCAGTCTTGCGTAGCATAATGAATTCTTTGCGAGCGATATATGTACGTATTTGTCTTTGTATACATCGGGCAGCTCTTCCCAGTACCTCAGCTCTTCTTGCATCCAGTTCTGCCATCTGCCCAGCTCTCAGGAACACCTTGCTTTTACCAATCTGTCAAGTAAAAGAAAGAATTACAATGTACAGATAAGTCCTTGCTACCAACATTAGCAGATGCAACCTTAGAGGTCTTTAGAGGTATAATGACCAATGAATTGTTTATCTATTTCGCATGGTGACTTCATATAATAGACAATCTGATGCATAGTAGAAGGTAAATTTACCTGATACCCTTGGAGTTTCATTTTATCTAGTATCTTTTGACATGCGATCTTGTCATCAAAGCTATTCATGAATACATAAAACCAGATGAAGCCATCAACCTTTTGCTCGGTAATAATAGAATTGAGTAAGAAAAACAAATTGTTCAAGACAGATCTTACTTTCCTTCCAAAAACTCTGGAGCAAGAAGACCAAAGCGATTAAGAAATTCATAGAATGTTCTTCTGGTTGGATATCCAGCACAACTGATCCTAATTGCTTCCAGAACACCCTAAATACAACTATGAATCATCAGAAAGTCCAAGTCAATGTAAAACTGACTGAAAAAAGTAAATAGTCAGTGGCAAACACTAAACATGATACTTACACCACAGCGTAGTTGTTGAATAATATTAGCATTCTCAAAAATAGCTGGTTTGAGGACATTATTCGGCTTCACGCATCTGATATAATGAGGTTCCGTAGAGTTTAAGGTTTCCATCAACGACTGAAGTTGAAGCTGAGATTCAAAGTTTGAATATAAATATAAGCAACATTCTTCCTAATAACTCAAGACAAAAAGTTTCAGGAAACTATAAAAACAGAACAATATCATTTTTAACATATAAAATACTGTATATTTTCAGTAAAAAAAGGGGTTAGAACGACATAATGGTTGATAAAGCAAAATAGGAAAGACAAATTACTCAATGGGATGTGGAATTATAAGAATATCACTACAATACAACTTTTCCCCAAAATGACCAAAGCACAACAATGCAACAACACATACTTTGGGAGCGTACCTGCAACAACTCTTAGAATTCTTTTGCAGAATTTTTATTGGGGAGTAACCATTTTGTTGTAACTTCTACTTATATTATAAGTTTTGTACATATCTACTTGAAAAATGTTTCTAGTGAAAGTTATATATAATCACTATTATTATCATATATAATAATAGTAATAATAATAATTGAAACTGCTATTGAAAATCCATATGGCAGTTAATAGAATAAAATCTAATGAAATTCAAAAATTCTGCAGAGATGGCAGACGGATATATGCAAAAAAAATATTAGAAGAATACAATAAATATTCAAAGAATATGAATAATAAGACATATACATAAAGATATTTATATTGATATGAGAGATGGAATCAGGGAAAATATACTTTCTTAAATAACTTGAAAATTTTATAAAGGAATGTGCTGCTGGACTTGTTAGATAAACACAATCAGTTTGTGGTGAAATGATGTTCCTAAGGCAGTTACTTCAACATAACCACCTGGCTGATTGAAGAAGCAGTGATAGGTGGCATCTCAATTCTTGCATAGAGATACTGTTGAACAAATTTGCATCCAAATCATGTGTTTCCTTAATGTAGACAAATTGGATAATGGAGCTTCACCTAATGTGAATGGTTACCCAAGTATAACATTTGCTGTTATAAACCACAAATAAACAAAATGCATTGCCACTATTTGTTCTGACCCTTTTTATGAATTCTTGCAAGACCCACGAACCTGTTATTTGAAGCTTGGCTTCGAGCTATTATGTTTTATCTTAAGATGTCAGCTCATGCAAAACAAAAGGTTGAAGATTGACCATATTCATCAGGTTCAAATAATTAGTAACGACCATGGACGCTGTCAAAATTGTTTGGCTTGTATTGACATATTTCTAATCTAGGTTTTACCTTCAGATGTCATCTTGTTAACACTGGCACCCATAAGTTGGAAACCCCACAAGGGCCACAACTGGCACCCATAAATCTGAAAACTGAGAATCAGTTCCTAGAAGGTAGAAAAACTATCAACCAGTTTTCCAAACCCTTCCCAATTCTACTTTCTATAAGATAGCAACATTGTCTTCATTTCCCCAACACAACATCCAATGCTTCTTTTCTTGTTAACTTTTTCCTATTGCTCTTGAACCTTACAGCAAGAGAGTTTCTTCCCATAGTGCCTAATCATACTTTGTTCCAACTAATTATCTTCACCTTCCTCCTTTATTTACACATCCCATGCAATGATGCCAAACAAGAAGTTGTATATTTCATTTTATTCATCAGGATTGAATAATGAATAATGACCACTACCATTGTCAAAATTGCTCGGTATCTTATCAACATTTTCCTAAACTAGGTTTTGTTTATTTGTACCATCAATTAATTGATAGTTAAATCATAGGTAGATTAAAAAGGAAATGCTCTACAGATTAATTAGATAATGAAGATTATGTTTTTTTTCCACATTATACATTATCACCTAAATATGCACAAAGATTTTACACTGAGATTTCAGAATATACTTGTAGAAAGTTTCACGTGACAGGAATCATCTAACATGAGTGTTATGAATAAAGATATTTGTTAGGCTAATATGGGATCACATTACTATATACTGTATGAACAGACGCATCATATTCATGTAATTCATATAATAACCGTAGTATATAAAAGGGGTTGTCCTCCAGAACGGTTCTCTAGATAGAGAGATAAATTCTTTCCATTAACTCAAAAATCAAATGAGTAACATATATAGCACAGTAACGGAGCCAATCAAAAAAATGTAAATCGACTATACCTTAAAGCGTGACCCAATAGAAGAAAATTTGGAAGACTTGGATGTCTCCACAGGAAGTGGTGGAAATAAACCAGCCACAAAAGAACATTTGGAAGCGTTTAATAAATCCTGATGTTCAGCCACAACATAATCCTTGTTTTTGTCTAAGAAGTAATCAGCTTGATATGTTACCTATGTAAAAGATGAGATTGTACATAAATTACCAAACCCATTCTCATAACATGAGGTAAAGAACTGCAAGTATATAAATGCATACCTCCCCTGCATAATGAGAAATAGTAAAATTAGTACGGGAAAGCTTTGGCTTTATGAATCGCTTGTTAGTTTTAAATGTTTGGTACAGCTTCTGAGCAAATGTCTCATGGGTCGACTTAGGGAACATGCTGCAAGATTCATCAAGACAAAAGTAAGTATGAAAACACCAATTAGAAAGTATATCTAAATATGTTTAAACATAACAATTTTAGTCACTATAGCTAATTTTTATCTACTCATAATATCAAAGATCAATTGATAAGAGAGTATTTCACACTTACCATGCTTCATCAAGAAGTGCAATAATTCCACCAGGTTTCTGCAAGAGAATTCATGTTCACATTGTCATCGCAGTATAAGGTTAAACTGTGAGTAGATATATTAAATTTAACTGATTCATGCTAACCTCTTTTGTTATTTTTTTGGATGATGTAGAATTGCAAAAAACGTTAACAAGACATACTTCCAGGACTATTTCTGTTACACCCCAGACCCACTCACACATCGAGAACCTACTACTGCACCACCACGGGACTCAAGCCTCCCCCCAAAAAGCTTAGTGTTAGGGATTTCCCACCGAAAACCCCTCTCTAGGATCATGTTGAGTTATACGATGCAATCAACACAAACCACCAAGCACATATGAGATCATACCAAACACACAAAGCACACAAGAATTTGTTCCGGTTGGGGCTTTCGCCTTAATCCGGGGGAGAAGAAACCCAAGAAGTTAATAAACTAGAGAAGATACAAGAATATTACAATTCTCACCACGACCCTCTCAAGCCTTACAATTAGAAAAACTCTCAAGCTTCGTCTTCAATGAAGTACTCTCTCTCTTAGCTCTCAATGGAGGCTGTTGGATATTATATATTACATTGTACATTTATTAGTATTTATTAGTATATTGGGTCTATTTATTAGTATATTGGGTCCATTGGGTCCATTGTTTGTAAGCCCAATATAGCATAGCACCTATAGTATATATATTGTACAAACTGCCCTACATTACAAAAAGAAGGAATTCACAAATCCTACACGGTTTCAGAGCCTACATAAACCCTAAATTTAAAAAAACCCTATTTTTTTAGTTCTTCTATTCGGACCCCATGGCCGGTGGAGAAGCTAAAGATCAGGCCACTTTGGCCGCCGAACTCGCAGCTGCCGTCGCTGCTTACCAGGCAGCCGGCGCCGACGCTACTGAGAAGGCCGTTTTGGCCGCCAAGATGAGTGCCGCGGTGGCGGCTTTACAGGTTGGGGGTGGTGGCAATGTTGCTACTACCTCCCTTATTTCTCCCCTTGATGACAAAACGTCGTCTTATTATCTTGCTACTAGTGATCAACCCGGCAACGTGATTTCTTCGGTCATGTTTGATGGGCATAATTATGATGAATGGGCACATTCTATTGTTTTATCACTTTGCTCGAGACGCAAAGATGGTTTTATTGATGGTACAGAGATTAAACCTTGTGATGATCGTGGTCTTAAGGCTTGGAAGACTTTGAATGCTACTTTAGTTCAATGGGTGATGAACACCATTGAACCTAGTGTCAAGAATACAATTCCCTCCTACTCTGAGATTTTTCCTTTGTGGGAATCATTGAGGAAGCGGTATCGTGTTTCTAATGGTACTCGCAAGCAGGATTTATTGAAGGCATTGGCTCATTGTTTTCAGGGTTTGCTTTCTGTGGAGGAGTATTATGGGAAGCTGCAAAAGTTATGGGATGCATTACTAAAAGCGGATCCTTGGCCTACATGTGAGTGCAATGAGATGGCAGAAAAATTGCAGGCTAGGAGGGATTCTGATCAATTCCATGCTTTTGTTTATGGCTTGAATATGGATAAATTCTCTCATGTCCGATCTCAATTGCTGTCTCAAGACCCTTTGCCACCTATTGAGAGAGCCTACAATATGGTGAAGGAGGCGGAGGATGTTCAGAAATCAAAAGTTCATGTTGATTCTAATGATTCTATGGTGTTCGCCTTGCAAGGTAATTCTCGAACTTCTGATTTTCGGGATAAATCTAAACTATTTTGTACTTTTTGCAAAAGGACTGGACATGAGATTGATACATGCTTTAAAAAGCATGGTGTTCCGGAATGGTTCGAAGAATTGAAGAAATCAAAGGCCAGAAATGGCAAAATTGGTTCGGTTGGGGGTTCTGGCTCGGGTCGGGTTCAATCAGGTGCTCCGCGCCCACTTAATCAACTCGGACTCGGGTCGGGTCAGATGGGTCAGGCAGGTGGGTTCGGGTCTGGTGCAGTGGGTCAAGCACTGTCCGGCCAGCAGCAGTCTTATTCTAATTCTGATCGCTTGATGGGTAAGTCTTTTCCTATTGATTGGATTATTGATTCGGGTGCTTCTATACATGCTACTGGTCATTTACCATTTTTAGTAGATTGTTTTGTGGGTGATTCGAATCCTGTGATTTTGCCTGATGGAACTATTATTGATTCCCGTATTCGTGGTAGAGTGGTTTTATCTGGTGATATGGTGTTGAAGGATGTGCTATATGTACCTAATTTGACATGCAATCTGATTTCTGTTGCACATTTGGTGGATGATCGGACCTGTGATATTACCTTTACTCGTGATTTGTGTGTTATACAGGACCGAAGTACGAGGAAAGCGATTGGAGCTGGTGAACGCAAAGGGGGTTTGTACATCTGGCGTGCCATTTCAGAGACATTTCATCAGAGATTGCAAGCTTTGAGAGGAGCAGATTTCGGTGTTTGGCACAGCAGATTGGGGCACCCTTCTGATGGAGTTATGCGACATTTACCTTTTGCTAGTGGTACTAGTCTGTCTTTACCTAATGCTTGTGACATTTGCCATAAGGCAAAGCAGACTAGGGATATTTTTATTGATAGTGATAGTCGAGCTACTCGCATGTATGAATTGATACATTGTGATCTCTGGGGTCCGTATCGAGTTACCTCTGTTTCTGGGGCTCGATATTTTTTGACATTGGTTGATGACTATAGTAGAGCTGTTTGGGTTATTTTATTATCTGACAAAACTGAAGTGTGTTCCATGTTTATTAAATTTATTTCTATGGTGAAACGACAATTTGGTGTTGATATTTGTCGTGTTAGGAGTGATAATGGAACTGAGTTTAATTGTATGAAACCTTATTTTTCTGAGCATGGGATAGTTTTTCAGACTTCATGTGTGGGTACACCACAACAAAATGGAAGGGTAGAACGCAAACATAGGCATATTTTGAATATAGCTCGTGCTTTATTGTTCCAAAGTGGTTTGCCTGTGGATTATTGGGGTGAATGTGTACTGGCAGCATGCTACTTGATTAATAGATTGCCTTCCCGAATTGTGTCATTTAAGTCACCCTATGAGATGTTGTATGGGAAGCCACCTTCATATGATAATTTGCGGGCTTTTGGATGTTTATGTTACTCTTTTGATCTACAATCTAAGCGGGATAAATTTGCTAGTAGGAGCAGAAAATGTATTTTTGTGGGTTACCCCTTAGATAAAAACGGATGGAAATTGTTGGATGTTGAGTCTCGTGAACTTTTTGTCTCGGGATGTGAAATTTTATGAAAATGAATTTCCGGGGGTGCAATTAGAAACTGGTGGAAACATTAGGGGTCAACTTGTAGATTATTTTGGAGATGAGGATGTTGAGGTTGCACGGCCTACCCACGTCATTGCTGCCGACGTCACTCCTGGCGTCACAACTGACGTCACAGCTGACCAAGCTGCCGACGTCACTGCTGACGTCAGCAATGACATCATACCTGGCAGTAGTGACGTCAGCGGTCCCAACATTGCACACTCGGCCCCTGATGTTTCGGGTTCTTCTGTTTCGGGCACTGGAGTTTTGGATGTTGCTGCATCGACCCCTGTAGTTTCTGCACCGCCTGTTTTGGGTAGAGGTTTGAGGACCAAAGCTCGCCCGGCACGTCTTGATGATTACATTACCCCTCTTCGCCTCTGTTCACCTAGCTCCTCGACTTCCTCAGGTACTCCGTATCCTATTTCACACTATCTGAGTTATGATTTGTTTTCTACTGGACATCAGGACATCGAGACTTTCTTGCAGCTGTTACTGCAGGTGTTGAGCCCACCTCTTATCGCCAGGCTTCTCAGGATGAGGGGTGGCGACAGGCCATGCAGAGAGAGATTCAGGCACTGGAGGATAGTGGGACTTGGACTCTTTCAGACTTACCGCCCGGGAAGAAGGCATTGGGCAGCAGGTGGGTTTATAAGATCAAGTACAATTCAGATGGCAGTGTTGAGCGACTAAAGGCCAGACTGGTTGTATTTGGTAACCACCAGGTGGAAGGTATTGATTACTCTGAGACCTTTGCACCTGTAGCTAAGATGACTTCTGTTCGTACTTTCTTAGCTGCTGCAGCTGTCAGGGGATGGATGTTGCATCAGATGGATGTGCACAATGCCTTTCTTCACGGGGATTTGACAGAGGAGGTGTATATGAGGATGCCTCCAGGTTTTGAGTCTGGTAAACCCAACAAGGTGTGTCGCTTGCGTAAGTCCCTATATGGACTGAAACAGGCACCACGTTGTTGGTTTGCCAAACTTACTTCTGCCCTATTATCTTATGGTTTTTCTCAGTCCCGTTCTGATTATTCTCTCTTTTCCTATCGGAAAGAGAAAGTTGAGTTGCATGTGTTGATTTATGTGGATGATCTCATTATTTCTGGGAGTGATTCAGATGCTTTGGCTAGCTTCAAGACATATCTGAGCTCATGTTTTCACATGAAGGATCTTGGGGTGCTAAAGTATTTTCTTGAGATTGAGGTTGCTCGAGGACCTGAGGGTATTTCTTTGTGTCAGAGGAAGTATGCTTTGGATATCATTTCTGAGTGTGGATTGTTGGGGTCTAGACCTGCTAGTTTTCCTATGGAGCCTAATCATAAGTTAGCAAAGTCCAGCAGTTCTCCTTTGGCAGATGGCGAGGCTTATCGTCGATTGGTTGGGAGATTGATTTATTTGTCTTTTACTCGACCTGATTTGGCTTATGCAGTCCACATTTTATCTCAGATTTGACAGCATCCACTTGAGGATCATTGGCAGGCCGCTTTGAGGGTGGTACGGTATTTGAAGAATTCTCCAGGGCAGGGGATTCTTCTGAGATCTGATTCGGAGCTTGGTCTTACTGGCTGGTGTGATTCTGATTGGGCGAGCTGCCCCACTACTAGGAGGTCTACTACTGGGTGGTTGGTTTTTCTTGGTTCTTCTCCTATCTCTTGGAAGACCAAGAGACAGCCGACTGTTGCACGTTCTTCCGCTGAGGCTGAGTATCGATCACTTGCAGCTGTTATCTGTGAGCTGAAGTGGTTAAGGGGTTTATTGTCTTGTTTTGGGATACAGCAGGAGGGTCCGATGCAGGTTTATTGCAACAGTCAGTCTGCATTGCATCTGGCACATAACCCAGTTTTTCACGAGCGCAGTAAGCACATTGAGGTGGATTTGCATTTTATCAGGGATACCATATTGGATGGCACTATAGTGGCTTCTCATGTCTCGACTACTTCCCAATTGGTTGATATCTTCACTAAGCCACTGGGGTGGCAGCAGTTTGATCCCATACTTCGCAAGTTGGGCATTTGTGACCTCCATGCTCCAACTTGAGGGGGGGTGTTGGATATTATATATTACATTGTACATTTATTAGTATTTATTAGTATATTGGGTCTATTTATTAGTATATTGGGTCCATTGGGTCCATTGTTTGTAAGCCCAATATAGCATAGCACCTATAGTATATATATTGTACAAACTGCCCTACATTACAAAAAGAAGGAATTCACAAATCCTACAGAGGCCAATAACAACAATATATAGAGATCTAGAGAAAACCTAGTTTGATATCTTGATACAATAACCATTGAATATTCCTGAAGAGATAACCCTACGATAGGAGCCGTCAGATCTGACTTGAAGAACAAGTTGGGCTTCTCACGAATTACCAAAATCCGACCCAAATAACCCATTAGCGCCGCTGTCGGTCGACCACACCTCAAGGTCGGTCGACCGTCCCCCTCTCGGAAACTTCTACAAGTTGGGCGGTCGACCGCACCCTATGGACAGTTGACCGCGCGGTCGACTGCGCAGTCGACCGCAACTCCACCTGTTGCTGCTGCTGACTGTTTCCCTTACTTCCACTCCGTCTCCGATCGTCTTGATTCCTCCATCGTCTCATCGTCTTCTTATCCAACATAGTATGCAAGACATAAACCCAACACTTAGTTGGTATCATTGGGCTCATAGGCATAATATATATACACAACTCAACTCACTATTCTATGATTCTATCCAATATGAAACTAAACGTCTTCCATCTCTCACACAAGTCACATGCTAGTCTCATACTAGACCTAGCCACAAGCCCAACTCATGGAAATCCACTAATTTCTAAGAGTCCATTTATCAATTCCTCAGCCGCCTAGAGGTACATTCAACATTTCTTATGGACTTAGCGTCCTTGCTAAGCTGAGACACTTCTAACACGGACCACCTTTATAGCAGATGTGATCCATATGATTGCCACTACCCTAGGCCCACCAACAAACTGACCTGGTCTTTCTGCTAATGTACTTTCCTTAGCCCCGCCGGTGTGCACACACCCCTGTGGAACCACCATCGGAGTCGAAATTCAGTTCTAATCCCACTTTGCAACCTCCCAAGCCCACTCACCTACATATCTAAGAACCTACCACAGCCCCATCACAGCTGAAGCTCCCAAAAAAGCTAGCTTAGATGGTACCTTTGGGATCATAGGCATACTATATATACACCACACAACTCACTATTCTATCCAATATAGAACTAAACTTCTTCCATTTCTCACATATGTCGCCTCATACTAAGCCTACCCCACAAGCCCATCTCATAGAAATCCACTAATTTCTAAGAGCCCATTTATTAATTCCTAAGCCACCTAGGGATTTTACAATTATCTGGAAGACACTAAAAGCCCTTTATAATATTATTTTAAAATCCAACTATGAAGCTTCTGAGTGGCATCGTTAATTCCATACCTAAATAGGGAAGTAATGACTACAATTCTTTGAAGAACTCATAAGGAACTCAAGGTAGCACGACAATGGGATGCATATAATCTTAAATCAGAAGTCAAGATCGACTAGCGAAATATATGATGAGGGGTAATTAAAATGCCAAATGAAACATTAGGCTCCAAAATCTTATTACACAATGATATGGCTAAAAATGAGATTAAATCGGGACCATTCAAATCGGGCACGAATCTTAAAGCTCAGGGGTAAAATGGTAATTTCACCTACAAATGGTTCTGAAATGGGAACTGGGTCTTTCTTCAAAGCCCAATAACCCATGAACGGATCTGTCCTACTGGGTACGGGTCCCAACCCGTTACAAATCAGTTCAGAAGGATAAAGAAGAATTCAGATTCATAATTATCCCTAAAAGGTAGTTTTAACCACTTCTATCCATCCACACCGGGAAGTAGAGATTTGTTCTTATCTCGAAACGGATCCCTAAGGCGACTATAAAAACCCCTCTCCTCCCACCGTTGCAAGGTAATGAATCTTTTTCCAGTAAAAGTTCTTTCTTAATCATTCTAATTACTGACAAGAGCGTCGGAGGGTGCGTCGCCGGGATCCATCTCGGTGTATCGCACATTTTGCAGGTTTGCGGCAGCAGCAAGAAACTGATCAACAATTTGGTGAAGGTCAACAGGTCAACAAGTTTGCCTCGTTCGTTTTCTCAAGAATCCACAAATTCTATCTATTGCCCCCATACCAGATTCAGCGGCAACACACAAGATTATAAATTGCAAAACCTGGAGCCAGGAATATGAAATCAAAATTACAATTCTGAAATGTGGCTTATGCCGGCTACGGCCGAATGACACACACACACACACACAACAAGTGGCTTATGAAAGCACGCATGGTGCTTATTTAATAGGCAATCCAATGTGCATATTATTTCATGCTGATAGAAGCCTTGCACAAGACACAAAGGATTCAAGTGAAAACTAAAGAATGAACAATATGAACCATTTTATGCTGATAGATTATTGACCCAAAAAATGGGACATGTAACTGGCGTAGGATATACAGTAAACAATGTTTAATGCCAGCATGTACCCCACCTTGTTGGGAAAAATGCTTTGTTGTTGTTGTTGTTGTATGTACCCCACCTTAATAATGGCTGAATGGCATGATAATTCAGTAGAGACACAACACACTTTCCAGTGGATTTATCTAATTTATTGTCAACAGACACAGCTTTTATAGTTTCTCTGTAATGCCTTAATATTGTTCTCTAGAAAGTTCAAACTAACTGAAGGTCGATATTTTACTTATGAACACAAGTCCTACTCCTACCATCTGCATAAATTGGACGACCTGGTTCACAAATGAGTTTTCTTGCCCTCAAGAAAGGTTCCAGAGATTCAGGATTAAAGGATAATTGAAGTATACAAAAATCTTGCTTACTTCACAAAGATGAGGATGGCATACGAAACATTTCAAACCTATACTGCATCTACAAATTATTTTCATAACAGAAAGTACTTGTCCTCTCAAAAATCACTAGACATTATACCAAATAATAATAGTAGATCAAAGCTCACTTGTCGGTAATTTTAGGTAGTGGGAACGGGAACCACTAGAATCAATATAGTATAAATGAAATAGTGCATCCTTTAGTGTTTTTTTTTTCTTTTTTCAGATAGGTTGTGTTTTTAAGGATCAGATTGTTTACAACATGACACAAATCTTCTGTTTATATAAATCCCAACCCATTTTTGTATTTCTTTTACATGAATCACTTGGATTAAAACTTTTAATAATTTACTACTATAAATGATTGATTATTTTGGTTAAGCCTTAGAAATGATGCCAGGATTTGACCGATAACTTTCTTTGACAACAAAGTGCAGCATATATCATATGTACCTTCTCAATCAAGTCCAGCACATCTTGGTTATCAACAAACTCTATGTAACTCCAGTTGATCTCCTCCTTTGTATATTCTTCCTGCTCCATTTTGAACACATGCTGCACGATGGAGTTTCCATGTTAACACCGCATAAAAATCACATAAATAATTATTAGTGACAAGTATGGAGAACAAGGGAACCAACCTGGTTGAAATGTTGTTGCAACTTCTCATTCGTAAAGTTGATACAGAATTGCTCAAAACTGTGCCCATTGATTTGAACTAAATTAAAACCAAGAAATCATGAAGTAGCAGGATGACAGCTGTCAGCAATTAAGTTTACCTATTGCATTTAAAACTTTCAAACCCATAAATATCAAGAACTCCAATCGAAGACTTGGAATTTGGATCCTGCCCAATTGATACATTGATTTTGTCGACCAGCCTGTAAAATCATGACAGACATAACATTATTAAGCGTACCTCATATATAATAGAAAATGACTGGTTTTCCCTATAAAAAGTCAAAATATGGGTACTATAAGGATACTGCATGACCATTACCAATCAAACAAGCGTGAATATATTGTTCTTGCTAAACCATCCCTGCTGACAATGGCAGAATCAGGATCAAGAGTTCTGGTAATGACTTCTTCTGGTGTCACCATCACTCGCTTAATGAGTGCATCTTCTAAACCCAGGGCATCGCACCTGCCAAAGAATATCTGATTAAACAAGTTCGCCAACTTGAAGTTTAAGAAGATATTCCATTAATGAATATTTCAATGTAAGTGATGATTTGAACAAAATCTATAACATACATGAGAAGCTTTGCTGCCATATTAAGATGGAACCTTGACTTCTCATCCTTGAGAACGGATGAATCTATCTCTTGCCCTTTTGCAAATTCGATATTCCCAATATGAAGAATTGCAGCTACAGCTCTGAAAATTGCATCCTGTAGAGAGTAGATTCAGCGATACTATTAAATACATCGAAAGAAAACAATGAATGACATTAACAAGGACATATGCCTTGACAAGTAACCGACCTGTTCTTGCTCAGTCATTCCAACAATGTCCATCGCTCTTCTGGTAGCTAAATACTCATGAGCATCATTTACCCCTTCCAGTTCGTAACAATCAGACTGGTTAAGGTAATGAAAAGATCTGGGGTTTTCCAATTTATACTTCTCAATTTCCTGTCAGTCAAAAATGATGCTTCAGATAGGTGAAGTGTGGACTTTTTAATTCTTATTTTTTAAAGGGAAGGGAGAGGAAGGATGGAGGAGGGGGGGGGGGGGGGGGGGGGGGGGGGGGGGGGGGGGGGGGGGGGGGGGGGGGGGGGGGGGGGCGGAGGAAATTGGAGGGTAGTATTTTTCATATGTATGCTAATGGTTAATGTAATAGATCATTCAAGGAACAGAAAATTATTGTGTAGTTACCTCAGGTGGAGCTGCACAAAGAAGATAGAAGCAATGATAATTTCTTTCTGGACTGTTAATTTGGCAGACACGAGATCTTTCAAGCAAGTAGGTCCTTACAGCAGCTCCAGATATCCTTCCACTCTTGTCAAACTGAATCTCAACGAACTTGCCAAAACGACTTTATTGAGATTCCATAAAGGAAAGCAAACAGTTAGTGTCCTTCAGATAATTTCACATCATTAACATACCAAATAAGATATAGGAACAATACTGTAAATGGAAATGATATTCCTATTAGTAGGAGACATGATGTACGCTACACTAATTATATTCATATATTAGAAAGATCTCCATCACAAATGTCTACCTTGAATTGTTGTTTCTGACAGTTTTTGCATTCCCAAATGCTTCAAGGACTGGATTTGACTGTCATATAAGGCCAGTACATCACAATTAAGTTAAGAAGACACATTAAAACCAAAAAAGGACAGAGAACAGTATATGAATAGTTTAGGCTGCCTCCAACACATTTTCCAATTTCCAAGCAATCAGTTCTCAACTTACTTCTAGAACTTGTTGTTCAACAGTCCTCCCTTCTATTACAGAGCGTCCGCCCAAGTAGGCAAGATATCTCATAAGCATCTTTGTTGTCTCTGTTTTACCAGCACCACTTTCTCCACTGACCAAAATGGAGTTGCTCTTTCCTTCATTTATCATTGCCCTATTTTCTTAAAAGAAAATATGCATCAGTAAAAGTTGCAGCAAGTGCATATTGCAACATAATATACACTGAAAATCACCTGTAGGCCACATCAGCTACAGCAAAGACATGAGGACTTAGCTCACCAAATCCTGCTCCTTTATACTGCTCCATCATGTGTGTATCATATAGATGGGGCAATCTTTGGAAGGGATTTATTGCTATTAATATATTACCGGTGTATGTCTGGAAAAATGAAAGAATATATGAGCGTTGCGGAACTTTTTCCCTGCAATTTTACCTACCATATAGACAGCAACGAAGAAGCAAAAAAACTTACATAGATCTCATTGAGTTCATATCTAGTAGCCAGATTTTGCAAAACCCCGGGTTCATGCAGATAAGACAGTTTTGTCATATCATCCACTCCACCAGGCGGTGCTTCCGTGTCCTTGGGAAATACCCTCGATATATTTGCAACGATCTATACAAAATATATATATACATATTTAAAGGAAAGGTATGCTTAGAAAGCTATCTGAAGTTGCAACAACATAGTTAATTTGAAAGTTTCCTGCGTATTAAAATAATAAGATGCCACTGCGATCTTAAAGATCCAAATTTTATATATGAAAAACATTCATAAAGTTGGGCTGCACGGAGAAAAATAAGAGGAAGTATAAAATAAAATAAGCAAATGTGCACATGGTTGAAATTCATATACAAGGGCCTCAAGACACAATTCTACGAGACCATCAGAAGTAAAGTATTTTGTAATAAAAATTGAGGATACCTCTCCATCCTCTGCTACAAAAAACAAGATGAATTGGATTATTAAGCAGTTACAAGTATATTATGCCCAATGAATAGAATACTTTTTTGAACGAATCCTACCACTGCATAAAAAATGGAGAAATAAAATATTTCTATTAGTGAATACAGTGAAACAAAAAATGACAACCTCAGTTTGCTTACCTCACTTAATCAACTCTGACAACCATGTTGGGTTTTCTTTTGGATTAAAACACAAATTTTGTGTTTATGTGCAAAGTAGGTTCAAAGGAGGGGCCTCAAGGAAAAAATAGCAAAAGATAAAGAGATGAAAAAACCTTCAGAATGCTTTCGGATTAAAGGGTTGGATTATGGTTAATTAAGATAGATTAATTAATCCTAATCTAGTGGATTCAGGAAGCCTTGCAGAAACAAAGGAATATTAAGCTCCAAATATATCCGTACAGTAACTAAAGTTTGTTCGGGTATTGGGTTTGATTTTCGGGCTTTCTTTATGTTTATCTCTTCTAGGGTTTACTTCTAGTGGATTCAGGAAGCTTAGCAAAAACAAGGGAATATTAAGCTCCATATATATCCGTACAGTTACTAGAGTTTGTTCGGGTACTAGGTTTGATTTTCGGGCTTTCTTTATGTTTATCTCTTCTAGGGTTTACTTGGGGTTATAAATATACTATAAACTCTAGGGTTTTACTTATGCCATCTAGAGAGAGAGAGATATAAAGTGAGAGATAAAAGAGTTCTCTATTTTGTTTTGATAGATTTTGGGGTAGAAAATCTCGAATTTTTTCCCAAACTGTCCCACTTTTTGAAAGTTTTTCCCAAACTACCCTACTTTTTTTTTATTCCCTAAACGCCCTACTCGCTTTTTGAAAAAGCGAGTCTGGGATAATTCTCCTCGCTTTTTCAGAAAGCGAGTCTTAGGTTATAGTATTTCCACATCCCAAGACTCGCTTTTTGAAAAAGCGAGGGGATTTATCCCAGACTCGCTTTTCAAAAAGCGTGTGTCGTTTGGGTCTTAAACCCCCCACCTCGCAAACAGATCTCACTCTTCTCTTTTTCCTTCTCCTCTTCGTCACGAAACCCTAACCCAATATCTTCTCGCTCTGATTTAAGCCATTAACCCATCAAATTTCGTCGAATCACTCACGAAATACTTCAATATCTCATCCCGTTCAATTGGTCACTTCGATTTTGGGGGTAATTGCCGTGTGGTTGTTCAAATTTGGGGGTGAGGGTTGTGGTGGAGGTGTAGTGGTTCGCATCTTGGCTAAAGATTGTGGTATATTTCTCAAACTCTATATTTTTTAATGTTGTATATATATGTAGAATTATTTAGTTAGAAATTGCTTGATATTATTGGGGGTACAATATGGACAGTGTCGAATTGTGGAAAAATCGGGGTAAAATGTGGGGGTAATTTGGGTGTAAAATTTGGATAGTGTCGGTGGAGGTGTATTAGTTTTAAAAAGTGGATAATTGTCGCATTTGGGGGTAAAATTTGGATATAGTTAATAATGATTGTATGTTCGTATGTGTTCTATATTTGTTGGTTATATATTTTGGTAATGTTAATAACGATTGCTTTTAGTTGTAGGATACTCTATTTGTTTAAAAATGGCACGGACGACGGGAAATGTGGAGGAAGGATCTAGTAGTAGACCTCCTCGCGGCGATGGACCACGTACATCTTTTGACCCACCCCCTCGCAGTGGACGTGATGGCCGTCGTGGTGGTACCGTAAGTACTAATGTAAGCTTATAATTTTCTCTATTCGATTTGTTTCATTATCATACAATTAAATGTTATATTAGTCTTTTGATGTAAATGTTGTTGTTGTACAGGTCCCAAGTAATCCAAATGTGGCAGGTACTTCTTCTCCGATCCCTTCTTCATCTTACATTCCCCTTGGAGGTCCAGGTCCCCTCGACCCCACACTCCTTACTCTTCAGTCGCAGCATCGTTCGAAAGATGTGTGGAAAGGCGATTCGAAGGAATGTACATTCCGTGGGGGTCATCCACTACCTATGCACCCACGGATTTACCAGATCCTAAGGGATTGTGGACTGTATGGTATTACACTGATGAGCTCTATCAAGTGCGATCAGCCTCTTCTTACAGCACTGCTTGAGAGATGGCGGCCTGAAACACACAGCTTTCACCTAACAGTTGGGGAGATGACAGTGTCGCTGCAGGACGTCTCTGTACTCACCGGCCTTCCAGTTGATGGGCAGGTAGTGACAGGCTCAATGGACTTCGACCCGATATATTTAGTGAAACAGTATCTCAGTGTCGAAGTGGAGGCCGGAGCAGTGAATGGAAAACAAATTCGGTTGATGTGGTTAAAGGATAGATTCAAGAACCAATTGAAAGATGATTCCACTGATGAGGAGGTCCAGTGCTACTGCAGGGCCTACATTCTGACACTGTTTGGAGGGGTGTGTTCCCAAATTCCAGCGGACACTCTGTCCCCTTGATGTACCTCCCACTGATTGCAGATCTGGAACGAGTCAGTCAGTACAGTTGGGATAGTGCCACCTTATTGTCCCTCTACAAGAGTTTGTGCTTGTACAGTCTTGGTTCCGTGCAGATGAATAGACCAATGATATTGCTACAAGTGTGGAGTTGGGAGCGTATTCACGTGGGTCAGCCTGTAGTGCGGAAGCAATCACCCCACTGGATCCATCTCCCCGAGGACCAGCACATGTTACCTCCACTTGGTGTGTACTGGTCCGGTAATCTTACATGGACTGCCAACCCCAACAGATGCCTGACCTACTTCCGTGATGAGTTTGACAGGTTGGCAGATGATTGCGTAGTGTGGATGCCCTACACGGAGACGCATCTTGCTCGACTACCGCCTATTTTCTTGTACAGGCGTGATCTGTGGCTGACGAAAGCATCATTAATCAACTTCGGCACAGTTGAGTTCTATTATGTGAATAGAGTGCTTCATCAGTTTGGTCTACATCAGATGATTCCTGTTGCTGAACCATTCAATGCGGATATGCATTCAATCACTGGAATGGATCGACAATCAGGACATAATTGGACCGCCAGCTTTTCGACATATGTTGAGAGATGGAATCTGCACCGGTTCGAGAAAATCATTGGTAACATTCCTCCATTTGATCGAACGGTGCATGAGAATTATATGGGCTGGTACGGGAGGATGACAAGACAATATATATCTCCAACAGGACAGACTCCTGCAAGTGTGGTGGTCCCGATTCGTCAACCGGCAGCCGAACCAGTAGATCTACATTCGATGAACTTGCCTATGTTTCAACCGAAGGCATCGGCTCTTCGTACGATTGTAAGTTTTTAAGTACTGTTGTATTCATCAAAGTTATTATAGTATTTTGGTTTACATATACATTCACTGCATTTAACATTTCAACTTATTATGTTTTGTAGATGAGTCATACTTGGAGTATGGGTAAAAAATGTGCTGCTGTGTTGAGTAGCAACGTCGCCGATGTGGTTAAGGACTTTGCACGCGAGATGTTGACGTCTTGTCGTGCACAAGCTGATGTTGTGGGAGAGGGGGCGACCTTGGATGCTATTCTAAACACTCCTGCTCATCGAACCAGTGCACGTGCTCCACGTATGAAGAAAGTCGCCCGCAAACCACCACGTCATCCTAGAAACGAGCAAGAAGATGAGGATGAAGTTCAAGAGGCTGAGATTCAAGTTGAGGGGACACAACAACAAGAGGAAGAGGATCCGATAATTATGTTCGGTGTGACACAGGCCACTCCACCACGAGGTAAACGGCAACGGAGACCTCCCACATTCTTCACCCCTGATCCGTGAAACTTCTTTGTATTTTGTTTAACTTGTTTGTATTATTAATTTGTTAATGTTATTTGTTGTTTGTATCAACCATGTACTCACGATATAAATATGGAATATATTAAGTATGAAATGTTGGTATGGGGTATGTGAGTGTGTGATGTTTTAATTATGTGGTTTTGTGTGAGTTGGGTTCAGTGTGTGATGTTTTAATTATGTGGTTAATGTGGAATATATGAAGTTGAATTGTTCGCATGTTTTATACAAGTTTGGAGTTGAATTGTTTGTATGCATTGTTGAAGTTGGGTTAAGTGTGGTGAAGCAATTCAAAAGTTTGTGATGTTTAGTTTGTAGGGTTTATGTCCCACCTGAAGATATTCTGGTTTTGTTTTGTGTGTACAGACCCAAGACTCGCTTTCTGAAAGCGAGTGTTGTGCTATTCGTTTCTTAGAAAGCGAGTCTAGGTGAAACCACCTCGCTTTTTCAAAAAGCGACTGTGGAGTGGTATGTTTTCCAGAGAAGACCCTCACCTCTGGAAAACAAGAAAGCGAGTCTAGGTGAAACCACCTCGCTTTTTCGAAAAGCGACTGTGGAGTGGTATGTTTTTCAGAGAAGACCCTCACCTCTGGAAAACTATCTACTTAAGACTTGCTTTCTGAGAAATCGCTTTCTGAGAAAGCGAGGTTGTTTTCACTTTACTCGCTTTTCAAAAAGCGAGTCTTGAGCTTGTAGGTTTTTTACAAGCAGACTCAAGACTCGCTTTTTACAAGCTTATTTGAAAAGAAATTTGCCGTAGATATTTGGGTAAAATAGTTGAAGTTGCTTTCCTCTTCAAGTATATCAAAATTTCAAAATTTGGATGTTTCGGAAGATGGGTTTAGGGTTTTCAAAGCAATTTTATGGGTTAATCCACAAATTTCGGTGGTTCTTTGACGAAAATGAGATGAGAAATGGGTTAGGGTTTCGGGGTTAGAAGAGGAGGAAGATAGAGAATTAAAGAGAAGGTGATATCTGATATCGGGCGTGGGGGCTAAATCCCCAATCGACACTCGCTTTTGGGATAAACCCCCTCGCTTTTTGAGAAAGCAAGTGTAGCTGGGTAAAAACGTCCACACTTGCTTTTTGAAAAAGCGAGTCTGGGATAAATCCCCTCGCTTTTTCAGAAAGCGCGTCTTGGGATGTGGAAATCCTACAACCTAAGACTAGCTTTCTGAAAAAGCGAGGAGAATTATCCCAGACTCGCTTTTTCTAATACTAGCTTTCTGAAAAAGCGAGGAGAATTATCCCAGACTCGCTTTTTCAAAAAGCGAGTAGGGCATTTAGGGAATTAAAAAAAAGTAGGGCAGTTTGGAAAAAAACTTTCAAAAAGTGGGACAGTTTGGGAAAAAATTCGAAAATCTCGTGGTAAGAACTTGTATCTTTGTATTTTTTGAGTAAGAAGTATTGGTTCTCTGCATATCGTTTTGTTCTTTGTTCTTGTATTTGTGAGATCTTATGTTTGTGTGGAATCTTGCTATTAGTGTATCAAGTCTTTGTGGGCGTTTTGGGCACTACAAACCATTATATAAATTTCCTTTTCTACTTTCCTCCGTGACAAACGTATACCTTTGAAGTTAAAGAAAAAAATTTATAGGCCGGCTGTTAGACCATCAATGATGTACGGAGCAGAGTTTTGGGCAACAAAGAAACAACATGTCCACAAAATGAGTGTAGCGGAGATGAGGATGTTTAGATGGATGTGTGATAAAACAAGAAAGGATAGAATTAAAAACGAGCATATACGAGACATGCTAAAGGTAGCTCCAATCCAAGATAAGT